>CM053408.1:31493305-31540852 GCA_028644305.1 Xerus rutilus
TACTTCCCAAAAAGCCTGAACATAAGGAGTCTCTGTCCATCTCCTTGTCCGGTGACAAAAACTAGTCAAATCAGTGAGGATTTGAAAATCAAAGGTTCCCTCTGGAGACCATTTTGATACATTGTCTAAGCCATACCGGAGGCCAGACTTCAGTAGAAAGAAGGACCAGACAGACGCTCATGGCGTAGGTCTTCAGCAAATCCCAGCTCCTCAAAATTGTAATACAGACAACTCAAAGGAGTTTTGGGGTCTGGAGAAGAGCTGGCGTTTCCCATGGCTTCCCAGCGTTCACGGAAGTGGACAAGAATGGGAAAAGGCGTCCCAAAACCCGTTCAAGTCCACCGGAAAATGGGGCGGAGCCAAGAGAGGGACCCAAGCGTCCTTGTAGATCCCTCTGGGCTCGGAACGGAATTCGGATGGCTCACCAGGACTGGGGACATCTCCCCAGTACTTGTGGCCTTAGGCAGGAGTCTGTGCACACCTGTGACTTCCAGACAGACCCCCGGTGCAAGCGGGATAAAGCTGGGGAGCCAAGGGAGATGGGTTGAGGGAAGCGTACCTCACTTTTGTCAGTCCGGAGAGTGGAGAGTGGTTCCCAGTCTGGTTCAGAGAGTTCCACCTCTACCCCTGTGCAGGGGGAGGTTTGAAAACTCTCCCGGGTTTCGCGCACCAATCTGTAAGACGAACGACCAGATGGAAGTGAAACAGGACCAACGCAGGCTTTTATTCCAAGAAATACGCTCCCGGACCAATTTCCCGCCCAGTCACCAGGCTCGAACAGTTCGGGAAAATGGCGCTGTGCCTCGTGTTACACAGGGTTATATGGCCTCTTCCCATCTGGAAGAGGCAGGCTTGAGGCCAGGAAGAGGTGTTGACTTAGAGTCCAGTGTCTTCTGAGATTGGTTTCGGTGCAGCTGGTGATGTCAGATCCCTTCCGATATGAGCCGAGAGCCATAGAGCTTCTCGTATTAAGTTCACTTCTTCTTCCGTACAGATCACTGGGGGCCGCCATCTTGGTGTGCTTGACGCATGCGTGCTGCGTTCGGCGCATGCGTGCTGCGCTCGTCGCATGCGTAGCATGTGTGCTACGTTTGTCGTGCGCAACAGTGTGTGGGCTGGCTCCGGGCGGTGATGGGGGAAAGAGAGGTTCTAGAATTGTCTCCCAAGGAACTTCCTGGTGTTGCACCAGCACAGCGCCATGGCGCAGCACCGCGCAGCATAGCAGATGGGTCTGGTTTTCTGTGTCTGCCTCCGACCTAAAAGGTTTGATCCTCACCACTACATAAAAACAAATAAACAAAATAAAGACACTATGTCCATGTATAACTAAAAATATTTTTTTAAAAATGTCTTCAGGAGTTATATGCTAGGAAACGTTTTAGATTGAATTTTTATTTTTCACCAAGAATTATACCTTTTCACTTCTATTTCTAAATTATCAATAGTTTGAAAGATATCTATTTGCTTGTCTCTAGCTTAGGTCATAGTTGAACTTTTTATGATATAGAAATTTAAAAATATTTCAGAATGGAAAAAATATTTTCCATTGAGGGTTATCAATTTTTAAATGCTTTTTAATAAATAAGTATTAATCAAGACTGGACAATTAAATAGAAAATTTATTTGTATATGAAAGATCAGTCACATAACTTACATTTAAGATTTTAAAAATGTTTCAAAAGAAAAAATTGCATATACGAATTAATGTAAAAATTGGGAAAATCGACAGCAAACTATAAATAAGAACACCTTTTAAATACATTAATGTCCAATTTAGAGAAGTTTTCAAATCATTTCCATAGACATATTTTTATTCTTTCATTTTTCTATAACTACAAATGGCATAGAAGAACATAAGTTTCAAATGGAGTGGCTAAAATAAGGTTATTAGTGTAACTAAAATTTTCTGCAAAAAACAGCTTATCATGATATGACATATGTTTCCTCTTTAAAATAGAAATTAAGATAACCTACAGTGTTTAAAAGAACCACATATAAAATGAAGTATATAGATATAAATCTTATTAAATAAGAAAACTCAATGTAAATTAACACATTTGTAACAGCTCTCAAATTTCATTTGGAATATGAAGAGACAAGCATGAAGGATCTTTCCTTCTGAACCATTGGAATTGTGTAATGAGATCATTCACTCTTATCTGCTTCCTGTGGAAGTCTAATGATGTAACACATTTGAGTTGTTATAGTCCTTTAAGACTTGAATAAGGTTAAGCTCAAAACAGGTGTTCTCAAAGTGTTTAACTTAAAAATCTTTCTTTATGAGTAAAATTTCTTGTATAGAACAATGAATCACCAAAAATAATAGAGTTAAAATGCCAGAAGTGACAGTAAAGTTGATATGAGAAAGTTTATGCTGAATTTCATAATTATTCTCAATCCTTCACTATTTCTCTAGAATATATTATATACCCACCTGGTTTTGTCATTTGGTTGTACAGTGGCTCTCAATAGAGTATGCAGCTTATATATTACCATCCCCTTGACCATGTAATATACATGGACAAAAAAAGGTTAGCAGATGTAATGTAAACAAGGTTTAAAAATGGATTTGTATTGTTTGTCTTAGCTATCTGAACTTCCATCTTTCACATAAATAACATGCCTTTGATAACTGTTGGTTCCCAGAATGAAGAAAACTATAGAAAAGATTAAAACTTGACTGAAATCTTGAGCCTAGCTAAACTCAAAGAAAGCCAGCACAGAAATGCTACACTGCAGTCAAACTATAGATTCATAAGCAATAAAAGTAAATATTTGTTATTTTATGCCTTTGAAATCCAGGGATTGTTTCACAACATTATCACAATTGCTTGATAATACAGTTTCTAAGGTGCAGGGATCGCAGTCCGTCGCAGTCCGTCCCAAGCCAGCGGGTCGAAGGGGCACCCCCACATTCACCTAGCCGTGGAAGTTGGGAAGAGTTGGAGCCTACTAGCCATCCGTTCTCAGCCCTCTGCTGCTGCTGCAGGACAATCAGCCACGCTAGGGAGTACAGTCAGAGCAAGCACCCGTTTATTTGCAGAACAAGCATTCAACTTATAGGGCCATTTGGCCAATCAGAGACAATGCACGTAGGCAACAGCCGTCCATGTGGCAAGGCACGTAAGACCCCCAAACTCTGTCCACGAGCTGCACGTTCGGGGAACCAACAGTAAATGTAAACCAATCATATAGTTCCTCCTTCCTTTGTGCCTTTCCCATTTACACACAATGGCTAGTCATTAGGGCGTAGCATAGAGCTAGTTTTTTTTTTTATATATATTTTTTTAGTTGTAGATGGACACAATGTCTTTATTTTATTGCTTTGTACATGGTGCTGAGGATCGAACCCAGGGCCTCACGCATGCAAGGCTAGCGTTCTACCGCTGAGCTACAATCCTAGCCCCACCATTTTTTGATGAAATAGCATTGGTTAAGTTGCTAACCTTGTACTGCAGGTTCCTCTCTTAAGAAAGGGATGTGTGAATAAACTTAAAACACTCTTTTAAGAAATACATGAGTTAGGCACATAACACTTTTAGAATAACACCTGGAATATAAGTGCTTGTTCAATGTAAGTAAGTGTCAATTATTAACAAAGCATAAAATTTCATAGGACCTCACAAAGAATGATGATACTTATGTAAAATGGGATTATTAATCTTCAGTATTTAAAACATAAATGGAAAGACTAAAAATTTATATATATATATATATATAAAATGTATGTGTATGTTTTTCTAAATTATAGATCCAGCTGATAATTAAGTCACTTGTAATGGCTCAAAAAATTAATACATTTTAATTTTTCTGACATTATAATAGGATGGCTACCAACATTTAAATGGAGTAGAACTTTGAATTTTTTTAAATGGAAATGTATCCAAGTCTGCATTAGTTTCCTGTTATTGCTATAAGAAGTTGCCACAAGCTTAGTAATTTAACCAATATAATTATTTTACTCTCTGTTGTTCAGAAGTCTGAAATATATCTCTATGAATTAAAATTAAAGTGTCCACGGAGTTGAGTAGTTTTTGGAGGTTCTTGGAGAGAATCTGATTTTTAGATTCCATTATTTAGAGGTTACCCACATTACCTGAGTGTGGGTACATTCTCCCATCTTCAAAGGCAGAAATGTCACCTTCTATCATGTTCTTTCTTCTAATTCCCTCTTGCACTTGACGGCCCTAAGATTACATTGAGTTTAACTATACAACCCGGAATGATCCATTCTAGATCAGTGATTAGAAAAGTTAATTATACTTCCCTCTTAATATTTCTTGACCATGGTAATCTAACTTTCATAAGATCTGGAGATTAAATATCTGGAGATTAAATATCTTTGTGGAGAAATTATTATTATGTCTACCTCAAATGCTCAATTTCTAAGGATGAAATATGAATATTTCCAATTCTACCTAGTACAGCAAAAATTAAGAATTTATCACAACAATGTGTACATTGTGTCATAATTAAATAATTTTGTGTGTTGCACGATATTTAAATCTACACTAAGTCATTTTGGATATCTTTATTTCTATTATTTTTCATTTATATGCATATGTGTGTATGCCTGAGAATATATCAATGTGTAAAATTGTACATTCTATTTCCACCAATAAAATGTATTATACAAATATGTGTATATGTATATGTGTATATGTGGGTTTATTTAGAAACTTTCCCCACGAGAATGATGTTTTTAATATGGCTGACCCAAATCAAAAAATGTGTACACATGTATTCTTTACCTTAGTTGTTTCATTATGCAAGTTGTATTTTCAATACATTTTCTTTTGTCCTCATATTTTAATACTAGCCACAGCACAGTATAGTGAACTGATCATTTTATATGAAATTGTGTAAAATTCCATGGGATACATTTTTCCTAATTTTGGTATTTAGAATAACAATACATACTTCAACTAATGTGAAATTGATGTACAAGTTATATTTTTATTCTTTTTACTTTCTTAAATTTAGCAAAGTTTGTATGCCCACATTGCTTTGACTTTTCCTCTTGAATGCTGTATAAAAACCCAAACTTCATAGAGCTAGAGGTAAAATATAATGTATGTTTAGGACATAAATATGAAGGTATGATACAGTTATATTTATATAGATAAGATCTATACTCCATCAATATACATAGAATCAAGAAATAAGCAATGCAAAACATTAACCTTATTTTATTTCAATCCCTTAATCTTCATTTTGGAGTATTATGGTGAAGAAATAGTTACTGAAAATTGAATTACTGTAACTATTTGTATGTTGAATTCTGTATGTCTTTTGACAGTGATCAAGATTTTATAGTTCAAACGCCTCCTTTTCCATCCTTATTTGGACATTTTACAATATAGTATGCAATTAGTTTTACTATGGCAACAGTGGTACCATTTAATTCTTAAAGGCTGAGAGCTTAGTTGACTAAAAAAAAATGTTTGTTAGCATGGCCATTCTAAACAATCCAAAAGTAAAATCTGTTGAAAGAAGTCCTTTGCTGAGGAAAATTAACAAGGTCAGCCATGTAACTTTCAAATATGAGAGACAAAGATACGTTGCTATAGAATCTGACAAATGCCAAAAAATACAGTTGCATTGAGCTCCTAAAAGCCCATAGGCCTACAAATAGCAGAAAGTATATGATTTTTAAAGAACAGTAAAATTGCTATTGAGTAGAGTAGACACTTGTGAGGTCAACAGGGTTTTAGTGCCTGGGCTGGTAAAATTGATATTATTTCTGATTTCTAAGCTTAATGTCATCCTACTTATTTCTTTTTCCCTCTTTTCTTTTCTTTTCCTTTTTCCTCCTCCTCTTTGTGCTTCCTCCTCCTCCTCCTTCTCTTCTTCTTCTTCTTCTTCTTTCTTTTTTTTTCAAAGACAAAGGATGAATTTTAGGCAAGATGACTGCCAGACAAAATTAAATCCAAAATGCTTTGTCTTCTGTCTTCAGGTTTGCAAAAAGATAGAGCCTTTTTAAAAATTATCATTGTTCCAAAAATTGTCCTAAAATAAAAAAAAATTAAGATGTCTTAGGTGACCTGAAACACATTATCTTTATCTTGTTTACATATTTTCCCTCCAATTTTAAGATATCTAAGGAAGATTTTCTTTCCTCTGTTCTCAGCTAGTTCTGATCTATCATTTTATCTTCAAGTGTTCTCAACTCTATAGGGATTACATTTAAGGCTTTAATTTTTGGTCATGTTCTTTCCAAATGCCAATAACTACTAACTTTAAAAACATAAAACCATTGACTATGTTACTTTAATTGGCCCAAAATAGAAATAGTTACTAATAATTGCTCATTTTTCATCACAATAATAATAATAGCAATGTTTATAATGCCTAGGTGTTCCTTTTACTTCCCAAAAACATAGAAAATATATTTTAATTCCAAATGTATCAGAAGGAAATTTAAACTTTGAGATCAATGGTTGCATACTAATCATGCTCATTCCATTAAGAAGTGCCTAGATAAAAAAAAATTAAAGAAGTTAAAATATACATAAAAAGGAATATTTACAATAAAAACTAATTTTCTCTTACTGCTTTGGGCAACCTGTAGTTTATTACGATCAAAACTATTCTCCTTTACATATTATTTTGGAAGCTAGAAAACACAATCTCTTACCACTTTTTTTTAATTTAAAAATGTTTGCTAAATGATACAATTTCTAAATTATGAGTACTAATAATATTAAATGAAAGACCCTGAAGCACAAAAATATTTTCATAAGTTTTCAATGTGTACATTAATGACATTACCCAGATGTAGAGGTGGAAGTAGGATTTATTGTGAAGAAAAGAGATTTAATTTTTTTATGAAAAATATTTGTCAAAAATAATTCTTCCCATATTATGCACCTTGTAATTTTTAGGAAACATGTAATGAATAAATGTTTAAAGTCTGCATGATTTATGTCACAATATTCCACACAATTTTTCATTCATTTAATTTCAAGTTTATAACTACCCATTTCATCTTCAAGTTAGCAAAACACATGTATGTATAATGCAATGGGTATTGTAAATAGAACTGAGTTCAGTTTATCCAAAAGTATACCTTCTCCTCAATTAATGCTTTAATTTTTTTCTAAAATAAAAATTCCAGATTAATTGGCATGTTTTAATGTAATATAATCTTGGAGAAATATGCTGATTCTCCTGGAACACTTTCTTGCCTAAAGATGTAATTTATATTTCCATAAAAACATGCTCAAATATTATCAGTTATTAGTTCCCTCCTTAGGATGCAGCTGTAGACAAATGGCATCAATTCAATAACATAAAAATATTTTTCCGAACTTTCAGGCTTTTACTCCTAATATTATTCAAAATATCTTTTTAGAAAAGCATAAATCCTTCCCCCATGGAAGCCAAAATTATATCATCAAATTAGAGACTACTGTAAAAGGAGATACAGTATTTTCTATTCTTCTTACTGTATCTACAGATAGATTCCACTGATGTCAGGTGTGGTCATGCACTATAACTGAGGAACAGAATTTGAGTGGAAACGTTGGGAGTTATGTCTAAGTGTGATCCATGAAACTTCTTATATATAATTCTCCATGCTTTTTTGTCTTCTTTGGACATGACCCAGTACACACAAAAGCTCAAGTATTGAAAACACAAAACCTCAAGATGAAGAACTCTAGATTTCTAAATCACCACTAAAAAGAATGATATAAGCTAGTCAGGAACCCCTGATTTGAAATTTATCTAAGTTGTAATTAAACTTCTTTGATATTTGAGTTTTTGTACATTTATTTATTATAGCAAAAAAAAATTACATAGCTTACAAAAAACTTGGTAACTGGAAATGTCATGCTGCTTTTACATGCCTCTGAAGTATGTCCCCTTACTGGTCAGATGGTAGGTGGTAAAAAAAATACATATTGTTAATTGCAAAACTAAAGAAGTGTGATCTATGAAGGAGAATATTCAGTAAAATTGCTGAAACTTTTGAAAATATTCTATGTATCTAGTGAACTTAACTTTAGGGAAGATAGATTAAAATAAATATATTGCATATTAACTATAGTTAGCAAATTTTAGCAAGGTTTTGAAGGAGATGAAATGGAGCAAAAATAGACAAGTTTTCAATCACAGAGAAAAACAGAAAAGGTGTACAAATAAAGAAAATCAAGGGGTTAGAAAAGCCACCAGTTACTTTTTCAACTTAGAGTATTCCAGAAAATTTTTAAAAAGAGGCAGAAGTCATGAAGAACAGTGTATGAGAAGAAAAATTAGAGAGGATCTTCTGAAGGTGACTCTTCAACTGTCAGAGCAGTAGTTCCTATTATTCCTAGACTACAGGGTTGCATCATTGCTCTGGAAAAGTGATTTCAGATTTCTCATTCTCCAATTTTCCAAAAGGAAATTTGGTCTTGTACTTTCAATGTCCATAGCTTTAAGAAAGAACTTTCTATTGTTTATAATCCACTCAGACTATATAATATTCTGTTAAAGCAGTCTGAGAAATATGGCAGGGGATTAAGTCTAAATTTAGATTATGAAAGAGTTAAAAATTTAAAGCAAGAGAATGTATATTTGAACAAAGGTAAGGACACTAGATATAAAAAGAAGTAGCAATATTCATCAATATTTGTAAGGAAAAATATCAATAGGACAAGGCTGTTTTTTGCATGACTGATGGATAAATATGCTTGGTGTTGAATATACATAATTAAGATATTTTGTGTTCACGTATGATATTATTTATTGAATAGAGAACGCAGAAAGTAGAATATGGGAGGTATTAAGTGGAACTACACATTAGCAATGTGGAAGTGCTAAATGGAATTATTTATCATTGCTCTGGAATTCATAAATTGATATTTTTTAAAAATTTTTTATTAATTTATTTAAATGCATTGCAAGTCATAGTACATATACGGAGCTCAATGTTTCGATTTTTCTGGTTGTAAACCAATAGAGTCACACCATTTGTGTCTTCATATGTGCACCTAGGGTAGTGATGACCATCTTGGTTTAGGTTCTTTGCCCATTTTTAAGTTGCATTATTTGTTCACTTGCTGTAGACTTGTTTGGGTTCTTTATATGTTTGGAATAACAACCCTTGAATAGTTTTTAATTTGGTTTATTGTTTCTTTCATTTCAAGGATTTCCATTTTGTTCCTTTTCAGAATTTCTATCTCCTTATTGAAGTGACCTTTTACTTCCTGTATTCGCCTATGTATCTCTTTATCAAAATTATCTTTTGCTGACTGAGCTTGCTCTCTTATATCATTCTTTAAGTCACAGAACATTTTAATTATGTGCATCCTGAACTCCTGTTCTGTCATTTCTTCTGCTGTACTGACCATGGAGTCTAATAATGTAGTATCTTGGTTTGTTTGAGGCACTTTCTTCCCTTGTTTTTTCATGGTGTTTGTGTGTCTTTCCTTCTAGCTCTGCTGATTAAAGTTGTACAGGTTTTACTCCTATATGGTTATATTTTCCCTGCAGGATTTCAATACTTCTCCTTTAAAGGGGAGACCAATGTGATTGATCTCAATACAAACAATATATAGTTTCAAACCAAGTAGCTCCTAATAGCTCCTAAACACATTTACAGTTTAGTCACAATATAGAACAATTATGATTTCCTTTGACATCTATTATGCAAACAATAGGTTTGCACAAGGGTCTATAGTTTCTGTTGGTGGGCTAGGGAAACTTGAGGGTGGGGTGTAGGATAGAATGGTGAGGTAGTAGGAAGTCAGGATATGGTTATTAGATCTTAGAAAGCATGAAAAAGGAATCCAAGAGAAGTTGGCTATTAATAGAAAGAGTGAAAGAGAGTTGAGGAAGACCAGTGAGGAGGAAGAAAAGAGAGTACAGCTAACAAGGATACATGATAGTAAGAAAAAGAAAACATATACAAGTGGGAGTTACAAGACTATATAGTATACTGTTCAGAAATCCCGATAGTATAGTATACTGTTCAGAAATCCCGATCTACCATATCCTACTGTATAACAAATACTTGGTTTCATAACAGTTGGGAATTAGAAGGTGGGAAAAGAATGAGAGAGAAAAGAGGAAAGGAAAAAGAAAGAAAGGAAAGAAGAAAAGAACAGAGAAATAAAACAAAAAGATTAAAAAAGAGGAATATTAGCAGAAAAAGATAAAGGAGAAAATAAAAAATAAGAATAAAAATAAAAAATAAAAATAAAAAAACAAAAAGTCTCAATGTAAATAAACAGGACAGCTTCCTTTCACCTCCAGTAGGTGGCGTTATCTGTTGCTTACTGGAATTTCCCTGATGGGTGAAGAATGTCCTGGGTGTGGGTCTCACAAGGAAGCCATCTGCTTCAGCAGCAGGGTGAAGGTCTGGGCCACTGGTGGTCTTGAATGCAGTGGAGATGCTGTTTCACCGTGTGCTGTGTTGAAGTCAAAGTTTGTCCCCAGATGCTGTCTGTCGTCCCCTAGTGCAGAAAGTTATGCTGTGTTAGATAGAGATCCACAAAGAATAGTAGCGGGGGGGGGGATCCCACATGGGAGATGTTTGTCCAACAGGAGCAACTGCTAGGGGTCTTGCGTGGTTGGGTGTGTGCTGGAGCCAGGTACCCAGTGTAGAAGCAGGTCTCACCCACCCAGGGCAAATCCTGGGCTTGAGCCCTGGGCTGGGGCCCCGTGCCACAGCTGTGTTCTGCCACTGAAGTCACGCTGCTTGTGGCAATCTCTGCTGCCTGGTGTCCTACGTACATGCATGTGAGTGAAATTCCTGCGGGGGATGATGAGCCGTAGGATGATGTCAAGAAGCTGGCTGGGAGATGGTATTTCCACTACTTCAGGCTCCGGTCCTGGAGAAACTAGCACGGAGGAGTCCATCTAGGCCGCCATCTTGGAACCGAATATCAGAAATTGATATTAATGGAAAATAATTATGTACCAGAAACAGGTATATTGAGATCAGAGAAAACATTATAGAAAAACTTAATACAGTATGCTGTAGTGTGATATTTGTGACAACCTCATAACCAACATTATAACTGGCTACAACTGAAGTTGTTTGATTTTAAATTTAAGACTTTATTCCTTATTCTTCTGACCTTAAACCCTTGAGAACACCAAAGATTAAAAAAAGAGAACTTTTTCAAAGAGAATTACAAAATTATGTATTTCTGTTTTCAGTTGTATTATTTTAGTCATTAAATACTCTCAATGGGCATTATTTATTATTACTTTAAGTCTTAAGTACTGGTCTTGGGGTCCATGCTGTTGTTCCTCATCCATACATCCATGTCCTCTGTCTCTTGAATTGTGGTTCAGAATAATCTACTAAAACTGTGATGCAACTTGTCTTATAATAACTTCCAATGAAAACTCAATGGAGGAACAGTTTTCTATCCTGTGAGATTGCTAAAATTTACAATGCCACTGATTGGATATATCTGGTGCTACAGTTTGAATATATGTGTTCCTCCAAAATTTATGTATGACAGTATTAAGATTTAGGATATCTTGAGAAGCATCTAAGTTATGAGACCTCATTAATGAGATTAACACCTTTATACAAGAACCTTCAAAGAACTACCTGGACCTTCCTTCTCTACTATCATGTAAGAATTCAATAAGATGCTATCTTGGAAGTAGAGAGCAGCACTTGCCAGATACCAGATCTGTTGGTGCCTTCATATTGTACTATTCAGGCTCCAGAATTGTGAGAAATACATTTCTATCCTTTTTTCTATATTATGCATCCTATGTTAGAAGAACAGGAACAGTCTTGGTAATTGGTCGTGGCACAATTTGCATGTTTCAAAAAATTCTTGAATTAAATGACATTTAAAAAGTAGTAAAGTTTCCACTATAACAAATGCTAGCAAATGTACTTTGATTTAAAATCTTGTGACAAAGAAAAAAAGCAGAAGTACTTTAATATGTATCTGAATTATATATCCTAATATAAGCTACCCATGCACAGCATAGATATTAATTAAAAGAAGTTTCATTCATTAATTAATATTATCATATTGTACACAAATCTATTTAATGTCACTGGTAGACCATATAAGAGTTCAATGTGTCTTAGATAACACAAATTTTTGGCAGTATTAATATTTTCAGATAGTTCAAGCAGGACCATGCTGACATTGTTTGGTAACCTTCTTTCCAAATACAGAAGAAAAAAGAAAGCTTTTACTGATTTGTTTCTTTTTTAAAATTTTTTTAAATGACTCTGTGGTATTTCACCACTTATTTATTTTTTGTACACAATTATACATTTATTATTATCCAAATGTGCTTTTACAAGAACTATATTTCTCTGGGGATCCTTCACATAGAGTATGTGCTAAAATAATAATATTCTTCAGTTATATCATTAGTGAATTTTTTAATTCCTATTCCTCATAAATAGCAAGAGATCTCTGCATTAATAGAATGGATAACAAAATATTTATTTATATCTCATCAGCAAGGGTGCCTATGAATTATAACATTTTTAGTGAAATAACAGCATGTCAACTCATTGTGCAGAATTTCAGGACAAAACAAGATCCAAGGATTATTATACTCTTAAAAAATGGCAAGGAATGTGCAAATTATAAATGTTTACCCATAATTTAAAATGAAGAATAAAAGTTAGAAATCTGTCACATTTTGTACTTAGTTTGTGTTTAATATCTGTGCAAGGCAAGGCACAGTAATTGAAACATTGCTTTGAGAGCTACAATCATCAAAAGTTTTATTATTTTTTGCTGTACAGTCTGTAATTCTTTCTGCCTTTGAATTATCTATCCTGAACTATATTTCAAATGTAAAGATAACTATATTAAGCTAGGAACAATAATCAATTTGGGAGTTGTGTCTATAAATTTTGTATTTATGAGATAATGCTGAACTCAGAAGTTATAACACTGTTCAACTGTCCCTCTTATAAATTAATAAACTGCCAACAAATATCCATTCAGCAGTTTTTTCCAAACCAATAGTGTAAATATTCATCATTCTTTTGAGTATCAATTATTATTTGTTATATAAACTATAGACAGAGTTCTTGTATGTTGCTTATCAATCTTGATTATGTTGATTATGTATAATAGAAAGAAAATTCAATGTGAATTCAAAAGTGATAGGTCTAAGTACTAACCATGTTCAGTGTCTTGGTTGAGCACTTTCTTTGCTGAGCCTCATTTGTCAAGTGACAGGGAGAATTAGTGGAATTGAGAAAAGATTCTTCAGAATATCATCATAAAATTTCCTTCCAATTCCATAGTCCTTTTTTCTCCCTGCTAATAGGTACTCGCCCCACATTTGTTGTTTAATCTGCTACTTTATGAATGATATTCATCATTTTCAAATTATGGATATTATTTTTATGTTTGTAATTACTTTCATATTAACATCTGAAATGATATCAATATTTTGAGGATACATATTATTCTGTACTAAATAATTTATGCAATTATTTCACTTTCAAATAAAATTATGTGTATGAGAAACTATAAGATAAGGAGAATCTAACCAGATTTGGACTACATTCAAGAAACTGCCACTATAGCAGAAAATACATATGGGAACACAACACAATTACTAAAATACATTTATACTAATTATGTTTATTTTCTGCACATCCCCTACAATTTGTATTAAAAACAAACAGAAAACTGAGATAAAATATGATTTAAATCTCTGAAAATATTTTAGGAAAGAGATAATTTTTAAGCTGCAAATAGATGTTTTCCATGAAAGAATCTTTGGGAAAGTATTTCAGTGAAAGGAGAAGTGTCTTAGTCCATTCTATGCTGCTAAAATACAATACTTGAAACTAAGTACTTTATAAAGAATAGAAGTATATTGGTTTGTGGTTCTGAAATGGCCTGTTATCGGTTACTGGTTACCTTGAGTTCTGCTTCTCTGAATGCGAAGTAGCACACCGAGACAAGCAAGACAAGCACACAAGGGAAGAGTGGAGAGTGAAGCTTTATTTAAGGGATAGAAGAACAGACTTCCCCCAGAGGAAGAAGGGGACCCAAAAGGCGGAATCCCTGGGATGAGGAAGTCCCATCCTTTTTATACATCTAAAGTCCCTTTACATTCCTCTCCTCTATCTTGTTAGTTTCCTCTTCTCCTGTACCTGCTATTGGAAGATGCTGGTGGGAAAGCAAAAAGGTGGTAAACAGGTGCGCTGAGGGCTAGGAGGGATAATGGGACAAGAAGGAGCCTCAGGGCAGATTAGCAGCTCCCTGCATGCTCAGGAGTTGCTTCATTAACAATTCTTTATGAAGGGCATTAACTGCTGGGCTTTTGGGGATATTAACATTTTATCTTTCACTAAGGGATCCTCCAACCTTTTGGACCTAGACTTGTTTAACTTGTTTGACTTGTTTCCCTCAATCTGGCCCATTTTTATCTATCTACTCTGATTGCCTATTTTTAATTCTGGCTTTAGTTCTAGAGGATAAGAAGTCTCAGATCACAGACTGACATTTGTGAAGGCCTTCTTGCTGCCTCATTCCATGGTGTATGATAATGAGAAAGACAGTGATAGCAAGAGACAACCTCTCAGTCTGTACTGAAAGAGCAGTGGCTATAAGGGGTATCAACAACTTAAGACTAAAGAGAGATAATGAGTCTAAAACCTAAAAGTAATCAGAAAACCTAATAGTATTCAAACATAATTGGAATGAATTTTTCCTCTCAAAAACTTCCAAATCTGTTTCTTTCTCCATGCTCCAAGTATTTAATAACATAATTTTCTTAAAGTATCACATAGTGTATAGAATGATTGTGTTACATAGGGCTTATAACTGAAAGCTCAGTCCCTGTCCCCAATGCCAATCAATGGCAATTTAATAATGAGGACAGAGTTTTTGAGAAAAAAGAAAAAGAAGGTTTATTGCTTTGCTAGCCAAGGAGAAACACAGGAGATTCCTGTCCCAAAAGCTGTGACTCTCATGATCAGCCAGGACTGGGTTTTAAAAGGTTACATTCCAAGTGTGCTCTGGTAGGGAGTTCCAGGTCGCCCTGATGGAGCACTAGGATTCATTTGTTAATTTGGCTGATACTCGCTTCCCAGATCCTCAGCAGGTATCTCCTTGCAGTAGTGCAGTTAACTAGGGGAAGAAAAGATAAACCTTAAAGCCATGTGGGCTGTATTCAGAAGGTGAAGGGACCCCTGTTACAGGCTTTCTCTCCTTAATTTTTTAGAACTTTATAATAGAAATATTACAAGATACCTTTGCTAAGGTCAGAAAAGGCTTTTAAAGGGAACTCAAATTACAATATCAAACCATTGTTGTACAGTATAGAAAGTCTAGGTCATTTATTCTTGCCTAAGAAGTACATAGGAGGAGGCAGTATAGAGAAGTTGACAGGAAGGGGACTAGAGGTAACAGAAATCTTGGTTTTCTTCCAGAAATTACATGGTATACTGTTTAGCAAAAGTGTAAAATGTCCCAAGAATTTTAACAGAAGATAATATAAAACACAATCTACCATTAAATCTCTGGAGACCCAAATACAATTTCAGTTAAGAGAGCATTTATGGTAATTTTATTTTTGAAGTGGTACTAATATTAATATTTTATAGAAAGATTAAGTGTCTCAAAAACATAAGTTAGAACGTAGTTTTCTAGAGTGCTGATTATTATAGACACACTAAAAGCTAAATATGAGCTGTTGAATATTTTGTTACTAAGATGGTTTTCTATTTAAGATTTTAATTTAATTGATTGCACAGTCTCAATCTGTCTATAGCTGTTTGCCCCTGACAAAGCATATATAGAGCATTTGCTATATATGCATATATTAATATATGTTTGTTTAGTGAATTAGAATATGGTTATTTCTAGATCATTCTCCAGGTGATTCTCAAGTTCACTCTCCATTCTCCTTTGTAATTCTCAAGCCTAGAATTATCTTGTTAGAAAGGCAACACCTTGAGCTAGGGATGGACAAAGCAGAACAGCTCAGGCTCTTTTGCAGTTCCTCCCAGCAGAGAATGTTTAAATAATTTTGGCACAGTAATTAGATAACTTTGGCACAGTAATTCTTATTGCCCTCTGATATAAAAGCCAGCTGCAGTGCAAGAGGGATGCATGGAAATGATACTATCTGCCCTGGACAGCTTTTCTGAGCCCTATATCCTAGTCTTCTGTTATCCCTTGCTGCCAATCTGAGTAAAAAATCATATAACTTGTGTGTGTGAGTTTCTGTCTCTCTGGACTTGATCAAGTACTAAAACACAGTGAACTTGCTTCATGATTATTCAATGGTAAACTAAAGAGCATACAACAAAAGTCAATAGTGCACAAGTTTTCTGTACTTCAGAACAGATTTCTACTCACTTGGGTTCTTAGCCCTAGACACTTGTGTCTTACCCTAGCTCTGCACTTTTAATTCCTTATTAATCGTGTGTTTATTCATCTAATATCTCTGTCAGACTCTAAGCTTCCCTGGAGAAGAAACTATATTTTGTTCATTGTTGCAATTTTTTAAAAAATAAATTTGATATTTAATTGTGAAGTAAAGAAATACATTATAGGAAAGCAGTGATACTTTAAATCATAATTCAGTGATAGAACGAAGATAGTGAATACAAAATAATTTTCAAGGCTCAAGCTTAACAAATGATTTGATTTTTGGAAAATAAATTGAAACAGTTTTGAAAAATACGAAGAGCAGGATATTAAGTTCTTTCATATTTGGGGCTGTGATTAGATATTTCTGTGGCCAATGCAGATCCAGAAGTATTAGAGGAAATAATTTTTTTATTCTCTAAGTTAAAATTTAAACAAAAAAAATCATAGCAGGAAGAATGTGAGTTCCAAATAAGATGTTAGGTATTACTCTCTAAATTGTAGAGTGGATATTCAAAATGTCAGTGTGTCATGTGAGGAAAAATTAAGACTTAACTATATATGATTGGAATCTTTCACTCAGGAGTTATAATTTGTTATGTGGTAAGTTACAAGATTCTTGAAGCAAAAATTATATATGTCAGGAGTTATTAGATAACATGATTTTGATTGACAAGAACAAGGCTTTTGCTTATGGGTGAATAACATGCAGTATAAACTGTAAAATCTCAGAACATAATGTTGCCACCACACTCTTTTGCTGTACAAAATGTTCCTGAACACAAAGAATGCTATATCCCATAATGTAGCAAGTAGTAAGAATCATAATGTTGACAGAAACTATAGAAAGGGGAGAAATACTTAGGCCTGAGATATTTTTCCAACTCTGTAGGAGCACAGTAGTTTTCCTCTAGGATAAGAGGGTTCAATATAATAAACTTGATACCATGTGAAGATGCTATTCAACTTCTTATGTCTGATTCAGCTACTACCTGTTTTGGAAAACAGAAGTTAATGAATACTTTGTGTTTCTACATGGTCTAGATCCTCTGAAAATCTTCCCTGAAAGCTAGAAATATTGTCTCCCCCACCAGGAGAGAATATTTTTTTCCTGATCAGCATAATGAAGATAGAGTATGTCTCCTAGCAACCATTTCAGGACAGTAAAAATCCCTTCTTCCCCAAAGAGGATTTGCTTATCTTGCAGACTAAAGATAAGGCCTCTCTAACTCATTAGAGGAGAAGATGGTTAGTTTACCAGCATTTCATAATTTCTGGCTTCCTTTCCCTCGATTGCACCCCACTGCATATGTAAGTACCATCTGTTCCTTACTATGTCACTGTGAATTGGGGCTCAGGAAACCAATTGAAGATATGCTCTGGCTGCTGCCTTTATCATGAGTTATAACTGGTCTTTATCTCTAGTCCTGAGTTCTCATGTTTTCTCAGCAAATTGATAAGAGAAGAATTCAGAAATGTCCTAAATTCTGTTGCATCCCAGAGGGTGAAAGAAAGGAAGCCATATAAGCAGTTTATTTAACTGACAGCTTCAGCTTCAGGCTAAACCAACAAAGAGAAAAGAATAAACAGCTCTATATTCCTCTCCTGTGTGTTGAAGATAAGCCATCAAGACCACTCTGAATTCTGCTTGCAAAATCAACCAACCAAGAAACAAGCACTTTTTCTTGTCGATTATACTCCTATTATTTTGCTTTGCTTTGCATCCTCCAGTCTCTCTTGTTATAGCCAGTGAGATTCAATGTAAACAATTGATGCCTTCTTTTTTCAAAAGTTTCATTATTAAGTACTATAATTTCTTGGATCTCATGAACATTTTTCCCATCTGCTATCTAGCCATGATGCTGGTGACTTAGGAAATTTGTTCCAAGATGGTTGTTGTCTTTTCTTTTCTTTATTTTTTCTTTTTTTGCCAGCATTTGTAACAGCTCAATAAAACACTTTTGTTCCAGAGATATCTTCTTGATCTGTAAATTTTGATTAAAAATATATATAGAAAACTGTAGAAGGCTTACTTGCTAATTTGCAAATAGGGTAAAATCACAGATCTTTCATAGTATTTTATTTAATACTTGCCTTCTAGAGGGTTCTCTCACCCTTCTGGATGTGACCTTAAGCTTTGGACACCCTCTTGAATTTTGTCTCTGATAAATCATTTTTGTTATTCTCCTTAGGGTACTCATTTTAACTCTTTTCCCTATAGCAAGTTTCTTGAAGGCAGATTTATGTCGGTGAAAAATAAAAAATATTTTTAAAAATTTCCTTGTATTTGCCCCACACCCACTTTCTCAATAGCTGATAAATACTGAGTTTTATTAAATTAAACAACCATATTTAAGAGTTTCTTAAAGGTGTGAAATTTTTCCTCTGATTCTTAACTCTTTTATACTTTTCTTTGAGTTTTGAATATTCCAATGTTTCATTTCTTTATAATCAATATTTTCCCCCTCATATATTAAAAAGTTCCAAAGCAAGGAATTTTATACTTAGCAATAATTATTCCAGTAATATCAAATCTGGCACATCTGTTCTTGTTTTAAATCAGAGTTAATGTTTTTGCATCTTAGTATTTCCTAATGTAGCTATAATATGTAGCTGACTACTGTGTTTTTGTTTATTATCTAAATAGGTAATATATATTTTTTTTGTATTTTATGTACTGTTTATACAACTTTACTGTTGTGCTATAAATAAAAATCTTATAAACAAATGTACTTCTATGAAAGGGGTTGAATAAGGTGCCTAGACGGGATATTACAATATTTATTGTCTTTAAATATTTCAGTAGTAAAATTTGACCATTGAAATTTGCTTTATATAAAAGATTATATCATCAAGCTTGTCATTATTCTCCTTGTTTAGATGCACATTAGGCTGAAAAGTTGAAAAAGTAAATATCTGAATGCATTATAATTCAGCTCCCAAGATGTTTTTTCTGCTTCATTTTAAAAGGAATAATTCTTTTTATGTTTGACCTCCTGCTGTTTAAAATCATCTGCTTAAATAAAAGATTGAAACTACCATAAATGTACTGAAAAAAAAATTCTGTAAGAAATCTTGGAACATCTTTCCACTCACATCCAGAGATCAGTAAGCATCATTACGCTTAGAACAGGAACCTGCACTGGGAGGCCTCTTCAGTAGAGACCTTAAGAGAGGCACATCCCAGACACCACAACTGAGGCATACTTACTGAAGGCTTTGGCCAAAATGCTTTTCTCTAACTTAGTGATATTTTCCTAGTGCTCAATCTCTCATTTGCACTGACTAACATGGCCAGTATCCAGTTCTATTTCATGGTGAAAAGTTAAACATATTTGCATTTTTCTTACATTATGGCAAATTTCCTTTGAACAGCTCATTCCTAGTTTCTTTCTTTTAAATATTTGAATGTATATTGTTTTCCACTCCTGTTATCTACCACCTCAGACAGCTACGGTATTATAAACTTGCCTCTGATTGTGTTCATGAAGGAAGCCTGGGATAAAGCTTATTAGCCATGGACAAGCCTCAATCTGGATTAGTAAAGACAGACTTGTGAAATGAGCCTTCCAGAGAACAGTAACCATGTAAAGTAACAAAATTTCTTTGGAAATAAAACTTTTAAGGGACTCTAATGCTATCTCAATGATTACCAGGGTGTGTCAGACTGTTAGTTTTGTTTTGTTTTTTTTGGTACTGGAGATTGAACTCAGGGGCACTCGAACACTGAGCCACATCCCCAGCCCTATTTTGTGTTTTATGTAGAGACTGGGTCTCACTGAGTTGCTTAGCGCCTTGCCCTTGCTGAGGGGCTGGCTTTGAACTCGCGATTCTCCTGTCTCAGCCTCCCTAAGTGCTGGGATTACAGGCTTGTGCCACCAGGCCCAGCTCAGATTGTTAGTTTTTACTGTGATTATCAGTTATTCCTTTTCAAGGCAACTGCAGATTTGGGGGTAAGGGTGAGAAAAGGGCAGGTGTTTCAGTCAGCTCTTCATCACTGTGACAAAATACCTGAGAAAATCAATTTATAAGAGGAAAGATTTATTTTAGTTCATAGTTTCAGAGGTTCCAGTCCATGGTCAACTGTTTCCATTGTTTCTTGGGCCTGTGAAAAGACTGGACATCAAAATGGAAGGATGTGGCAGAGAAATGCTACTCACCTTATGATAACTGGAAAACAGAAAGAAAGAAAAGGCATACTCCATTGACTCCCTTCTTCCAACCAGACTCTACCTCCTAAAGTGTCTACCACATCCCAACAGCATCCAGAGCTAAGGAAACAAGCTTTTAAGAGAATAGTATTTTGAGGATATTCCATATCCAAATCATAACATTCTACCTCTGGCCTCTAAAGATTTATGCCCACTTCAAAATGTAAAATGCATTCAGGGCCAAGAATCCTCAGATTTCCCAGTTTCTAAGTCCTCATAGTCTTAGCAGTTCAGCATTGCTCAAAAGTCCAAGTCCAAAATCCTCCGAGACTCAAGACAAACTCTTAGCTATGATCCCTAAAACAATAAACAGAAAAAATACATAATTGTAATATACAATGGTAGAACAGGCACCATGTAAACATTCCCATTCCAAATGGAAGAAATGAGGGCATAGAAGGAGGCATGAATGAAAGCAGGACCCAACCCATCAGGACAAACATTAAATCCTGTAGCTCCCTGTCTGGATTTGGTACATATGGTATGGTGGTGACATGACCTCCAAAAGGGCTTAGGCAGTCCTCTCCCCGTGGTCTTGCTATTTGCAGCCCACATAGCCTCTCTCTTGAGACGGTTCTGCTCATTGAGTGCAGATTTTCTCAGCAAATGTTCCACATTCCTGCTTCTGTAACTTCTTGGGGTCTCCAATGCAGTTTCAGCTTCACTCTCACAGCTTTATTCATTGTTCTTTCAGGGATTGCCCACAGAGATTTCCACACATTACTTGGCCTCCCAGGCTTTCCTTTTGAAATCTCATTAAAAGCCTCCAATACTCCATTAATTCTTGAATTCTGCACACCTTAAAAACTAGCACCACTTTTATGACCTTAATTCTGTGATGGTTGACGTCTGGCTAGTTCCTTAAGACATCTTTCCTATTTTCCCAATCCAAATACGTGGCATCTTTATGACACTCATTTCTTCAGAAATCATACTTTCGTCAGCCTCAACTTAACATGCAATTCATTTTTTGGCTAGAATGCAAATTCAGTCAGAAAAGATTTTGTCACTTAAAAATAATTATATTGGGAAAATTTGTCGAATTATTTTTTAATCTATTGTTATGGTTTATATATAAGGTGTTCACCAAAAGCTCATACGTGAGACAATGCAAGAACTTTTGGAGGTGAAATGATCGGATTTGAAGTCTTAACCTAATGAGTACATTAATCCACTGGAATGAACTAACTGGGTGGTATCTGTAGGCAGCTAGAGTGTGGCTGGAGGAGGTGGGTTACTGTGGGCCTGCCTTTCAGGTATGTGTTTTGTACCTGGTATGCAAAGCACTGTCTGCTACCTGATGGCTATGTCCTGAATTGCTTTCCTCCTCTATTGTCATGTTTTGCCTCACTTTGGTCTGAGCACCAAATAAACTTTTCCCCATCTGAAATTGTTCTTGTCAGGTCTTTCGGTCACAGCAGTGAAAAAGCTGACGAAAACATCTATAAAATGTAATAACATTTATTTTGTAAAGTTATTGTGTTAATTAAATGCAAGTAAATTATATAAAGTATAAGGTTTAATGAATATGTTGTCTCCCTACTTATTCTAGGGACACTACATACGTACTTTAAAATAAATATGATCTAATACGTTAAATAAAACAACCTAACCACCACTCATAAAATGTAGCTTATTGTATTCCTATAAAACATGTTCATTTCAAATATATGTGAAAGTTGAGCAGAATGTTTTATTTGTACTCTTTTTCTCCATGATCCTAGGGTAGACTATCAATAAAAAATGCTAACAATCATTATTTTTTTATTAAGACTTTTGTCAGTACTTGAAAATAATATTGAGATTAAATGCATAATTTTAACCAAGTTATTATATTTTAAAACATGATATGAGTTGTAACATTTAAATTTTAATAAATAGAAATAGTCAAAAGCATAGGTAGGGAAGTTGTCACTTGAAAAGGAAAGTTAATATAAGCATTCTTCTAGGAGTTTAACAGAATCTTCTGGAATAAGTAATAACTCAGAAACAGATTCCATGCTCATGATTTGTTTGTCAGCCTGGCTTAGTACTCATATCTAAGGAAGATGGCTGATTTCTACAATATAGGAATTGTAAGATCAAAGTTACTTTATGAGTTTGCTAAGAACTTTAATACTAATCTACTCCTCAAAACAATTTAAAAAGATTTTCTTCTTGATTTTTCATGTGCATCTTGAAGTTCAATAAATAAAATTTATTTTTTACTGGTTATTAAAATTTCACTGCATCTACTTTGCTAGCCTCTACTTTTTGAACTCAATTGGAAAGATGGTAAACAGCATTTCTCATTGCAACGTCTTTCTTGATATATTCTGATAATAGGGACAATACAAGAAGGAAATTATAAGGTAAACGAAGAGAAGAGGAATCTTTCCTCTTGTGAGCTTGCTATTCTTCTAAACATCATCTTATCACAGCACTTTACCCCAGCAGCAGAAGTTGGTTCCAGCCTCCAAATCCATTTTTCTTTCCCAGCTCCGGCATTATTAAAACTGGTACTCAAGCAACAGTTTCTCATCCCCTACAGAGAGGTCTGAGCTCCTGCTTTGCAGGATCACTGTACTCAGTCTAAATTGGTAATCTCAGGCTTTGTCATTGATTCCCCCAGATT
This sequence comes from Xerus rutilus, assembly GCA_028644305.1. NCBI lineage: Eukaryota > Metazoa > Chordata > Mammalia > Rodentia > Sciuridae > Xerus > Xerus rutilus. The sequence goes on from CM053408.1 coordinate 31,516,450, forward strand.
GAGGAGGGTTAAATTTTTCTTGGAGCTATTACTTATGTCTAATTTCAGCACAGTCTTTGTTTTACTCACTTAGCACCTTAGTACCTGTATAAGTAAAATCTGTTAAATTCCTTCATTTCAAATACACAGTATGATTTCTGTTTTCTCTGTCAGGACTGTGGTTGATAAACTATCTTGGTTCATTTCTTTGCAACGTTTTAATTCTTACTCTCTCTCGTGGGTGCTAAAAATGAAATTGTATATTTTGTAATATTTTTGAATATTTATTAGTATAAATAAACAAATACAACTTCTCACATCCTGGATGAAAATAATGCCCAACTAAGTAAAGATGTCACTTCTAGTGACTTCCCTGAGATCTCACAGTGCCAAATCCATGCAAGCTAAAAGTTGTAACAGGGCCCAGTGTTCCTGTCTCTGTGGTTCCTATCCATCTGGAATTTGAACCAATTCTACTCGTAGATAGAGTCTACCAGTATTTTTCAAAAGTGCAAATTTTCATCAGTCAAAATCATGCTAATATCAACATTCCTTTCATAAATCCCTTATCATTTCTTCCCATCTCAGCTTTTAAAAAAAATCTGAATTCATATCTAAGATGTAAAAGAAAATCAGCCATTACCAAGCTTACTAACTCATACAAATATTGTAGAAAGTGTGTGCATGTGTGTGTGTGTGTGTGTCTACATGTGTGTGTGCATGTTATGCATGTGCATGTAGTGAGGGTAATTCCACATGACTGGTATTAATAGTCTAAGATCAACTCCGCCTGGGTGAACCACCTGAATTTAGCATATAGAACAGGATTAACTTTGTCATGTACTTGTTTTAGGATTTTGTATAAATCTTTCTAACTCCCCATGCTTCAGTTTTCTCATCTCTAAAATAGAGATTTAAAATAACTTCACTTAAGGATTATTTTGAAGATAAGCAAGTAAATAAATGTAACATGCTCAGAATGACATTATTGTATGTAAATTGTTAAATGAGTATCTTCTAATTTTGTTCTTACTATTTCTACTGTACCCTTATATAGGGAAGATGTACTAAAAAAAAAAAACCATGCATTCTTAAACATATATGTAGAAAACGTCTACAAACTAGAATAGCTTGCTCAAAAATGTAGAAAGTATGAATTTGTCACACTATTCCTCCCTTTGGCTTGGTTTACTAATTGAGTGAAGCTGGCCTACAAATTACTACTTCACACCTCTGGAAATGAGAACTCCTCAGGTAAAAGGACGTGTGAAAATGTTTTTTGCATCTTCCTACATTTCATTTTCCCCTCCTAATATATTCTTAAAAGAAATGTAAAGGCAGATGACAATGCATATGTAATTCTGAAACCATGTGTAGAAAATTGTGAGGCCATTTTATTGTCTCATTTAGGTAAATTTTCTCAATCCTGTAAAATGGATCCAATGAATGTCATGTTAAAGATGACTTTTTATTTTTCCATTTTCCACATCTGAACATATCCTGTCTAGCTAGAATTTCTATGAGGATGAAAGGACTGAATATCTAGTTGAAGATTGATATTGTTATAATCTTAGAGTGTTATGGTAAAAAAGAGATTAGTGAAAAGATATCAAAACCCTTTAACTTTGCTAATCTAATTCTAGTCATAGGGCACTACAAATTTTTTATTTAATTAAAATATAGTTTTTACTATAAAGAACAGAAAATAGTTATATGAATGTGCCAGTTTCTATGGAGGAAAACATACTGCAAAGAAATATATAACATGACACACGAAGTCCTTGTGGTTCCAGAAATTTCTCTTTTCTTCTGTCTCTAACCTTCATTTCTTTTCATTGTCATTTATTCCTTCCTTTCTCTTCTCTCTGTATATCAAAGTTTTCTCTATATTTTAAAATCATCTTTGTTTCATGAAATTTAGCAATATTATAATTGACAAAACAGCATTCTCTCTCAAAATGTTTATAAAAATATAACATTTTTATATGCTGATGTATTTCTTAAGAACATCAACCAATGCCATCAGAAGAAAAACAAATAAACAAAAAACCCACTGGGAAGAGGAAGTAACTGGGAAGCTACAGATCCTAAATGATATTTCAATTCTTGTCTACTGCTAATTCCTAAATTTGCCTCAATCCATCCCTATTGAATCTTCATTTCTAGCAACATTGCCATGAAAACTTCTGCTCTTGTAAAAGCTTGTATACATTAAAAACAAGGAAACTCCAAGTGTTGAGTTGATAAAAAACAGAAGAAATTGTCTTGCTTCATTCAGTTTCATTTTCTTGTATTTTTTAAACAAAACTCAATTTATCAATTCGAGAGAGGGTAGAACATAAAAGTAAAGGATGTTGCCATAAAAGTTGGAAATATATCCTCAATAACAGCTTCTGGGGCCGATCTGCATAGCAAGCTCTTGGTTGTTTATTCAGTGTGAAAGCTAATAAATCTATTCACAAGAACTCCTAAAAGGCAATCATTTTCAGAAAGAGCAAATTTTGGCAAAAGCTATTGTTTCAGCAAATCCAAATGACATGCGCTTTAATATGACAACATTTGCAGTTTTGGGGGCACAGTGCATTTTAGAATCATAAAAGTAGCAATGCATTCTGTGTGGCAAAACATACTGTGTTTAAATCTGTCCCACTGCAGTATGCTGCTAATGGGTATATACAATGTATGAAGAAGAGGAAGAATGACAAATTACAAACCTGCACAGATCCAGTCATTTTGCAAGGAAATCTTTCTTTTATTTTGTAGTTTTTTTCATTTGCACATACTTAATGTACAAATTCAGTGAGAAAAATCTATCTCTGCCCAGTTTTCTCACCTCAATTCTACTTTCCTTTATAGGATATGAATTAGATGTTCCAAATAACAATTACTGAAAATGGCAAATAAAATATGAATAATGAATATTTGTAAATTAATGAGTTAAATAAATTAATTTTTGCTATGTGCAAAAAGTAATGATCAGTAATGCCTTGGAAGGTGAAATTCAATTCTCATTGAGTTTACTTCGTCAGTTTCTATTTTCTTATGTCACTGGGATACAGTGCACCAAACATTGCAGAAAATGAAAAGTTGATGGTCTTTGCCCTGAAGCCTACAATCTGAGAATAAAAGCTTGAGACAGGAAGAGTCAAAATAAGAAAGCGGTAGCAAAATGAAATAAACATTGTTAGAGGTAAAGCAATGAGAAGAGAAAATAATATAGTGTAAACTTGAAAGCAGAGACAAAAAAAAAATGTGTTTATTTAAGATTTTCCAGTCTCTCAGATTATAAATATGCTGCTAGGTGAGCACTAACAGTCATAATAGGCTGAGATTTTTTGTTGTTGTTGTTGTTATTGAGATAGCTTCTTACCTGGACTCTCTGAATCCTGTCTCAGTGTACACAGCATAACATTACCAGAAAAACACAAATTTCTGAAGGCATTCCCTCACACAATGTAATCAGACCCACTTTTGTTCTATTCCATTCAATCTAACCCAATCAACTAGTTTTTTAAAGTTCTCCATTGTGTGGATGGGCCTTTTCCAATAGATCTATCCTTCCAAGTCAATGCTCAGGCCAGATTCCACTGGACCTACTTCTTGATTAAAGTGCATGCCTTTCTGTGTTCTGCCTATTTCAACCCTAAATGTCATTAAAGTTCAGATTAACACCCATCTCTTATACCATCTTGACACTTGGCCCTTTTACAGATCTCAATTATTAAATTACACGAAAGTTTGCCTTATAGATTGTCAGCTTTTATATCTTTTGCTGCTCAATTAGAGAATTTGCTGCTTGAAGAATTCTATGTGCATCATATGCCTTCATTTCTCAAAATGCCCTGACTATAATACATCTATACTTAGTACTCAAAACCATTTCTGTGTGATTAAATAAGAAATGGACTTTAATGTTGTTTAGATCAGTTCTTTATTAATAAATATGTTTTTAATATACTTATTACATTAAGTATATTAGCTGTAAGGGATGGGTTAATAAAAGCGTGACTTGTTTATATTGAATCTTTCATTCTTAATTCTTAAAATAAAACCACTTTTACCCTTGTTTACTCCCACCCAGTTTCTTCTTAACTAATTTGAAGGGGAAAAGGAGTTTCTCTCCTCAGTTTCAATTGATATAACACAGTGAGAATAGTATGCATTCTTTTGAATACACACAAATACATATATTTTGAATTCACTAAAATATTTTAATATTAAAAGCCCTGTTGCATTATAATTAGTACACCACTATGTCACACGCATCAACATTTTTCTTTTCAGAAATAAATCTCCTATGGAAGAAAGTAGTCATATTTATTTTTGTAAGCTTAAATTATTTCACAACAGAAATTAGTGAGAGATTCACTGAATTAATTATAACATTATGCCTAGTGTCTTTTCAGGTATTAATAGTATTTTTGTAATATAAAAGGAAATAGTCACAATTCTAATAGGAATATCTTGAGCAGAAAATGTTGTGAAATGAGATGATATTCAAACTCTGATCTCTCTGCCATCTGATGCTCATTTTATTTTTCCATTTTCTAATTTAACTTGCTGCATTTATGTGTTCAATATGGTAAAGTGATAATAAGGAATATCTCAGGGAGATAGAAGAAGGTCTTATGTATAAAATTACTTATAGGCACATGTTAGTATTTTTTCTTAGAGTGAATTAATGTTAATGAATAATATTAATATATTTCTGAATCATAGAAAGTATATACTGTATGTATTATATAAGTAGATTAGATTGATTCCTAACTGCAATATATTTCTGCAATAATTCTCACATTTCACAGACTACAATTCAAATCATTAGCTGTCTTCAACTTCTTTGTTGCCATTTATATAGACACACTGAACCAGACCCAGGTCACATTTTTTGCAGTTTTAAAAATATGGCCTGATTGTCTTGTCAATCTCTTCACCTGTAACTCTCCTCTCTGCCTGAGATTCTTGCCATGTTCCTCCTAATTGCTCATTCCAAAGCTCTTCTCAAGAGTTGCCTTCTACTTGAAGCTGTCATGATATACTTACTCTATTGTCCATCTCCTTTACTTGGCCTTCCAAGTTTCCTGAGTTTTCTCTATCACTGTCCTTCACAGCTGTAATATGGGTTATAAGAGAGTGGTTTTAGTTATTTCTGTGAGTCTATTAACAAAGGCAGTAGCTGATGCGCAATGAATGCTCAATAGAGCATTACTGCTGTTGTTATTGTCATAAGGGATATGTTGAATTTGAGCAAGAATGGAGACGCAAAGCTTCAGAAACTTTACTTTTGAGAAGGAAGAGGTTTGGGAAATGTCTGTTCAAATAGTTATAACAGATTACTGTGGAAATTTGGGTACTTGTGGATTTCCTGGGGTGATGCTCTCAAAAAATGCTGTATGGAATGATAGAGAAAAGAGAGACTTTACATATGTGCTGTCTTCATATATGTACATAGTTCTGAAAATAAACTCTGTCCTGCATGTGCAAACAGTCCATTTCAATGTCTACAGAATACTTATGTGATTATTATTTGGGTTTCATATTACTAGTGAATAATACAAAGGATAAGTTAATATCATTATAAGGCTTAAAGATTGAAAGGCCAGGCCTTGGAAATACATTTCTCCTATTTAATTGCTGAAAAGAGAAGCAAAATTAATTCAATGCAACAGATGTTATTGATGAATAGAAATAAGAATAAGATATATCAACCTTCTTTCTTTTCCACTAGTATCTTGCTTCTCATCCAACAGTGAGTAGAGTTAATAACCATAGAGAATCTGACTATACCCAGATTTGATGCTACATCCAAATAACTTATGAAAAATACTTTTCAGCTGCTAACTAATGACATTCTAGTTGGAAAATAGACCTTTATTGATTCTACAATATTTACATCAATGAGTCCATACAATTTTTCCAACATTACTTCATATTTCAATTGTCAAATTTACTTTCTAGCTTTTACTTTTTCTTCAAGTGTATAAATGCCTTTTATATGAAATATTTATATGGGATAATTAATACTTATTTTATACTTATCCAAATAAGTGTGCTATTATTCAATTACCTTATCTAGAAATATGGCTTATTTCCATAGGTTAACACCAAGACTGTGTTATTGATCCTAAAATTTGTTGATGATTTTAATAAAAATGTCACCAAGAACTGAAACACTTTGAAAAGAAATTTCAAATGTCCAGCTCATTTTCAACATCTGCATGCACATATTCTCCATCTTTCTTCTAATATTTGATTTCTGTCACTGTATTCTGGATCCCATTCTCAAGTTCTCAAGGATATGTCCCTAGCAATTTTTGTCTCTTGCAATAACAATTTAAAAAATTTTGCTGGGCATGGTGACGCACACCTTTAATCCCAGCAATTTAGAAGGGTGAGACAGGAGAATTTCAAGTTCAAAGCCAGCCTCAGCAATAGCAAGGTGCTAAGCAACTCAGTGAGACCCTATCTCTAAATAAAACACAAAATAGGGCTGGGGAGGGATGTAGCTTAGCAGTAGAGTGCTCCTGAGTTCAATTCCCAATACAAAAAAAAAATTATTCTAATCATCAAGCTCATTACATAGGATACCTGGTTAATCATCCTGCTTTTAAAACAATAAAAATTTTCTAGTTCTTGATATTACCCCATTTCACACCATTTATTTTCCATAACAGATCTGCTGACTGATTGTTCTCTTTCTATTTTCTTGTAAGCCCAAATAAGGTTTTCAAAATGTATTACTGCAAGAAAACTATTTTCCTAAAGATCACTAATACTGTCCCTGTTGATAAATCGTATTGTCAATTATCAATAAATATCTTACATGACACATGTTTGACATATTTGATACCATTGACAGGCATTCTTGAAATGGTTTTCAGGATACTATTTTGCATTAGTTTTCAATTAACTCACCAGAATTCTTCTGGTTCCTTGTATTTTTCCCAACACCACAATATGTTAGTTCATGGTCCTCTTCTCTATAAACAATTTCCTGATGATGTCAGAAAAATGATAAGTTTAATGGCTTTAAATAGGATAAAAACCAGTGATTTACAATTTACTTATTTATTTTCAGTGCGGAGGATAGAATTCATGGCCTTGTTCATCCTAGGCAACACTCTACCATGAGTCACACCCCTAGCCCTATATTTCATGTTTATATCTCTAGCTTTATGTCAAAGAAATATCTCAAATGCAATAAATCCAAAATTCCAACTTCTATTTTTTCCCATCCTGCCCTACCACAGCCTTCTAAATCTCTGTTGATGATGACTTCAACCTTCCTGTTGCTCAGTTAGAAAAATCCTAGTCACTTTGGATACTATTCTTTCTCTCACTTACCACATTCTTTAAGAAACATGTTATCATCTAGATTTATGCAATTTATCTTTATATTTTAAACTTTTAATCTCTTAACTCTGCCCTAAATCATTGTTCTGTCACTTCCAGATGGTTGCAATAACTGCTAGGCATTCTACTCCTGCTGCTTGGAGTCTGTTCTTAAACACTGATGATGTTACAGTGATCCTGTTAATGTGAGGCAAGTCTTGTCTCTTCTCCAATCAAAAGCAACAACTCCATTTCTTTTAAAAGTCAAAGATCATATCATGAATACCTTGCAAACTGTGAACTGAATTGCATCCCCCACCAAAAAATTTTTATGTTGAAGCTCCAATCCCAAAGTGATGGCATTTGGAGATGAGGCCCTTAATATTTAATTAGGTTTAGGTGAGGTCAAGTGACTGAGGACCTCATGATGGTATTAGTGACACCAGAATATTTGCTCCCTGCTTTTTCTGTCATGTGAGAATTCAATACAATCAGAACTATCAGCAAATCAGGAATAGAGCCCACACCCAAACCCAAGCAGTCAAGCACTCCAATCTTGGACTTCCAGCCTCCACAATTCTGAGAACATACAGTTTTCTTACTGCCACACATTCTATCATGTTTTGTTATAGCAGCTAGAACTGATCTATACCTCTTTTAACTTTATGAATTATTTTTCTATTATCTCCTTTAGTCTAACAGAACCTTATTTTTTTCCCCCTAATACCACCAGGTGAAAGTCTGTCTTATTCTAACTATTTTCTCTGCCTGGAAGAATCTTTCAGAGGACACACAGTTGCCAGATTTTTGTTTATTCAAATCGGTTTTCAAATCACATTTTCTCTCCATAAAGAAAATGCTCCTTGCCTTGTTTGCATTAGCTACCACATCTATAACCAGAAATCTCCAGACTTATCAATCAGTTCTGTTTTGTTGAATTTTTTCATAGAAATTGATCATATTCTAATTATGAGATATAATTTAATGATAGATTTAATATTAAGTGCTATTCTCTGCCTGCTAAGCTGTAAGCCTCTCAAAGACAGGAAATTTCTGCTTTTTTCTTATTTCTTGATTCACCATTAAGAGAATTATTTTTTCTTGATGATTAATATAAAACTTATAAATAGTTTTACAAACTTGTAAATAATTGTATAAAACTTATAAATAGTTTTTCTACTAATCATCAAGAAAGAATTTTTCTTATAGTCATACTATTTACACATTTTTCTTGAGGACTGATAACATTCATTTTTATTATTATTAATTATTGAACAAATTTCATAATTTTTCTATTTAAATATCTGAAATAAATATTTTATTTTTCATCCTATTAATTAAAAACTTTTGTGTGCTACAAGTTTATTTATTTATTTTTTCATAAAGCATAAATTTTTGGTGATTTTTTTTAGAATATTGAATTTTCTTTTTCCTTATATGCCTGTCTACAAAAATCATGCATTCATTTTAAGGATCTATAATTATCATTATAAAATCCTTTAGAATATATCACAATCCAAAGCATTTAGTGTGTATCTGTCATTCAAACATAAATATCCCAGTTCTCAATCTTATATTCTAGTGATCATGTTTAACACATCCAGTGCCCTCAAATCCACAGTGTTTTCCACTCCAAATACTATTATTCACTTTTGACCTTCTTCCAGGGCTGTATTAAATAGCCCAATGCTATCCAATAAGTTAACTAATGTACATAGTATTAATAAAACTTAGCAGAGTCACTGTTTAAACCATAACTGTGCCACCTATAGTGGTCTCTTGGAAATTATAGATTTTGACCTTTGTATTTAATCCTTTATGTCTAGATGTTTCACTGAAATTTCCATAAACTTCAATTTACCTGTGTGTAAAGCTTGTCCTTTTTTCTATGTGTTGCAAAAGGTTTTATCTCAAATAAGTTAGTATATGCAAAATAACTTCAAAAGTAAATGCAAGTTTTTAATACTCATTCCCCTTTATTCACTTTGAACATAATATACCTTTATTCTGTTTCATCAGTACTTTTTAAAATTCTAGACCACTACAAAAACTGTAAACTTTTTGTTAGTACAGTTTATTCCTTTCATTTCCATTCCTTTGAACAGATTTCTTTCTTTTTCCTTTTGCATATTTTCTTTGCATTATGACAACAAGTCTAAATGGTTTTAACCACAAGCCTGCTCTTCTGTGGTATCTAGTCCCTCCCTGAGAGTGAATTAGGCACTTAGAGAAGAATGTTAACACCTGCAGTGCATGCATAATGCTCAAAATAGGACCCAAGTGGCTGACAAAAGTATATACCTGACACAAAAGATATTTACCAGGTTTTACTTTGGTACCAGGAGAGAAGAAAAAAAACAGATAAGACAGGATCCTAGGACATCATCTGTTTCACCTCCTTGCCTTCAGGCTGGCGGAACATTGATGTTTTTCAGGATAGATCATCTTCTAATTATCATTCTGAGAGTCAGTATTCATTTTTTCTTCTCTTTAAATTTACACGAATCAGCTGTTAAAATGCTGCTTATTTCCTGAGGTTTCCAGGGTAGAATGATTACGTTGGATGATTTTTCTGTTGCTTGTAAGTGTTCACATGGCAAGGATAAATATATTGCACTATTCATTATTTTAAATTTAAATCAGATTATTAGTCTACTGAACAAAGATAAACTAAGTGAGGTAACACAAAATTATAATGAACCCTTTAGTAGGAATCAAGAGATTTAATACAGTTTTGACATTGGAGCCTTACATAACATTTTCTTCCTTTGTAAGCAAGGTCTTAAAATAATGTCTGCATTAACTACCTCACTGGATTGGTCTAGGACTAAACAAACTAATGCATGTGACAGTGCCAAGAAATCTACAGGGTGTAAAGATTACACGACCAGGAGAAGATGAATTAAGCCACTCGGCAAGGCTTTATTGGAATGCGTGGCCTCGGACCAAATCCCCCATCCATCAGAGCGTGTCGGGAGAAATGGCATTGGAGATTCCGTGCATAGAGAATTTCAAGAAAACTCGGTCAGGAAGGGGAGGGCTTGGGAACAGGAAGAGAAGGCCAGAGTCCTTCCTGGATAGGTCAGGAAAACTCACTGATTGACAGGAGGCATGTCCACTAGTGATGTCACATCTGGCTTGCAGCTCCGCTGTCCAGTTTCCTTAATTGGGCATTTTAGACCCTGACCAGTCTTAACACAGAGTGCTGTTTAATTTCAAGGCCTTTAATCACTAGCTTTTCTTGCCACTCACAGGACTTTGTTTACATAGCTATTATAGCACTCAGGAACTTGTTTCTTTGTATTAAATATCTCTGTTCTATTTGTCATCAAGATTGTCAACTAGCAAAGAGCAGATGTTCTGATTTATTGTCATACCCTCTGAATGTTAAAAGTACAGTTCCATAGTTGTAATAACCAATAAATAAATGTGGAATAAATAAGCAAATGAAATATATGTATTTCATTGCCAATGATTTGCAAAAGTAATGAGTAACCATGTTAAGTTAGAAACAGAAAACAAAGTCACAATGAAAATAGTTCAATTGTATATTGCCAGATTTCAAACTTGGTGACTGGTGACAGAAATTTATTCTCTCGTAGTTCCACAACCTAGAAGTCTGATATAGAATAAGATTGCATTCTCTATGAAAGTTCTAGGGAAAAACCTGATTTTTGTATCTTCCACCTTCTAGTGCCAGCTGGCATACATACACGGGCGTGTAGCCATTTCACTCTAATATCTGTCTGCATTCTCACATCAGTTTCTCTCTATTATGTCTCTTTTTCTTTGCCTCTATCACATTGACACTTCATGGCATTTAGGGCCCACTTGGATCTAGGGTACAGTCTCCTCAAGATTCTTAATTGCATCTGCAGAGACAGATTTTCCAAAGAAGGAAACTTTTTTTTAATTCCAAGGAGAACATGGTATTTTTTGGTTATCATTATTCAAGTAGGACACATGAGCTTTAACTGTTGTAGTGTGTATTGCTTCTAGATATTTGGATGCCCCTGAATTTGGGCTAAGCTTATTTGAGTTATTCATTGGAATTTTTAACTAAGCACTGGACACAGAAAAAAGACCTGAAGCAAGCATGGCAGGTGCAGGGATGTAGGTACAGGATTATCATTTGTTCCTGGTGATTATGGAAGAAATCAAGAGCCATACTTAAAAAAAAGAAAAGAAAAAGAAAGGTAACATCAAGAAGAGAAATCTATGCATAATACCACACAAAATTTTAAAAAAATATTTAATGGATCCATTGAAACTATCTTTCTTAATTTGTTATATATGTATTTCAGTAATATAGTTAAGATGGCAATCACCATGGGTTGTATATGATTTCTTTGCCTGAAGCATCTATTTTCTTTGGCAATTTGAGCAAAAACACTCGGTGATAATAAAATCAACTGTTTCTCTTGAAATGAGGAAAACCATGCCAGAATCCCATCTTGAGTTTTTATTTTCTTCTGATTCCATTTGCAAGGTTAGTCAGCATATGACAGAAAATAAATATTCCTTTGTTTGAGGAAAGTTTGCACCATTTCCTAAAGTGGGGGAAGGGCTTAAAAATAGCTTGAAAGAATGAGATACTACAGCTAACTGTCTGTGTTCCTAGGCAAGCAACATCAGGAACATATCATTAACACCTAGTCTCAAGGTGTTAGAATCTGAGAAGGAGCTCAATGAAGGCTTTTTGAGTATATTTTGACAGAGCAATGTAATAATGCCACAGTGATGTCATAAATGGGGAGCCAGGGAAGTAAGAGTGTTAGTCAACTTTCTATTGCGCTGTGACAAAAATTCCTGAGAAAAACACTTTAGAGGGTGAAAATATTTATTTTGGTTCACAATTCCAGAGGTTTTAGTTCTTCAGCTGGCTCCATTATTTTGGACCTAGGTGAGGCCATTATGACCATCATAGCTAAAGGTCATTGACAGAGAAAAGCATCTCACCTTAGGGTGACTGGGAAGCAAAGAAACAGAGATAGGGGTTGAGAAATAGTCCTTAAGTGTATGCTCCCAAAGACCCATGGCCTTAAACTAGCTCACACTTCCTACATCTTCCACTATCTCCTAATAATCCATTTAACTATGAATCCATTAATGAATCAGTTCACTGATGAGATCAGGGCCCTCAAGATCAAACCACTGCTCAACATCTCCACCTCTGAATATGCTGCATTGAACCAAGCCTTTAGAGGGAGGTTCCAGATCCAAATATCAGTACATATGCTGATTGTACCCTCTTTCTAACTTCTGTTCTAGTTCCTCACAGTGGTTGCCAATTCAGATCATACGGGCCATCCCCCCAGAAGATAAGCATCAGAGAGGATAAGAACTGATGGGGGCCAAGACAAGGTATTCACCCACACAATATTTTGGAATGAACTTTTGTATTGTTCCTCTACTTTCTTATCATATTACTGCATATAAACTTTCCATATAAACACAGCTCTGTTTAGCAGAAAATTTCTTCTTTAAATACATCTTTGAAATTACCTAATACAGTATTGGGACCTCTTTTCATAAAGTTGTTTATTATTCTCCAGTAATGTAATTAGTCTCAACTAGGGCTAAGCAGCAGGTAAATAATTATCTTTTAAAAAGGGGATAAACATCAATTACAAAGAATTACTGTGTCCCAAAACTATGGACATTGCTGAGTAACATTTGATATTATTCCAGAGGCTCCAGTCTCTGTGTGAGTCTTTGTAGCTGACACTGTGAATATCACAGAGTACTTAGGAATTTATATTAACCACTTCAGAAATATCTTTTTATTGTGTGATCTACATCCTCAAATGATTTTATATCCAGTTTAAGGATATGACTTTATCAAAATCCAAATAATTTCCTTCCTTGATATATCACCTCAGGATAGATTTAATTATTTCTTCTTTTTTCTTGAACAGCCCATCTTAGTATATCATGTGTCTCTTCAAATTGAGAAATCATTTCTCTCCTGACAAATACAATTTATCACTGTACAAGTATGACTATTAGGATCTTTTTGGGAAGATTACACCATTTCATGTAATAGTAATATCATTAAAGTAGAATTCATCTATGACTATGGCAATACAACTAAGTTACATTGAATTTTTTCCCAAGTAACTGCAAACTCTTCTTTAACTGTTTTTTGAAGTAGAGTAGGAAAAGCTAGCAATAAGAACGTTAACAACAATGTATTTTTCCCCTCCAACTACTTAACTTCTAGTCCTTTCATTATTAAATCATAGATTCTAGAAGCCATGTCTTAGGACTTCTTATCTGCTGTGTGACTTTGGACAAGTTAACATGTCTGTGCTTCATTTTCTTTTATCGGTAAAATGGGTTTTATTAGTACTTACTTCATACTGTTCTTGTGAGCATTCAAAGAGTTAAGACACATAAGGCAAAAAATGGAGTATTTTTGAAATATAAAGGGCTATATATGTTTACTATTATTCTTACACCTCCGACTTTTCCTTTTCTTTTTCTTTCTTTCTTTTTTTTTTCTTTTGATACCAGGGATGGAATTCAGGGGTACTTGACCACTGAGCCACATCCCCAGCCCTATTTTGCATTTTATTGAGAGACATTGTCTCACAGAGTTGCTTAGTGCCTTGCCATTGCTGTGGCTGGCTTTGAACTTGCAGTTCTCCTGTCTCAGCCTCCCAAAGTGCTGAGATTACAGGCATGCACCACCGCGGCCAGCTCTAACACCTCCAATTTTTCTATTTACTCTTTCAGTCATTAGAAGTCATATTTCCTGATGTCTCCCTGAGAACTCATATTATTTCAAATTTCCCACTGCTTTCAGTGTTAGTAAAAAGGATCAGAGTCTCCTATTATGCCTGTCCTCTTAATCTTTAGAGAAGGGCAGACACCTCATACATCAGCAAGATTTTAGCATTTTGTCGTAATTTGCATACCGCCTTATTATAGTAATCACCATGCCACTCAGAACAATCTCATGCTTCACATTTTAAATTTTTCTTTCATCTTTGACCTTTCACAACTTCTGCCTAGTGTCTGTCCAAAGTTACAACAGCTCCTTGTCTCATGGTTTAGAACTAAAGGCATAAGCCACAGAACCTAAAGGTCTATTCCTTGGTATTTGTGCAAATTCTGTTGTCTCAATCTTCTCCAGAGCAATTATTGAAATTCTAATATAATCTAATAAACCAGACCTCTAGGAGATGCGAGTATAGTCTTCATGCTTCATTGGGAATTCTGCTTGCCATGATATATCTTAATTGCTGAGTCACAGGAGATAATCAGTCCAGTCAAGCATAACACTTCTTTCCTGCCCTCCATTTCCTTTATTACTCCAGATTTTTTCACTGAAATTTGCCTTAAATGGATTTTATTTTCTTTAGAAATTCATCTAGACTCTACATACATAAATCAATTCAGTCAAAATATGTGATAGAAGCAACATTCTTCATAAGAAATTAAGGTACCAAGTTCTGAGACTTAAAAATCCTCATCTCCTCCAGAAAACAATAATCTGTGAGTCATGTCTGATCTTCTGGATGCTCAAATAAGCCATCTGGACTAACTCTTATACAGATGTTGCTCAATTTATAAGATTACATTCCCATAACTGTTATATCCCAATAATTTATGATAAGATTATATTTCAATAACTGTAACTGTTGTAAACTTAATATGCACTTAATATGATGCTAACAAAATTCACTAGAAAAGTTTTCAAGAAAAAGGGGAAGCTTTATTAAAACAAACAAAAAAAATGTTGGCAAACAAGGATAGGGTAGCCTTGGTACAAAATAAAACTGCCCAGAAGGAACAAAGAAAGGCTTATGCAGAGAAAGTTTCCATGCTGTTCCCACTCTGATTGGCTGATGAAAATGATGGATACAAATACGCTCTATCCTGATTGGTCAGCTTTATGTAAATCAGGGATGCTGCTATGCCTGTTCCTAATAGGTCGATATTTACATAGGACTGCAGGTTGTAGTTTCTTGGTAAAATCCAGTCACCAAATGAGGCTCTCAGGGTCTGTTCATCTTGGAGTTGGAGCAGAAACAGTTCCCTGCAAGAGTTCAAACTCAGTTTGTGTTTATCAAAGAAACAAAAGACTCAGGTTTTATTCTGCCTTTAGAGTCAGATAGCCATTTAGGACCATTCTTGGAGATTAAGCTTTTCTTAAAGTCCAAAATGCCTAACCTCCAGAACATTACAAATTAGCAATTTAGTACACTGTGGACTATCCTGTGGTTTTGCCTCATGAAAATATGGTTGATTGAGAACTTCAATTTGTTGCCACTGCATCATGAGAGAGGATCACATCACTTATCTCAGGAAAAGATCAAAATTCAGAATTTGAAATATATGTTTCCACTGAATGCATGTATTTCACACCATGGTAAAGCTGAAAATTTCCAGTCAAACCAGATTCTATATAACGCTAGAGTTGTTGTACTACACAGCTAGATTGGCAGTAGGCTGTGTACCTCAACTATATAAGGGTGATAATTCATCCTTATGGCAGCAGAGTGAGGAGGGACACTGACCACTCAGGTCTGAATCCATTCCTCATTTGTCATCAACAGCCTCCTCAGGCTATTGAAGTCCAGAACACCATGTTCTTGAACTCAGAGCTTTAGAATTAGAACAAGGATCACATATCTAAATGTCTTCAAGATAACAGTCCCATAGGCAACCTACATGTCCCGTGTTTAGTGCTCAATTTTTAATTAATTTGTTAAATATAAAATTTTGCATCTATCATAGATGAAAAATAATTAAATTTTGTAGTAAATCATTTACACTATCATTTCTAAAAGTTTGCTACAAAGTAGAAAGTCATGATTTTTTAATAATTTTGGATATGACTTTTGCACTTTTGAGTTCAGGGACTCAAAATTGAATTGAACATGGCATGACAATAGTTACCATTGGTGGTAACTATGGAAAACAGTTACAGTCTATCTATGTGAAATTTCATGCCTCCTCTAACCAAGTTTAAACTCAACATCAGGATTTTGTGGGGTGCAGGGGTACTGGGGATTGAATCCAGGAGTGCTTAACCACTTAGTCAGATCCCCAGCCCTTGCCATCCCTGCTTTTTTTTTTTTAATTTTGAGACAGGATTTCACTAAGTTACCTAGAGCCTCGCTAAGTTGTTGAGTCTGGCTTGGAACTTGCAGTCCTCCTGCCTCAGCCTCCAGAGCTGCTGGGATTACAGGTATGTGACACAATATCGGTATTTTTGTATTCATATGTCTCTCTTTTTTCTATCCCTTTCTTCTGGGAAAGTGGTGATTGAGAGCTACAGGGATTAAAATGGAGGGAGTATGGTAGAAGCATCTGGAAAGGAATATATAATAAAACACAAAAATTAGAAATGAAAATTGGCTGAAGCACAGATTTTGAAGCCACCAAGAAAGCACTGGGGCAGGGCAGGGAGTACTAAGTGAAAGAGTTAAGAGAGAAGAAGAAATGATAACCTCCTGGCTCCTTGTCCTTTCCCCACTTGAGCTGGAAAGCAAGCTAAGCTAAATCAAGGTTTTAGCTGGTTTTTCTTGTTTTGCTTAATTTTCCTTTATATGTGTTTTTCTATGGGTGCAAATATCACCTAGTGATAGCTACTTCATAATCATCTCTTAAGTGGATGAATAAGACAACAAAATAGCACATAAAAAGAAGATTTTGAAGATTAGAGGATCAATGTAGCTAAGAAAATAAACTCTTCTGTTAAGGGTGGAGTTGCTAATACAAGAAATTCTCATTTGTTTCTAAAGCAAATATTATTAATTTTGGTGAAGTTATATTACTAGTTAAGCATAATATTATTACACACATATAATACCTTACATACAAAAGCTCATAGTAGCCGTGCTGTAAAACACAAATGAAAATGATCAACTTGATGCAGTTAAAAAGTTTTCTGTTTCAAATGGATTAATAACTTCTTAAGGACAGCAATAGCATCTCATTTATCTCTTCCTTAGCAGAAGATTATCTGATTATCTGATTCACATGCACAGTAGGCAAGCATTCATTAATTTAATTGAACTAAATTCTAAGAAACTTTCTCAGCAAAACTGACGTCTTGCCAGATTCAATAAACCCTGTCCTAATCTCTGAAAGCAAAGAATGCTATTGGTATTACTTTGTTAAATCTTCTGTAAAACAGGTAACATTAGGAAAATCCTTCTCTGGTTTTAAAGAACCATGGCATTGACACTAATTTGATTTGTTAAATGTTTTCTTTTATATAATCCCATCACTTGAGGCATGCACTACAGATCTGTCTTGTCAGACAGCTTGTTGCCACCCACTGCCTGTCAGCCTCTCAGAAGATGGTGGCTCTGCCAGATAAAGAGCATTTACACCTCTGATGATTCAATCAACTGGTTCAGAAAAGCACCACTTCTAACAGGGCACAGCTTCCACACAACGAGAGCCTTGTACTCTAATCCCTTGGGCTATAATTTGATTTTTGTGGATAAAATATTATCTATATGAATCAGCTGAGACAGGGAGGAATAGAACACCAGGCAATAGAAGCAGACACAAGTATTTTAAACAAAGCAATAATACCTGGGTGTTAGGGAATATATGGAAGTGTGGGACATTAAAGTATTCTGATTCTTCCATTCAAAGATAGATAATTCATAAGAGAAGGTAACCTAATTACCATTGCATAGAGAAGCAATAAGAATAAAACAGAATTTGAAATCATATATCATACGTGCTAAATAAAAAGGATTGTTCCAACCATATTAAGGGTTTTCATACCAGAACCGAAATAGTTCAGTACTACTTACCATGGTAGAAATGAACGCCCATGTAACTGAAACTGAAATTTAACTATATTTAAAAAAATTAATTTTAAATTTAATTTAATTCAAAATTTAGGAACTCAGTCACACTAAACTCATTTCAAGTGTCCAAGAACCATATGCGACTGTGGCTATATATGGGGCAGTAAAGATTTATAAATTTTTCATCAGTGCAGAAGGTACTGTTTCAGATCTAAACATTTTGTTTGCCAACGGCTGCTGCTCCAGATTTCATCCAAATTCTCAGCTATTGAGCACTTCTGCGTGTTCCTGCCACCAAACATGTGTTACATTCATGCAGAATTTTATTTAAAAACTATAATTACAATCATTTTCCAGAATGATTTTTTACAATAGTTTTATTTAAGTTTATTGTAAATATCTCAGCAACTTCTTAACTTTGTTTCCTTTCCTTTCAGAATATTCTCACAATTCTGCTTATACATTATCTATTCAGCATTAGTTAATCTCCAGGATATGTTGACAGATTGGTTTTGTAGAGCTGCATTAACAAAGTAACACAAGCCAAGTGGCCTAAAACAATAGAAATGTATAGTCTCACTGTTCTGGAAACTAGAGTTCGAAAATTAAGGTGTTATCTTGACCATGCTTTCTCTGAAACCTATAGAGAAAAATCTATGCCACACTTCTTCCTACTCCTACTGGTTGTCAACAAACTTCAGCTTGCAGCTCTAACACTTCACATGTTTTCATATGACCTTTCCCCTCTCGTATTTGTGTCTCTTCAACTCTTATAAGAATATTGAGTTATAGTGGATTAAGGGCTCTACTTGAGTGTGGCATCATCTTAAATCATAATATCGACAATGAGCCTATTTCTAAATGAATTTATATTCTGAGGTACTGGGGATTGGCTAATTTTGGGGGGAGATTAATCTATAAGAGTTGCTTACAAAATTGCTTATAGACTTTCAATACTTACAGATAAATCTCTTATCCATAGGATCATATTACCAAATAAGAACATGAAAATATGCATCAGGTTTTTATTACTAGGAAATACAGGTTATTCACTATATTTTTAAAGATTGGCAATAATATAACTATAGTATTCTCAATAAAAATACAAATTTTATAAATGCTTTAATTTGAAATAATTATAGGTTCACTAGAGGTTCACTACATATAGTAAGGTCCTGTGTACTATTCACTAAGCCTCCATTAATGTTAATATCTTGTGTGTTATAGTCGAATATCAAATCCTGGGATTACTATACATTCAAAATACAGATTTTATTTAGGTTTTAACAGTTATACATGAACTCATAGATGTGTGTATGTTCATGTGTGTGTGTGTATGTAGTTGTATGCAATTTTACCACATGTTCACACGTTCAGCTTCATGTAATTAACATCAATTTGACTGTACTATCATAAAAACTCCCCCGTGTTATCTTTTTATAGTTCCCTCTGCCCCAACCTCCATTCCAGAAACCACTGTTTAGTCAACATTCCTATAATTCTATAAATTCTATTTGAAAAATATTATACAAGTGAAATCAGGTAGCATATAGTCTTTGTGGTTAGTATACTTTACTCAACATAATTTTTGTGATGTATGTATGAATTGTGTATATCAATAATTTGTTCCTTTTTATTGTTGAGAAATATTCCATTTTATGGAGATTCCACTGTGTTTAACCATTATCTGATTAAATTACACTTTAAAAACTTTCACTTTTGTCGATTATGAATAAAACTGCAATGAATATTCATGTATATGTTTCTACATGCAAAAAGCTTTCAGTTCTCTGGGATCCATGCCAAATATTCAATTCCTGGGTCATACATTAAGGAATTGTCATGCTTTTTTCCAGTTTACCATAACATTTTATATTCAAACTAGCAATGTGATTTCCTGAGGTTTAACAAATCTTTGCCAGCAATTGTCATTATCACTAGTCATAATTTAGACATTCTAATAATTGTGTACTGATTACTTATTGTGCTTTTAATTAATTTTTCTGAAGGCCACTAATACTGAAGATTTTTTTTCATGTGCTTAATTTTCATTTTCATTCATTTTCAGTGAAATGCCTGTTCAGATCTTTTGCCAGTTTCCTAATTGTACTAATTGTTTAATTTAATGAGATTGATTTTAAGTTTTTTACAAATTCTACATGGTTCTGTCTCATATGTGAGAATTGAAAATATTTTCTCCCAGTCTATAATTTTCATTTTCATTTTAAGGTCTTTCACAGCCAGGTGGTGCATGCCTTTAATCCCAGGGACTCAGGAGGCTGAGCCAAGTTTGAGATCATCCTCAGCAACTTAGTGAGATTCTATCTCAAAATAAAAAATAAAAGAGCTGGGGGATGTATCTCAGTGGTAAAACACCTCTGGGTTCAATCCCTTGTACCAAAAATAATATAAATATAAAAAGAGAGGGGTTATATCATGGAAAAAATATTTAATTATGGTGAGGTTAAATTTATCAACTTTTTCTTTTATGGTTCATGATTCAAGTGTGAAACCAAAGAACAATTCCTATTCCTAAGCTCTAATCATTTTTGCCTATGGTTTCACTGGAAGTTGTATAGTATTATGTTGACATTTAATCCATTACTGTTTGGAATTAATTTTGTAAAATAACAGGAAAGATTTAGGTTGGGATTATTTTTTGCCTATATTTGTACAATTGTTCTAACACTACTTATTGAAAATAGTATCCTTCTAAATTGAATTATTTTTGATCCTTGGTCAAAAACTAAGCCTAGTTTCTCTATTTTGTTCCATCAATCTATCTGTCTACCCCTCCAACAGTATCATGCCATCCTGAGTACTCTGGATTTTACATAAACTTTCATACTGGTAATGTTTCCTCCCATGTTATTCTTCTTTTGCAAGTTTTTGATCTGCCTACAGGATTTCCAAATAAATTTTTTGTCTATGTTTACAAAAATCTAGAGGAGATTTAACTAAGTATTGTATTTACCCTGTAGATAAACTTAAGGGAAATTGACATCTTTGCTGTATTGAGTATTCCTATCAAGAATATAGTATGCTTATCTAAAGTATTGAAGACTCCTCTAGTTCCTTCTTATATATTTTAGGATTTTAAAATAAACTCACGCAAATCCTGTATGTGTCCTATTGGGTTAAAACTCAATGTTTCATTTCCTTTGGAGCACTTATAAATGGTGCTGCATTTTAAATTTCAGTTTCCACTTGTTCACTGTAAATACAGATGTGTATATGCTCAATATCTTACATTAATCTTGTATCCAATGATTATATTGAATTCATTTATAAGTGCTGAAAACTTTAGTGTAGATTCCTGGGCATTTTTTAATAGGGCATCAACCATCTGCAAGTAGTTTTATTCTTTTTCCAAGTGTATGCCTTTTATTAATTTTCTTACTGAATTTCTGTGTCTAGAAATTCTAACAATATTTTGACTGGATAGGTGAGAGTAGACATCTTTACTTTCTTTTCTGCAGAGAGAAGGCATTTGGTTGTTCATCATTTGTATGATGTTCACTGTAGAATTTTATAGATGCTCTTTATGAGGTTGTAGACTCTTTACTGAGAATTTTCAGGAATGGATGCTGAATTTTGTCAAAAATATTTTTTATGCTTGACAGGATGACTATTGATTGATATTTGCATACTGAATAAACATGGTCATTGATAGATTTCACTAAATTATTGTATATTCTTTCTTGTGTACATTGTTAGATTAATTAGAAGAAGTGGGGAGATTTAAGTTCATTAAAGATATTGGTGCAAATATTTTTGCTTTTTCCTTGCCTTTAGTTTTGGTCTAAGGACAATTCTGTCCTCTAATGAAATACAGTTAGATGAACAGGTTCTCTCTCTTCTGTTTTCTGGGAGATATTATGCAATGTTGATACTAATCCTTCAAATGTTTAATGAGGTATTCCAATAAAACCATTGATCCTGTAGTCCGGAATCTTCATTTTTGTAAATTTTAAATCATAAATTCAGTTTGTTCAATAGTCACAGAATTATTTAAATGTCTATTTTATCTTGGTTGAGCTTCTGTAGTATGTGAATTTTGAGGAATTTGTGTATATCTTCTAAGTTTTTAAGTCATGATCATGGAGGCGTTTACAGTGCTTTTTAAAAATCTTTTAACTACAGGATCCATTATGATATATATTTTGTTACTGATATTGCTGATTTATGTCTTTTCTTTTTTACCTTTCTCAAATTTATTAGATTATCACTTCTATTTTATCAAGGAATCAATTTTTTTCCCACTGATTTTACTTGTTGTTTGACTGTTTTCAATTTCATTTATTTATTCACTATTTATTTTATTATTTCTACTTAGTGTTTATTTTGCTCTTTTTATAGGTTGTTGAGACGGGTGCTTAGACTTTTGATTTGATAACTTTTCTTCTATTCATTTATAATTTCTATTTGTGGATTGCATTACCTACTCTTGAAATTTTGTATATGTGTATTTTATTCCTTTTTTTATTTTTTAAATTTTTTTGCAGTATCTTTATTTATTTTTATGTGGTGCTGAGGATCAAACTCAGTGACTCACACATGCAAGGCAAGTGCTCTACCACTGAGCTACAGACCCAGCCCCTATGTGTTTTTTACTTTTATATGTATCATATTTTTAAATTGTCCTGGGACTTGTTCTGTGATACACAGGTTGCTCACAATTATGTTGTTCAATTTCTAAGTAATTAGAGATTTCTCTGTTGTTTCTAGTTTGATTCATGACAATCAAATAACATGCTCTAAAATTTCAACTCCTTTAATATGTTAATATTTGTTTTATGACCCAGAATAATTAATCTTAGTTCATATTTCATGCATGCTAGAAAAAATTCATTTTCTGCTGTTGTTAGATGGAGTGTGCTATGTCACTGAGAATCTGTGTGTTTGTGGGATTGGCTAGTGTTCCTATACTCTTTCTGGTTTTCTCTTTAGGAAATTTAAATATTACCGAGAATAAGTTATTGAATTTTCCATATTTTACTTGCATATTTGAAAATTTCTTTCTTTTTATTCATTAGTTTTAAATTTTTCCATAAAACTTTATTGAAATATAATTTACATGGTGTAAAATGCAACCATTTGAGGGTATAATTAATTTAAGTATATAGTAGAGATATGTTACCCTTATAAGAATCAGTAAAACAAATATCATCACCCCTAAAATAAAATCCACATTCATTAGCAGTCACTTGTTTCCAGATCTTATATCCTCATATCCCATCCACTGTCTTTATAGATTTATCTACATTAAAAATTTCATAGAAATATATATAAGATGTAGTTATATACAACACTCTCTATTCAAATAGCATAACGTTTTCAAGGTTTATCCATATTAAACATATAGAAGAATTTCATTCTTTTATTATTGAAAATTTTCAATACTATATCATTGCATGTAGACATATTTATCCATTTACCCGACTTGAGTATTTCCAACTTTTTTTCTATTATGAATAAAGCTGCCATGAGTATTTGTGTACATATTTTGTGTAAACCTGCATTCTTAGATGTCTTGAGTACACATCAAAGAGTGAAATCATTGCATAATTTGGTAAGTCCATGATCAATATTTTAAGGAAGTCCCAGACTGTGTCTTCTTTATCACATTACCAAATTATCTGATATGAACAACCAAAAAGAGGAAGAACTTATTTTGAGTTCACGATTTCAGAGGTTTCAATCCATGGTCAACTGTCCCCAAAGCAGAAGCATCATGGTGTACAGGCACAGCATAGGAAAAGTGCTCAGCTCGTGACAGCCACAAAGCAGAGAGAAAGACAGGAAGGGCTACAAAGAAAATAAAATCTTCCATGGCATGTCTCCAGGGACTTAGCTCCTCCAAACTTGGTCCCACCTCCTAATAGTTCATTCAGCCATCATTGAATCAATCCAATGATGTCAGCCCAAAGCCTCATCTCTGAGCACACAAAACTTTGGAGAACATTCCAGATCCAAAGTGTATCATTGACTCTTTTCCAAAATAGCTATTGTATTTTAAATTCCCATGAAGATTGTAATATAGTTCCAAATTCTCTACATCCAGCCTACTACTTGCTATTTTCTGTCATTTTGATTGTTTTAGTATGTGTGAAATAGGATTTCATTTCATTTTTATTTTCAGCAACTTTTCGTGGGCTTACTGATCTAATTGTTTTTAAAGAATTATTTGTTGAAATTCTTCAAGTTTTTGTGAACTGGGTTGTCATTTTATAAGTGGCTAATTACACAAATATAGTTCTTTGTCAGGTAATATTTGTGAATATTTTCTCCATGGATCATATTTTCATTTT
>CM053408.1:31541352-31563798 GCA_028644305.1 Xerus rutilus
TCCTAGAGGCAATGTGTCTTTACAGTTCTCTGGGGGTCATGCAGATGACTGCCCCCAATTAATTGCTTAATATTTTTGTTTTGTTGAAGAGAAGAATTGAAGCAAGGGAGTTAGGTCAGTTTCCCCACAAGATGTGATCATGTTCGCACAGCCTGTTAAAAGGAAGCTAGATATATATCCCTGATCTCCTGCCTTGCCTCTGATCTGTTTTGTTTGCATTTATTGGAGGTCTGTGAAAAACATTGTAAGAGTCAGCATCAACTCTTCCTGTGTCTTAAGACAGAGCCTCTTCAAACTGGTAAGCTAGCCTCTGCACAGTAAAATATTGGCTGAATTCCTACCACAGGGCTTTGTGTAGCGCACTGTAGGGTACTTCTTTCTCCTACGTTATGCCAAGAGGTGAATATTTCCTGTATTTCACTGGAAATTAGTTTACCTGCTGAATCTACAAGCTCATTATGACTGTATTTTAAAGCATTTGATTTTTATTAGAGTGAGAATTTCTTTGCAATCTGGAGGAATCTTTTCTTTCTGCTTTCTAAGCAATGTGATAATCTCCACATTTTTTTTTTTTTTTGGTACCAGGGATTGAACCCAGTAGTGCTTAGCCACTGAGCCACATTCTCATCCCTTTTTTTATATTTTATTAGATACAGGGTCATGCTGAATTGCTTAGGGCCTGGCTAAGTTGCTGAGGCTGGGTTTGAACTCAAGGTCCTCCTACCTCAGCCTTCCAAATAACTGGGATTACAGGTATGCACCACCTCACCCGGCTCCACATAATTTTTGCAGTACATATTCTTTTCATTTTCTTTATGATACACAGAATCAGTAAATCATACAGATCTCAATTTTATTTCTTCTTTAAAGTTTTGTTTGCAAATGTTTGTTTAAATGTATGTACTTTTTAGCTTACATAATTTATTGAAGTGAATTTTTAATGTCTCAGTTTAATGCAATAAGTTGAGAATTTTTTGTATGTTTTTCTCTATTTAATTTGTAATTGATTAAAAATATGTATTAGTAATTTTGAAACAAAAAGGAAGTGGTTTGT
This sequence comes from Xerus rutilus, assembly GCA_028644305.1. Classification (NCBI taxonomy): domain Eukaryota; kingdom Metazoa; phylum Chordata; class Mammalia; order Rodentia; family Sciuridae; genus Xerus; species Xerus rutilus. The sequence continues at coordinate 31,542,407 of CM053408.1, forward strand.
ATACATATATACATATGGATATGCATTTATTCACTAGAGCTTAGTATTACATTATTCAGATGTATATATAATTTCACATCTTTAAAATAATTGATGTAACAGGGTCTCTAGAGTGAAGATTCACTATTATATTTCTTTGACTTATATTACTTGCTATAGTTTATCATTGTATATATTTATCTCTCTACTAGATTCTGTGATTTAGAAATAGTCTGCAAACTTACATAAAGATCTTATATTTTAATATATATTATTTAAATTGATATTGTGATCCTAGAGGTAATAGACATTCCAGAACATTAATGTGGTATGTTTGAATATTAAAAATAAATTATTCAGTATCCCTAGATATGTTTTCATTTCTGCATATGCACAAATTAAGACAAACAAAAATTCAATAGGTATTGTCTCTGTATGATATAAAACTCTATGGTACATGACAGACTTCATAAATACAGAACAAATACAATATGGTATTCGAACTGCATAAATATAGAACAAATACAATATGGTATTTCCATGAGCAATCAACTTTCAAAAACAATATAAAATTAATGTTATATTTTAGTCTTCTTAATCTGATACATTAACTTTTTCTCAACTTAAAATAAATATCATCTCAAAGGACAATATTTCAAAATGTTTATCTAAAGAGATGAATTATGTTTTATTCACAAGATCAGATGTTGGATTGTTTTGCTCTTCTTTGCGGATAGTTCTGATCAGAGGTCAAAGACCAAATTAAGAACAAAACTGGTTTAAAAGCAGGTAAGTAAGCAGAAGTGCGGTAGAATAAATCAGCATTTAACTATTTTTAAGAGTTATACATTTTCACTTATCTGCCCTACTTATGAGATTTTTCACCTGGACTTTATAACTTTGACAAGATTATGAATTCAGGTGTGGAGTGATACTGCACTTTTTCATGTAAATAAAAAAAAAGAATTAGATGCATGAATAATGCACATTTTTCCAGATGAGTTACCAATACATAGTATTTCAAAACATTTAGCAAATATTAAAATATAATCTGTTTGGTATTTCAATGTACTCTTTCTAGATTTCTGCAAAATTGCACTATTAGCAAAATTTAATTATAAACTTGAATACAAATCCCAAAACATTGAGCAATTTATCATTACTAAACACTTGTATAAAAGATCAAATGTTAAAACTTTTCCACTTCACCAATTGTAGCTGTAAATTGCTATAAAATAGCTGTGCAGTACCATTAAATACCATAGAGATGCATTCATTTTACTGCTGAATATTACAAAAGCTGAGTGCTTTTCCATTTACTAATAAGACTATGTAATTTAATAAATACAAACAAAAAATAATATTCATATGACTAAGATTTAGTCTTCTGGAAAGATGAGAACTTTTACCCTGACTTAAAATAGTAGGTGAGAATTCCTATAGCATAACTTTCAGATTATATTTCTGCCAGTAAAGATAAATGATAACATTCAGAATATAGTTGGAATGAAACTAAAGTAGCTTTTTAACAGATGTTTACTTTGTTCTCCTTACCCATTACATACAGGTATATTTATATGGTAAACATACAAACTAGTAGCATTAGATATGGTCCCTTAGCAATGCAAATCAAAACCATACTGAGATTCCAGTGTGATAATCATCAAGAACACAAATAACAACAAATAGTGGCCAGGATGAAGGAAAAAGGAACTCATACACTTTTGGTTGAAATGCATATTAGTATAGCCACTATAAAATCATCCTATATATTCCTCAAAAAGCTAAAAATGGAATACCATATGATCCAGCTCTACAACGTCTCCATATCTATCCAAAAGAGTTGAAGATCACATATCTTAGAAATACATGGATTCCCATGTTTTTTAGCAGCACAATAGCCGAGTTATGGAACCAACCTAGGTATCTGTCAACAGATGAATATATAAAGCAAATATAGTCTTATATCCATAATGTACTTTTCAGCCATAAAGAAGAATGAATTTATGTCATTTGCAGGACAATGGATGGAACTGAAGAGCATCATGTTAAACAAAATAAGCCAGACACAAGTGTCTTAAATTTTCACTCATGAAACATAAGTGTTTCATTCATTTCAAACACAAGTGTCTTAAATTTTCATTCAGAAATAGAGAATAAAGAGGAAAAAAAAGTGAGGATTTCTTGAAAGTAGAAAACATTAGAAGAGAGAAAAAAGACCAAGGAGGGAGAGGAGAGAAGGAAAAGAGGGGGTAACTGGGAAATTAAATGGATCCAATTACATTATGTCTACATACAGATATGCCATGGTGAAACCCACTATTCTGTATAATTAATATGCACCAAGAAAGATAAAAAATATGCACCTAGAAATTTTTTTAAAAACAAAAAAGGAATAAACCCTTATGAAGTCTTAAGATTGTAACTGGATTTTGTCATTTTTTAGAGTTATACTGATTTCCATGAATAGTTAAATTGTTCTTAACATTTTTTGCACTTCAGAAATTTACATAATATAAGTTGTCAGATATGATTAAGCATATTGTTTCACCCTGTAAAATCTTAACAAGTGAATGTAAAATTCAATTGAATTAATTTATTTCCTAAAAGAAAACTCTGTGAAGAACTTTTGAGTGGGAGGCTGCAAGGTGGTAAGGTTCTAAATTGCAATTTTTAAAGTGTTTCAACTTCATATATGTATATATATAATTAAACAGATGGAGGACTGGTTCCTGAAAATTACATTGATATGCTATGCATGATGCAACTTCTCTGAGGATATGTCTATTTTTCTATATTTTAAATAATTTACCTTTTATTTTGCTCTTCATTCTCTTTTGAATTTGGTTCTCCTTCATGGCTTTCTTACTTCTATCAAAGATGGCATATGGAGACCTGTCATTTTCATTCCTTTGTATGATCCATATTTATTTAGTTGTTATTTCAGGGATGATTCTTCAAAAAATCTTATTATTAAGACTTTCAATTTAATTATCAGATAATAAACACTATAAACTTACATTTTTTTGCCAAAGCTACCTGATACCTTTTCCTCTGATTTCCTTTTGTGTCAGTTAAATTTCCCTCCCATTAAGAAATTGTAAACTTTTAAAATGTTTTCACTACTATTTTTTTTAATTATTCTTAGGTCTATGATTAAATCCAATTTCTATAAACTGGCTTCAATCTTTACTTCTCTCCCTACAGAAACTGATCATAACCTACTTTCTACTCTTATTTATTTATCTATCTATCTATCTATTTATTTATTGGTACTGGGGATTGAACTCAGGGGTATTTGACCACTGAGCTGCATCCTCAGCCCTATTTTTGTGTTTTATGTAGAGACAGGGTCTCACTGAGTTGCTTAGCACCTTGCCATTGCTGGGGCTGGCTTTGAACTCACGATTCTCCTGTCTCAGCCTCCCAAAGTGCAAGGATTACAGGCGTGTGCCACCACACCCGACTTCTACTCTTGTTTATATCACCTTCTTTCCAATAATCTATATTCCCTCCAGTTTTTCTCAGTGACCTTTCCTTGTCCTATTCCCATTTTCTAATTCATACCTTTACTTACTTCTTGCCCTTCATTGCTACCACTTACACTGTTTCTTCTTCCTGTTAAAAAAAATCTGTTCCTCCATGTTATAGCCTCTTTTTAAGGCATGCTACTTATCACTTTACACTAGTTTTTCTTCACTTTCACTTTTCACACATTTATGCTATTATTAACAAGTTGATTATTTACCATATGCTTTTAATCAATATATACACAGGAAGTGCTAATATCTTATATGATAATTCTTCCCTATCCTTCTTTCTTTTTTTAAGAAACAAATATGTGCTTCAGAAACAATTGTAACATAAATATTTCATCTGTTTCCTTTTAGGTTCACTGGCCAGTATTTTAACATTACAATTTTGTTTGTTTGTTTGTTTTTGTTTTTAAGTGGCTTAGACTGGGGATTTGGCTCTGTGGTGAGTACTTGCTGAGCATCTGCGAGGCCCTGGGTTCTATTCCCAGCACTACCAAAGAAAAAGTTCAGTATTTGTGTGGTTTATTATGTAAGGAAGTGGACAGAAAGCATGTGATTTTAATATTCTTTTGACATTCCATTCTGATATTATTCCTTTAATACACCAGAAATGCTAAAGAAACAGCTATCATAGAATGTATGCTTCTCTGTAAACATTGAACAATGAAGGGTACAGCAATTTAGACTTTTTAAAAATTAAGACAAATTAAATATTCTTCCTCTAGGAGATCTCACTTTAATTTCTAACTCTATGCTATCACATCATTTTCAAAATAATACAGAGCACGAGGTTATGTTCACAGCATTGAGAGGAATTTTACCAAAATATTATGCACAGTGAATCATTCACTAAACACACAAGGGTTAAAATGTAAGAGGTTTATTCTCCTTTTATCAAGCAATGACTACAGACAGTGCATCCACGTGGTGTAAGCTACCAAAGAAAGCTGTATGGGATAGACTTACATTAAATCATTAAGTCACAGACATTTTATATGGTTCATGTGCACAGGGGAGAAAACTGCTAAAAAGTAAAGCAGATTCAATAAGTAGAAACATAAGCTGATTTTTGTTGCTTATTAAATTTACCTCCCATACTGTTTCCTTAAGCTAAGAAGAAATCTACTGTATCACACAGCTCAGGATGCTATATACACATAAGATATTACACACTATAAAATTTCAGGTTTCTATGCAGTTTTACACAATTTAAACTTGAGTAAAATTTGTATTTAAAAAAGACCTTATTGAATTACCTTTAGTAAATGGAGGTCATTTCCACAGCCCAGGAGCATTTTCAGCAATAATAAAAAAAAATAAGTAAAAAAGATCTCAAAACATGTAAGCTGTTATTTCAAGCCTGGATAATTATCTGCTTATTTCAAAAAACCAACTCTTAAGTGTTTATACACTTCTACTGATCTTCTCTTTTTCTCCTTAAAAAAAAAAAAAGAAAGAAACTATAAATTTTACCTCTCTGCAGTGTTTCAAATAAGAGGATTAGTTAGGTTTTCAACTATGGCACACAGTTAGTGAGAAGGTCGTTTTGGGATTATGTAGGTGTGGAACAGAAGTCATTTAGGGAAATTATTAGGAATGAAGTTATTTGAGGGGTTATATTTAAATAGAAAAAGCAATAGAGAAGTACATCTTTACTCACCACTGTGTGGCTATGCCCTTATTCCTAACTCCTATTTCTAATTCTCCTAAGCCACTAATGTCTCATTAGTTCAGGTGTTTTCTCTTGTTTTTTTTTGCTTGTTTGTTAGTTCTTGTTTTTTCCTCCTGTTAATTTCCATATATGCAGTTCATTCTAAGCCGACACAAAATAATGCTTCTTTTGGGAAGTGAAAGTTCTGGATTATGCAACACTAACACCAGGCTACAAGAAAAGAATCAATCCTTCTAATAATGAAGAAAACATTTCTAAGCATTTGAAATCCTAGACAAACTTGCATTAAAAATATAATGCACTCTAGTGACTGAAAGCAAAATGATCAGATAATAATACAATGCAAACATTTCATAATTATTTTTCCTCCCTTCCTCCCCATTTTCTATAGCATGCTGCAGATTATACAGTAAATGTCAAATAGAATTTGCCACCTGTATACAACCTAAGGCCAACTTATGCCTTCAAATGATATTTTACTGAGAGTCAAACAAATGGCTGAAGGCAGAATTTGGCATAAGAGCTATTAAATATTTTTAATGACGACAGATTTATAGCTATGAGGGTGTTCAGTATGCAGCTTTTAGCCTTCCTTTTCCTCCTGTGACATTCCCTTCAAGGCACAAAAGATTATAAACAGTGGACAGGACAGAATATTTTGAATTAAGAATTTTAAGGTTCGAAGAAACCTTTTATTTCTGGGTTAAGAGTACCAAATGAATAGAGAGAAATTTAGGTAAACTACCCTCAAAATGAAATGATGCTTAAATCATCTGAAATTCCCTGTAGATTATTTTTTAAAGAATTTAAAATCTGATTTATTGTTTAAAATGTATTTAGACTTTTAATTCCTGTGATTGATATAATTTCTCATTAAATATTGTGTTAAATATTTCTCATCAACCAATATTGTTGTGTACATATTGGTTAAAAACAATCTATTTGGGCCAATCAAGCAAATTACATTTAATTAGGATATAAACTTTAAAAGTTAAGCTGTAATTTAAATAATGAATTAAGTGCAACGAACCATAAAATTTTTCCTTTAATAATTACATAATAGGGCTCCTTAGGCATCTCCAACCCAAATAACTGTATTTCCTTTCTCAACTTCAGTGATCTCACAGTTTAACTTATTGAGTCGTCCATCTAATATAAAGAGAGAATCCTTGGAAGGTGTCATCAGATACTGACCAAACAAGCCACTGTCCTGGATTTGCCTATTCTTCCGGTTCCAAGGCCATTCTTCTGCCTTGAGTGGTTCCTTAAGGCTCTTAATCATCTTGACCTTTCCAGAAGAGAGCTCCACAAACAGTACATCAGTTTGTCGACTTGAGCTACCATAGATGTTGTACTGGTGGGCTTCAGTGAAAGATGGCTGAAATGCCAGATCAGATATGTGCAGATTTGTGTGAATATCAAAAGCCTCCTGAATTTCTCCTCTGATGGTGATGTACTGGACTCTCACGACACCTTTCACATCATTAATGCTGACAAGGTAGTGGCCATCTGGAGAGACATATGGAGTGCCCGTCACATCACTATTGAATCCAATGACCGAGTCGGTTACACCGTCCACCATCAGCTGCGGTGGGATTGCTCCAGTGTTGTCAGGTTTGCAGCCAATAAAGTAGTATCCTCCCAAATGTGTGTATGCCAAAGACTGAGGAATACACCCATAATCCTTTAAGTTAATTGTCTTGATGTATGACATGGTTTCAAGATCAATTTTTTGTAGTGCAGCTTCGTCTTTGTGAAGAATAAATCCAAACCTAAAAAGATGAAAACAAAAGTTAGACAAGAAGTTATAAAATGGTTACCAGAAGAAAACGGATTATGGAGAAATGAACAGGTCCATCACGAGGCCAGGCTTTGACTGTTGACTATGTAGAAATTTGTGTCAAAATCATGTTAGAATTGATCTTTAAAATATATTGCCCTCCTCTTTTTTCTGGGTCATTCTTGCATTACATATAAATAATTATAACGCATGCTGTAGAAAGCAAAATAGTTACAATCAGTATATATGTAGTCAATTGAAACTATAACAACTTTTGCTTTAAATCTAGAAGGGGAAATTAAACATTATTTTGTATATCTCTAGTTCTGACATTGAAGAAATCAGGTCAAATAACAATAAACTCAAGAAGAATAAAAGGTTTGAAAATATGTGTTTTTATGGATGTGTACATGTACACACACACACACACATACACACAGCTTACTTCATTTATCTTTTCTTTTTGTACTGCTGGGAATCAAACCCATGTGAAAGGTAAGCAAGACCTCTTTCACCACTTAACTACAACTCCTGGTCATTTTCTCTATGTTGTCTTTTGACTACTAAATAAATGGCATTTACCATATTTAGAGAATTATTCACACATTTATACTTTTAATTTATATCAAAGAACTATCTTAATAGATGTGATTTTTTGGTATTGGAATATTAGACTTCTACTTATTACATTTTACATTTTAGGATTGTTTTAGTTTCAGCTTTTATTTTATTATAAATTTTAAATACTAGTTTCATTTTTCACCCTTGCCATATTTATATTGTTAGCATTTTTAATGACATACCTGCATTGTACTGGTTATCTTATATTGAACAATGAAGAACTTTGGTATTTTTCTACCAAAGCCTATTTAATTTTTTTTCTCAGTGTTCAGTGTTTTTCAGTCCTGAATATTGGCTGCAAATTATCAAAGTCCTGTGGCAAATAGCCATGTATTTTGAAACTCAGAGCAATAACAAAAGCAGATTACCACAAAAATAAGTTAAACAGGAAATGAAATGATGAGAGAGTAACTATTAAGCAACATTACATTCAAAATGGATGTTGACCATTAGAATTGTGAAGGTGTTTTTATTTATTTATGATGTTAACAATATTGATTGGATTACTTCCTAATAGTTCAAAAAGCTCTTAACAATAAAGGTCAGGGAAATAGTGTTCCACTGTTTCTGCTCATAAGTGAAAATATGAGATGACTTTATTTTGAGAATCAGGATGAAACAAAACAAAATAATAAAATCTCTGGGGATAGTCAATCATTTTATTGTAACTTGTGTCATTTCTGTGGGCTAATATGAAAAAATTCATTTCAACACATAAAACAAAATAGTTGCTTTCAATTTCAAATGCAAATATTCAATGGGTTTAAAAATAAACTCATATTTAAAATTATAAAAAACAATAAATGTTCTAAAAAATCAGTCATGTTGTCATTGTAGATAATAGCAAGAACCTAAACACAGAAATTTACCAAATTAATTTAATTTTGTGTGACAAAATTATAGCTGCTTCCATTTTTATTTCATTACATAGAGTCAGGAAATCATATTCCAGTTTCAGCTGTATTTGAACATGGGTGACAAGACTATATTGTTACAAGAGAGTACAAATTCTTCTATATGACAGGAAAACTGCAATGTATTACTAATCCCTTTAAAAATCATTCATAAATATTCAATGAACAACTATGAAGTATGAGGCATTGGGAATTTATTGAGAATCAACACAACTATCTCTTTAATAGGTCTAGAAATTTGAGTGATAAAAAAATAAAAAAACTAACAGTAATAATCATAGCATTCTACTTCATATTATTTAGTCTAGTAATGATTAATCTTTCTGCATATTTGTAATGGTAAACTTGGAAATAATATTTCTAGTGTATGTCTTAATGATATCCATCATTTCTGAGATTTTTTTTCTCTGTCCTTCATACAATGTGTTTATTTCAGTGAACACAGCTCATACCTTGTCTATGCAGAATAAAATTTGGGTCCATATTATGAGAGTATTAAGAAGCATTCATATTATTTTTTTATTGATTTCTCTTCTAAGTATTCTTATTAAGGTATTAATGTCTAGTGCAGAAGTATATTGTGAATTTTAAATACTTTCTAAATACCATCGAGTAAAAGAACCCTCAACCTAGCAACTGAAACTTATGTTTTTGTTTCTCAGCACCAAATATATAAAATCATAAGTGTCAGTGTCCATTCTCAGACTTGTCTTAACAAGTAATTATCTCTTGCTTTTGTAAAATAAAAAATGATGCTTTTCCATTAATGTATAATTATCAAGGATATGTAGGTGTGTAGATGTGTTGACGTTAGTTATGAAAGTATTAGTTATGATGGAAGACATCATTCTTTTTTCTGATATAAATTGTATATGAGCTCAGAGGAAAAGCAGTAATAGGCTCATTTAATAAAAGCAATAAGCCAATCAAGTTTTGGCATTTCAGCTCTCCTGTAACCTTGAGTATTCTTGTCCCTTTGGGCAATGAATTTTGAATGCTAATGAGAAAGAATGAGACAAGCTCACTGTACTCCTGAACTATTTTAACTTTGCTAGTAACGAATGTGTATACGTTTTCCATGATACAATCCAGCCTCTTTTGGAGGTAATTAAAATTTAAAAAAAAGAAAAGTCCACTTTAAAATGTAGAAGCTCTATGTGGGGTGAAAAAAATGCATCTATTTTGGCATCCACACTCTTTGTTCCTTTAGGATTAGAGAGGAGCTACATAAGCAGATGCATGAAAATGTCTTCAATTTTTCACCACTGATTTATTGGTTAGGAAGTGTGTCTCTAATTCAAAATTTCCCCCTAGTACAGATTGATATTCAGAAGTCTCCCACTGTTCATTAGACTGTGATTAATATTTACGAGGCTCTCAACTTTCATGCCTGCTTAGTATAATAAAATTCTGCACAGTACTAGTCCTAACATAGTTTGTCTAAAATTTATCAGAATGTATATGAGAAGTTGCATGCTGAGAAATGAGAGAGTTAAAACTTACACTTAGAAACCACTTCTTTTACTAAAAAATTATTTCCACAAGAAAAGTGTGTACTGTCAGCATTGCATTGTGTGGATTTGTCAGACTCGGTGTAGTAATTTTTTCTTTCTCAATTTTTTTCTGAATGTCTATACAATATAGTTTATTATGAAGTTTATAAGAAGTTTTAATTTTAATTACTGTTTGTATGCTTCAAAGTGTGGTCTTGAAACAAGTCATATGCAGAGTACTCCTATTTTGGACGAAGTAGGGACTTTTCATTCCAGGCTGACTTTTGTTTCATGATCTAGTTTTTCAGTGCAGTAGACCATATGTAAATATGACCTTATGTGAAGTCCTTGGTTTCCAAAGGCTTCAATTTACTCATTAGCAGGAAGAGGATAAATGATACCTTGCTTTGAGGATAAGAGTAAATGCCTATGTATCACCAAACAGAAAATTACCAGTTCTTTATATTTTAAAATGTATTATTTGCTCATTATGAGTACCATAAAATATTTTCTTTAGGACAACAAAATATTATGAACCATGGATGGGAAAAACAAAAGCAAATTTATTGTTAACTTCTGCGTAGCTAGTATTTCCAGATGTTAAAAATAAACGTACAGCATTACTAAAGAGTGATGCTATGATTTGGATGTCATTTGTTTCCTAAGCATTCATGTGTAGGAGTCTTAGTATTTAGTTTTGTAGTGTACTGGTGGTGTAGAATTTTAAGAGCCAGAGACTAATGGAAGCTCATTGAAGGTATATTCTCATAAGGGAATGTGGGACCCCAGTATTTCTGGGTTCCTTGTTTTGACATGTGATTTCTTCTTCCCAAAGATATTCTTGTCATTGTGGTGTCATATACTATTAGGCCCTTACCAGAGATCAAACCAATATGACCACTAGATCTTGGACTTCCAACCTTCAAATCTGTAGGCTAAATAAATCTCTTTTTAAAATAAAGTTATCTGCCTCAGGTATTTTTTTATAGCAATGAAAAATCGACAAATGTTCATGACTACATTTTTTATTCACAAATATTACAGAGATCATATTGACAATAAAAATCCATGTTTTTCTTCCTGTTCTCATTTTTATCCACAGTATTTGTTCAGTTCACATCTTATCCAACCACTAAATCTCTAACACTGTTAAGATTAGAGTCTAGCTCACTCCACCGCTTTTTCTTATTTGAGACTAGATCTTGCTATAATGTTCAATCAAGCTTCTCTATAATTGCTAAGTTCTGGCCATCCTCTGCCTCAGCCTCCCAAGTAGCTGGGACTACAGATGCTTATTACCATTCCTGGCTCTCATTCTACCTCTGTTAAAGGCTCTGCCTCAGACTTGCTGAGGATATGGTACAGTGGGCCATGATGTACTGGGTGAACCTGAGCTTAGCAGAGATGATGGGATTTGAAATAGATACTTGACTTACTCAATATTTTTTTTCCTTCAAAATCACAGAAAATTCTGTGTCTGACTTTAGAACCTAGAAATATCTAAGATCCTGGAGAGTTGCTGCTAATGTTTATGTCATGGCAATTGAGAAGCCTTGCAAAGGAAGCTGTTTGGCATAGAATAGAAAAGAAAATATATTTAGAGAGCAGCATGATCAGCTGAAACACTATGAAACTTGATAGGAGTAAGTGCTCCAAGATCTGCAGATGACATAAGGAAAGACTGACTCATCTCTTGAAAGTTTAGTAATGAATGGGTTTACCATTGTCTCTCCCCCAGACAGCTCTTGAATGGGTCTGTTCACACAAAATCTCACAAGACTATTTTTCAGTCACAGTCACCCCACAGCATTTGCCACGTTATTTCACTGTGATTCTATTTACAAATTCCTTATCTGACTTGCTACTGAAGGAATCTCATGTTCATGAAATTCATGTTCCATATAAATTTTCTAAGATCAATGTCAAGAGCAATATTCTCATATTATACTAGATACTCCAAAGATCGGAGTGAAAAATTCCTGTAAATTTGCAGATTAATAATTATTAATTTTTTCCTGGGTCTTACTGCAACACTGCTTAGTCCCACTGCTATTCCCAGAGTCCTTGGAATTTCTCATTGAAACAGTTTTCCTTGCTGACAACTTTTAATGTTAAACTATCAAATTCAATTCCCATATCAGAAGCTGAGAGGGATCATGTATATACTCTTAGTTCCCCCATAATATCCTTCTTCAAACACCATCATCTGCACCACTCCAGACTTCAATTCCAGCCCTTCCATATATATGGACAAATGAGAGTAGAAAGTAGTGAGAGGAAGTAGGATGTATTTGAGCATTGGGTTATCCAGACACTGTGTCCTGTCATAAAAATCAACAGTACTGCAATCCACATGTAAAACAAGAACATTTTTCAAAGATTTTCTGATGCTCATTATTGAAACCATATCTTTCAAATAAAATTCCATAACTCATAAACTTGGTCCCAGGAATTAGTAGTATACATATTTTACATATAAAACCTACCTCTAAAACATGATCAAGTGGTGATTACTTCATAAGTAAGAGTAGGCAGGATTATTTTCTTGTTTTTCTAATCATATTATAAATATATATTTTCCAGTTGGGAGATAAGAAAAGCCAAACAGGATACTAAAAGAACAACCCCTTCCCCATAAATAATTAATATGTAAACCTATACACACAATATACCACTGAAATGACAGCCTCCATTCTGTAATAACTGACAGAGTTTTCATGGACACAAACCATAAATCTGACATGAACCATCATTCACCAGTTTATGAATTCCTTTATATTTAGTTGTTTTCGATTATCCCACACTGACCCTTGTAAGAAAAGATTGAATTCTGTTTCTACTCAAGTACTAGGTGATTTAGCTTTTATCTGAACTTCACATAAATATCTCAGAGTAAAACACACCTCTTCATAAAGAGTGGTCATGTTTGTATTTGGAGAGCCCAAGCACAGAGAACTAGAATTGCGACTTTTATTATAGATTTATAACTAGAACAAGGACAGTTTCTAAGTAATCTCAGTGCTTAACTGTGTTTGCAAAATGATGACACTTTCAAGTTTGTTGCTTTCAAAACATAGTCTAAAAAAGATAAAATAAATAACATGATGCCTTTCTACCTGACGTTTGTAGACATATTATTGGGATTTTATACTGAGATTGTAGCTACATTATTTAGTTTTCACCTTTCATTTTCAGAATTTCTTCTTAAAAAATTTAAAAAAGTTTCTGAATACTAAATCCCTTATTTTCTTTCTTCTCTGATACCCTATCATTTTAATATGTAGCAAGACTGATTCTTCCAGGAAAAATGGAGATATAAATGCATAACTTAATTATAGTATTTTCAGAGTATATAACAGCTGATCTTTAGCAACTAGAATATATGGAAAAATCAGATTTACTAAAAATTCTGTGCACATAGTATATATTGTAGACTGTATTTCACATGCTAAAGTCCTTTACCTGTTTGGGAATAGCTTAAGAACTCAGGATGTAAAACTGACAACTAAACCTTAAGATGACATTTTAAAAGACTATTCTTCCTAACTTGGGTTTGTAAAAACAACATGAACATCTGAAAAGAGAAGCCTCCTCAGTCTTACTCACTTTTCTGATAGGTTGTGTTTTATGCAAGAATTGATAAATGAATCAAAGGTTATACAGAAGAAAAGGAGTAATTAGAAAGAGATATAGTTTATTGAGTAAAGAATAGGAAATAGAAAAAGTAGGCAAAACAAATTAAAATGCACTCCTTAATCAAAAAGTATTATCAACTTGTCCATTTTATACCTGCAAGACAGATATAATGGGTGAAAAAGCAGCTCTATGAGGAATCAGGTTTGAAACAAACTGGGTTCTAGACCCCACAGGACCAAATCCACTGGGTGCAGTACACTGTGTGAAATCTTCTGAAGGAAGTAGAGAGAAAGTAAATGTTCTCTATCCCCAATGTGAATTGTAGTGAAGCAGCAGGGTGCTTACAATTGTACAATAAGGCTTTCAAAGAGGGTCTTTGGGAATTTCTGCAAAGATGGGAGAAGGAATAAATGTTGCTACATCCCTATTTAACTACTAATTTACATATTTGTTACAGCTGGCTTTCACTTGAAGACAGTTTATATTAGTCTGCATCTCATAAGGAAAACGGCAAATTACAACTAGAATTAAAAAAAAGGAGAAAACAATAAAAGGACAGTTTACAGAGAAAGGACAGTGCAATAATATGGGGAGTTTAACAATAAAACTGCTATCTCTGCTAAGGCCCTAGAAGTTCGGAGTATTATGGAGGCATGTTTTGTGTGGATCTGTGAACTCTGATCTACAGAAATAGCTGGTCTTTCACAAATCAGCAGATAAGGAGCTGATGGTGGAGGCTACATATTCTGTTCTCATTCCTTCCTTTAATTTTCCCTCAGGCTTCTTGTTGTCCAAACCAACCAGAAGTCAGTGAACCAGCCTTGAAGCTTAAGTATAAAATACCAGTTAAATGGATTAGCATCCATCTCTGGCATCCTCTCTGAGCTCAACTAGCAACCAATCCATAAATTGAATAAAGCCACACGTATGTGCACATTATTGTGATTAAATAAAATATAGTGGATTATATTATAGATTCTTGTGGATAATTGTAATTAGAAAGCAGTGGACTCAATATATGTAGAAAAACATGAATATGCCTTTAAAATTTCATGTGGAAAACAAACATTAAAAAGATAAAATTTGAGATATATGTTATACTGATATTTATACAAATGAAAATATGAAAAAATAACGTCTAATTCACAAAAACAATATGAAGCAAAGGATACATTAAACATATGAGATGTTTTAACTCTAGGGTTCAGAAAGGGAATTAAAGTACAAACATGAATAAAAGAAATGAGTGAGTTAATAAAAAAGGAGATGTTGTACATAATAATAATTATTGTGTGCTGTGAAAGGAAGTATGAACAATTAACTCAATTCTCTTTACTTTCTCTCACCCCCAAACTAAAAGCCAAACTAATGTTTCTATTCTTTTTCTTCTCTCTCTCTCTTTTTTTGGGGAGTGGGGGTACAGGGATTGAACCTAGGGTGGTTTACCACAAAACTATATCCCCAGCCCTTTTTGGTTTGTTATTTTTGAGACAAAGTCTCACCAAGTTGCTTAGAGCCTCCCAAAATTGCTGAGACTAGCCTCAAACTTGCAATCCTCATGCCTCAACCTTCCTAGTCACCAGGATTACAGGCATGCACCACACCACACTTAGCTAAGAACAGTAGTTTCATGAGGAAGGGAGAGTACTGTAAGAGTGTAGAAACTGCAAATAAGAGATAGAGAACAGAGATAGATTTTATAACATATGTCTTTTATATGTAGACTTCTAACCACATGAATTTCTTACCATTTAACAAATTGTGTTCTAGTAAACAAAGACAAAGAATTACTATTAGATTTTTTCTTAAATAAAATATATATTTTCTAATTTTATGTTGTAACTATGTATGTATACAAATAAACATCCACATAACTGATATGCACACATATATCCTATACTCAACTATTACAAATTTAAACAATGTAGGGATGTTGTTTCAACAAAACAGAAATGTATAGGTGGAATAGAATAAAGGCTTCTGAAGTAGATTCATGTGATATGTGGAAAATTAATAACATAATAACTATTCTACTTCACATCAGTAAATAAGATATATATATAAGTATATATATAATTTTTTACTCAAATAATATCTGGATAGATGAAAGAGTTGAAGTAAAAAATAAAATTATAATAATATTAAATGAACAGTATTAAGCAGGATTATCAGAGCATTAAACAACAAAAAATTTTTGAAGAAGATGAGATCTTAAGCAATAATCTTTCATAAATCAAAAGTATAAAGTTTGATGAAGGTTACTACATTAACAAATAATGTTTAACACATTATTTATAAAATATATAAAATGATAGAAAATTGACAAGAAAAGATTACTATTCTGATTATATTATGATTTACAGAAAGTCAGAAAAAACTAAAAAGTAAAGTTAGTAAATAAACAATCATCATGTGAGGGGTGAAATTAATGGCCTATAAACATCAAAAGTTTCTTATTCCTATGACAAATTAGATAAGTATAAATTAAAACTAAAAAATGAGATGTCTGTTTTTACCAACTTATTGGCAACAATAACAAATTATATTGATTCAACATCAGTAAAAATGTGAATAAATATATTCTATCCAATATTCTTGGCTAAGCATAATTGTTCTAGGTTTTTTTGTAAAATAATTTGGCATTATGTCGGAAAAGTTAAAATGTGACTCTGCTTTAAAGAAGAAAGGATGTCTCAGTATCTTTCCTTAATAAATGCTTATAAAGAACCACAGATTTGCATGAATAAGGATATTCATTGTGTTTGGTAGGTTAGTTAGCCATGAACAGGTGGGTAAAAGGAAATAAGGCTTAGTTCAACCAGGGACAAACTCCAGTGTGCTCATTGAGAGCCAAATGAGTTCCTCCTGCAAGCTGAAGCTGCCTATACAAACTCCTTCAGTTCTGCACTTCCAAACTGTTCTCAGCCAGCACATTCAGAACACAGTTCAGGCCCAATATACAAAGTCTGCTAGCAAGAGAGCCCTTATAGCTATGATCACCAACATTGAGGAGGAAAGTAGGACTGCTGAGAAGATCAATTCCCCCAGAGTTTCATAAAACATAAACATCAGAGAACCTTATGTAAACAGGCAAGCATTTAGAAATGAGATCTGGAATGGCCAACCCTCCCCAAACTGTGGAGAATTATAATCCCTTGAGGGAAGTATTACTGGGAGCCCTAACTCAAACAGATAAGTATCAGAGAAGTAGAGTCTGGTACATCCAGACGCCCTCCTCCAGCTACAGCTAATTATAATCCCTTGAGGTTCACTACCGTTTCCAGAAAAATGCTATCATTATCTCCTGCAGCCAACCCTTTCCTATTACTGAAACAATGTCACAACCACCCTGTAAAACAGAATATTGAGACTCTCACAAAGAAAGCTTGCTGAGGGCTATCCAAAGGGTAATAAACCAATTAAGGGAGGAACAGGGAAATCAAGTCAAGAACAAAGACGCAGTTTTTAAAAACTCCAGCTCTGTGAGCACCACAACTTCATCTCTTCAAGGTAGTCTGTGCAGTCCCCATGTTTCTCACTCTATTAAACGTTTGCTTATTCCTCTGTGTTCACTTCAGTTTTTTCCAGCAGAATCACAAGAAATGGCACCAGAGGACTGCAGTGGCTGCCTGGGCTTTACTCGGCAAGCCCCCAGCCCCATAACAATTGCAGCACTGGTTACAATAAAGAAATTAAGAAATATCCAAATGTCCAACAGATTTAATCAAATATGAACCATCCATCAAATGAAATTCCATGTTGCAGTTATAAAAATGCAGTTGTAGTATTGACAGAGATAGCTTAAAAATTGTTTATTTTTAAAGAAATACATCATGGGTTAAAAAGAATACTATTTAAGTAGTGTGCTTATACATAATTGCTTCAATAAATTATCTCAAATATTACTCAACAATCTCCTCCCCTTCTCCGCCCCAGCTCGCTCTTTCTTTCTTTTCCTTCTGGTACTGGGGATTGAACCCAGGGGCACTTTACCACTGTCCTTTTTTAAAATTTGTATTTCAAGACAAATTCTCCCTAAGTTGCTTAAGACCTCCCTAAATTGCTAAGACTGAATTTGAATTTGTGATACTTCTGCCTCAGCTTCACAAGTCACTGGGATTATAGGTGGGTGCCACCACACCCAGCATCCACTTCATTCTTCTAAAAATTAAAGATCTATTGGTCCTTATAAAAGGATATTTTTAGTTAAAATTATATACACTTTGCATTGTTTGGATATTGCATGTATGCATCAAATATATATAAAGAAAATATATAACCTCATTATTTTTCAGTCAAATAAAATAGAATAGTAAACTAAAATTTGGCCAGGAGAAAATACTTGCAGATGTGATTCCAATAGATAGAGGTATACATCAGAGGACAACTACATGGCAAAAGTGGAAACAGAAATGCATTCTCCTCTCAAGACATGATTTCACAATGTTCATCAGAGATTATTTTTTATAGTTTTCTAAACTATTCTTTGGAAATTCAACTTGTCATTAACTATTTTTTCACAACTCTGTACTCAAAATGGCACACTTGATATCTGTCTAAAATATCATTTGAAATAATTAGAAAACTTCATTTTTAAGTTTATCGTGTGCAATGTGATGATTGAACATCAGAATTTAAAACTGAATATGATAATATGAATCTCTGAAAAAACATTTATTTCAGAGACTGAATCAAGAAAACCATGGAAATGAGAATGAACAAGTCTGAAGCAGTGACAATTACATAATTTTGCTTGGAAACTCAGCCTTCTTTAATTTAGTAGCTTTTCCATAGTGAATTTTTAAATCAGTGCAATGATACTATGGAGAAACATGTGAAATTTTATGAGGAAGAAAGTAGAAATAGAAAAACTAAATTATGACTGATATTTCTGTTGTAAGTATTCCCAAATATTGTATTTTCATTAATTTAATTTTTTTTTGTATAATGGTGGTTATGCTTGCTAATATTCAGAACATCCTGAAAAGAAATTCAGGTTCAGAATCTCATTATTTTAAATCATGAAATTCCTATGAATGATGAAGTACAGAATAACTGGTATGTTTATAACAATGAACTAAAAAGTGGTTGTAGTTCACTTGGATGACAATGAAACTGCTCTACTCTTTTTTAAAAAAATTTTTTTGTTGCTACTCTTTTACAATACATAACTACTGTTGATTAATTTAGAATTCAATGACTTTTTTCTTATTTTGCTACATTGATTTTAAATTTCTTCTTATTTGATTGATCGCACTTTTTGCTTAAAGGACATTTAAAGTGATTTTCATATCTCTGTATGACCATGAGCTAATTAAGAGAAGATAAAAAGCATAAAGGAAATGTTATTGGCAGCATCTAGCTAGAAGGATGTAGCTAACATTTCTGATGCCAGCCTGACTGAAAAAGGAAATAAAATACACATACAAAGACAGATAATGTTAGGTCAGAGGCAGACGAGGAAAACAACTGCCTGTCAGCTGCCCCGCTCCCGCTGCGCCTGAAGCCACAGCCGGCCTGCGCAGCCCTGCTGGTGCGCCCGGCCTCTGGGGCACTTTCTGAAAGTTCCTCGCTCTCTCTCTCTCCCCTTCCTTCCCCTTGTCCGCGGCCACCGTCAGTCCTGCCCCTCGAACGAATGCAGTATGCCTGCGCCGCCCAACATGCCACCAAAGCAGCCCCCAGGAGCCAATACAAAGACACTAAACCCATGACATGAAAACCGCCATGACTCCCGGCTCATCCAGGAAGGACTCTGACCTCACCAGCCTCACCTAACCAATCTCAGAGGACACTGGACTCTAGACCAACACCTCTTCCTGCCTCAGGCCCTTCCCTTCCTGCCTCAAGCCTTCCTTTTCCCGAGAAGGTGTGGGGGGGGTACCCTTTAAATTCTGTATGCCGGGAGGCTTCAGTGCCATTTTCTCCCCACTCAAGCCTGGTGACCAGGGGGAGGGTGGCCTGGGAGTGTTCTTCCCAGAATAAAGCCTGTTCCAGTCCTGTTTTACTTCCATCTGGTCATTCGGCTTTATATATATACTCTTCAGAAACAAAGTATTCACAATAAAAAAGGAATATTTTACCAAATTATATACAAAAATATGTGTATTATTTTAAAAATTAGTTCAAATAAAATTTTTATCTAAGCCGGGTGCAGTGGCCCATGCCTGTAATCCCAGTAATTTGGGAGGCTGAGACAGGAGAATCATGAGTTCAAAGCCAGCCTCAGCAATGGCAAGGTGCTAAGGAACTCAGTGACACCCTGTCTCTACATAAAACACAAAATTGGGCTGGGGATGTGGCTCAGTGGTCCAGTGCCCCTGAGTTCAATCCCTGGTACCAAAAAAAAATTATCTAAATAATAATATGAATTATCATTTTGATCTAAATCTTTAATAATATCAATTATTGACACTATAGATTGATTCCTCCTTTGAAGGATTAGAGAGCTGAAACTTACTGGATTCTACTTAAAACACTGGGAATTGAGTAGCATATTTTTGAAATAATTCTATGCTATGTTGTGTTTTCAGAGTGTGATATTAGCATCTGTGGATTACATAGCTTCTTTTGCCTTGAATAATAGTGGGGTTTAGTAAGGTTTTTTCCTGTAAAAAAATGACTTGGACTATTTGGTTATATTGTTAGTCTAGAGTGTTTCCTTTTGTTGGCTTTTCATATACTGCTGATATGGACTGATCCTCATCTGATCCCTTCATATTAGTAACCACTTCCTTTTAAAGAGTTTTGAAAGCAGATCATATACTACTCCTTCTATGATCCAATCATAAATGAGTGAGTTAGCTCTCCTTTGAACTCTATTTGTTACACTGAAAAAATAAAATAGTATTAGTACTTCCAGAGACTATTAATAATTAATGAATGCAAACAGCAGTCAAAATAGTGAATCAATGCAACTATAACTTTAAACACTCTATATCATAGAAAGTACTGCCACTTGTCCTAATTGTTTTTAAAGAGTTTCCTGGTTTTCAACTCTGAGGGCTGTAGATTTTCTTACTGTCATCCCAAAACGAACACAATTTATTTTTAGATGAAAACAGAGGAAACTGCTAAAATTAACTAACTTCATAAATTTTTTAAAAACTTAAAAGAACTGGTCAATTTTAGTAGGTGTGACTTAATTTATTCATATTGAAACAATTCATCAAAAGTAGGCTAGCTGCTTCTCTTTCCCTGCTTGGAGATTCTCCAGAACCTTTCCTCATTTATTTCATTGTTGATCTATGTTTGAGAATAAAATTTCTTCACTTACTTGTCTCTTTGTGAGAAAAATAATTCAGGATTTATAATATTGAGTTATATACATGTCCTCTTTAGCAACAGGGATACGTAAAACTTGTTTTTGAACTAAAACATTTTTTGTGGTCTAGTTATTGGAAAATCATTTTGCCAGGTAAACATGGTTAAAGAAAAACTCATCACTACATGTTCTAGCTTTAAAAATAAATTTGCAAGTTTTATTTAGTGTCATCAGCAAAATGATGTAGTAGGGATATCCAAGGGCCTATACTTCCATATGAATGTAATATAGACTGCCAGAAATAACCCTGTTGGAACCTATGAAAACAGTTAAAGACAGAAGAAGAAAAAGATTAATACTTTAGGAAAGCTCTGTGGCATTTTACTTTATGCCACCCTTGCCTTAGTCCTGACAATGTTGAAACTGGCAGGCTATCTTCCCTGGGTGAGAGCTTGATTCTGGAGGGAGCAGAGTGGATCATGTTCACAAGTGATTACTTT
>CM053408.1:31564298-31588197 GCA_028644305.1 Xerus rutilus
TGAATTATATCTCAATAAAACTGTTTAAATGAATTAATTCTAAATACTAATTGATGACTTAGCCAAAATTGTAACAGTGAAGAGTAGAAGTTGATGACCAAGTAAACTCAAGGTAATACACATAAAATCAAAGAAGCTTGCTTCTGTCTTATAGCACATAGAGGGAGTAGTTTTACCCATCCTTGGTTCATCCTTAATTTTAGTTAGTGTATTAAAAAAATGGAAAACATAATCATCCTATAGAGTACCATAATAGTCATTAGATATCAAAACAGAACAAGACAAAATATTATCTGTGATTTAGGACATTGTCCTTAAAGAAATAAAAAGTAAACACATTTTAATAAGTCCTCTGAGTATACTATAATGCATATGCATACTTCTAGAGTGCTGTAATTGTAGAATTTAGTTCAAATGGGCTATTGTTTCATGGTGAAAATATCTGCTAGATGCCTTGAATATTTTTATCCTTCATAATTTATATTAAACATCAATAGAAATTTATTCTACATGGTTGTCTAATATTCATTAAATTCACCAAAGAAGCTAAGAAAAACAATAGGTAAAGAAACAATAAGGAT
Organism: Xerus rutilus; assembly: GCA_028644305.1. Classification (NCBI taxonomy): domain Eukaryota; kingdom Metazoa; phylum Chordata; class Mammalia; order Rodentia; family Sciuridae; genus Xerus; species Xerus rutilus. The sequence goes on from CM053408.1 coordinate 31,564,880, forward strand.
ATGATAGAATTAAGAAAAAATAAATATTAAAATAAGAAAAAACACTGGTAATCAAAAAAGCCTCTTAACTGGCAATTTGTTTCTTTATGTATCTGGAAAATATTAATGAAATTATTATTTTCTTTCTTTAATATTTATAACAATTCTAATGTTAACTTAATATTCTAATTCAGGATCCTAATGATTGCTCAGATACTGTAAAGGTATGTTTTGGTACCAGGTCCAGCTTTGAGTCTTGGTCTCCTATGTCCTCTTTCATGACACTTTGAATATATTACTTTTTTTTTTTTTTTTTTAATATTTTGTCTTAGTTGTAGGTGAACACAATATCTTTATTTATTTTATGTGGTGCTGAGGATCGAACCCAGTGCCTCACGTATGCAAGGCAAGCGCTCAACCGCTGAGCCATAGCCCCAGCCCCAATATATTACATTTTTTTGTAAAATGTTTGAATGTTTTTCATATGTTTGAATATGTTACTTTATTTTTATTTCTTAGTAATGTTTCTTTGTTTTTTTTCCTAACAAACCATAGTGAGTAAATATTAGGGAAAGATATGTACAAAGTCTGATATATTGTAGGTGCTTAGTACATAACAGCTATTATCATTAACGATAATTGTAAGATGTCAAGAAAATATATTAAAATTACAAAGAATGCAAATACCAGTCACAATTTATTCTTTTCAAAATTTAGATCAATTCCCTAAGAAAGGACTATACATAAATATGTTTAAGGCTACAATGTTTCCCTTTGGGCCAGTTTTCAGTATCTATTCATTTTGAGGCTCATTATTTATTTTGGACTAATTTCTCGTCTTTTATCCACTCATAAAGAGATATGCTGCATTATAAAGGTGATACATATAGCATTTCAGAGCACAAGCTGCTAATTTATTTTGATGTTGTTTTTTAATTTATGTCTACAATGGGCGGGTGATGATGGATGCCCTGCACTGATCATTAATATTCACAGAATTCAGATATTTTAAAATGCCATATGGAGAAATATCTCTGCTTGGCATATTGAAATATATGAAATCATGTTTACATTAAGTCTGAATCTATGTTCTTTTATGAGTTTTTTTTCAAAGCAATTTATCATCATTAACATACAGAATGTGACCATGATCTAAATCCATATGTAATAGTATTTTAAAAGCTTTATCTGATAGTGGGGTCACTCCATGCTGCTCTTTTATTCTGATATCTACTATGCTAATCTTTTATTCTGATATCTATGAAAAGTTAAGTACATTGTCTGATTGGCATGATTCATTGGAGAAAACAATTTAGTTCAGAAAACTGACAGCCAGTGATGCTTCATTCAGCTCCTTTAATTTCCTTGTGCTCTTAGCAACTTTGAAATTGTCATATTTCTCAAGAGCTTTTTCTCTTTGCTTGTTTGTTTCTTCTCAAGTTTTGTTCTTGTCTTAGCTTATGCTGCTATGACAGAATACTTAAGACTAGGAATTTATCAAAGACAGAAATTTATTTCTTATAATTCTGGATGCAGAAGTCCAATGTCAAGGCACTAGTGTCTGGTGAGGGCTTCTTGCTGCACCCTCCCATAATGGGGTATAAAAGGGCAAAAGGGGCAAATTCTATTCCCCAAGCCCTTTGACAAGGGCATCTAATCCCATTCATGAGGTCAGAGTCTTCATTATTCAATCACCTTGCAATGTTGAAACCTCCCAATACTGTTGCAGTGTTGATTAAATTTCAATAGGAATTTTGGAGGGGACGAAAGCATTCAAACCATAGCACTTCCCCATTATTTGTCCATTTTATTTTAAAGATGACTGAAATCTGTACCTGTGCTCTCATCATGTGATATCTTTAGTTACATAGAGTGTCAATTCACCAGTCCTTTTTAAAAATTAGTTTCTGCAAATTTTAACAATGCTCTGAATGAAACTATTGTCCAGTTTTTGTGCTCTTTCTATTCTTGTATATAATGTCCACTTTCCAAAAGAACTTCATCCCTGCTCTCCATATTCAATATATTAAAATAAGATGTGTGCATGCAATACCTCCTTTATGTTGTTTAACACACCACAAACAGCAGTGACTGTTTTAAATGTTAAAGGCCGTCTAATTCTGAGGTGGCATACCCAGTAGATATTTAATGGAGTGTATTAGCTTAACTGTAGCTAATTTTACTCAGCTACCAACAATATTTTTCAGCGGGGGTACTGGAGATTGAACACAGAGGCACTCAGCCACTGAGACACATCCCCAGCCTCCTTTTTATATCTTATTTAGAGACAAGGTCTCACTGAGTTGCTTAGGGCCTGACTAAATTGCTGAGGCTGGCTTTGAATTTGTGATCCTTCTGCCTCAGCCTCCAGAGCCACTGGGATTACAGGCGTGCACCACCACAACCAGCCAACTACAACAACTCTTAATGGTCATATATGTTAAGTGAATTTCTCTCCCTTAGTCACTCAACCTCTAAAATGATTTGTGCATGCTATTTCATACAACTTTTCAATAATGCCAACCTTACATTTCAGGTAAATTTTATATAGTTATTATTTTATTTAACATATTCTATATTTTCCTGACTTTTTATTTCTTTTTCTTATTGTATCCTATTTAAGAACTGTCCTAAAGACTAGGAATACTTTGTTGAATAAATCACTGTTCTTGAGGAGTCTGTAGTTGAAGACTAATATGTAGTTAAGTGATGGAAAGTGTTGGACAGATGAAAAAGAAAGAAAACACATTCCAAATGTAGGGAACAAAATAAGCAACATGTCTGAAAACAAATACAAGCTTCCTTACATTACACAAGTGAAGTGTATAAAGCAATAATATTTATTTCATTCCTGTCTCTAAGCTCCTTGAGAGGTGAGACTTGGGCTGGCATATCTGCAATGTGTGTCGTCTCTAGCACAGCTAACACAAGAGGCATTCATCACCCCATGCATGATTCCTGTAACAGCTTTCAAACCACTCTCAGACACTCTTCCCAATCACATTTCGATCTATTTCATGTAGAGCTTTCAGGAAAACTTGTGATACATATATAATCCTTCAAAAGAATAGGCTGAAGAACTCCAATTGCTGCTTGTTGTCAACTGAACTGAAGATATATTCCTCTTCTAGTACTTAGTATACTTTTTCATACCATATGGCCTCTTTACTATATACTGAACCTTCCCTCCACTTCTATCCAAATCACACACATTTGCCTACCCATGTGGAACAAACATATATGTGTGTATAACAATAGCACATGTATTTTTATGTAGCATTCTTTACATATGGAGACTTTTAAAAATGCATTGTGAAAAGCAAGCAAAGTACCAGTAAACAAACAAGAAAATACTCCTACAGGAAAATAATTCCTGAATACTATCTAGTTCTTACTACCCTATCCCCAGTGTCCTGAAGATCTTACCCTTTGATTAGGAATTCTTTGTTAGCTTACTACCTGTTCACCACCCACTCTCTTAAAATCTAATCTCCACAACCAGTACTGACATTTTTCCAATGGAAATCAAGTACAATCACATTTCCCATCAAGACCTCCAAAGGCATTCACCTCACTCAGAATTTATGCAACATGCTCTCTCTCTCCAAATGCATCTCCTAACTCTAAAGCCAGGATTCTTAGCTTCAGAAATCAGAGGTGGAAACGAGGGTGAAAACACACACTATTATGTCCAGTGACACCCTGGCAAAATGTTTACTTTATACTGCTGATACTGTATGCTCTATTGGTCTACAGGTCTTAGAGAGGAATGATTCTATTGAAATGGAAGCTGAAACTCCCACCAGACCACTTCAGGGATCCTCCATGCCTCTGAATCAATAGACAAATGAGTTCTGGTTCTGGCTGATGGAAGTGACTGATTCTGACTACCAAAAGGAAACAGCTGCCACTATACAGTGGAGGTAAGGAAGAATGTAGCTAGAATACATTGGGGGATCTCTCCATGCCCTAGGATTAAAGCCAAAGGAAAATTTCAAAAACACAATCCAGGCAGGAGTACTAATGATTCTATCCTTATGAAATAAGGTTTTGAGTCATTCCACTAGGTAAAGAATAATGATCAGCCAAGGTCCTTGCTGAAGGAAAAGGAAATGCAGAATGAACAATGAAAGAGGTAGTTAAAAATAGCAGCTATGACCATGTGACCATCCACACAAATGAGGACTGTGATCATCGTGAGTAATTTCTCCTTAATTTCTTATGAATGCATATGTGTAATGAGCAAGTATCTTAAATATCTTTGTTTTCTTCCATTTCTTATTTTCTTATATAACATAACATTTATTGCTTTTATCATAGTAAAAAGTATTGAAGTTTTTTTTTAAACATTTTTTTTAGTTGTAGATGGACACAATATCTTTATTTATTTGTTTTTATGTGGTGCTGAGTATCGAACCCAGTGCCTCACGCATGCAAGGTAAGCGCTCTACCACTGAGCCACAATCCCAGCCCCAGTATTGAAGTATTATTAACTGTACCTCATAGGATTAAATTACAGGATATCAATGAGAAGAATAAACACCAGTCAAGGACATTACCAGTCCTTCTGGGGAAGGTATTAGTGAGATTTCAATTTTATACGGGAGAGCTGTGTTAGGTGTAACTACATAGAACCTTGCTATTGTCTTCACTGAACTTTAAGTACTGTTTAGGTATATATGGATGCTGAGTGGACAAGGAGTTGATTTATGATAGTTAATTTTATTTTTAACTTTACTGTGCCACAGGATATACAAATATCTGACCAAACACTTTTTTCTGGGTGTCTGGGAGAGTGTTTGGGGTAGAGATTAGAACTGGATGGACTGAGTAAAGCAGATGGCCCTCTCCATTGTAGATGGACATCATCTATCTGTTGAGGGCCTGCATAGAGCCAAAAGAAGAAAGTTTAATTTACTTTAAGCCTGAGTTGGGACATCCATTTTCTATTGTCTTCAATACTCTTGACTGTCAAGACTTCCTGATTGGACTGGAATCTACACTGTCAGCTTTCTAGTGCTCAGGCCTTTGAATTATACCATGAGCTTTTCTGGGTCTCTAGTTGGCAGACGGCAGACTATGGATCTTCTCAGCCTCTATAATCACATAAGCCAATACCTTATAATAATTTACATCTATATCTATACCTCTATCTATTTCTATACCTTTACCTCTATCTGTCTATTTGCTATTAGTTCTGTTTTTCTGGAGACTTTATAGTACCATAGTTGTTATTACATGATTTATATATTTAATTCTCTATTAATATGTATAAAGTTCTATTTTGAAAAGCAATTAGAACTGGTTTGTATATAAAGTACCCAGTAGACTGTCTATCACAAAATAATGAAGCTTACTTACTATGACTACTATTGTTACTCTAATGAGGTTTATGACATTTCTGAACAGGAGCACTTGGTTAGTTTTTGTTTGTTTTTCCTGAACTAATGAGAATCTTGAGTCTAGAACCAATTTTCTTATTTAGATTTCCTTAGAATATGGTATAAACCAGATAGGTTTAAATCATCACAGAGAAAGTGAAGACAAGGTCTCAAGGGGTCCAAAGTCAGCAGCACATCTCAGGAAACCTGAGCATCTACCCTGGGTCTCTGGGCTGCCTTTATTGCTTGCCCTTGCCTTCCTCTAGCAGACTGTGTAACAGCAACAACAAAAATAGCAAGCGATTTGAACATCCCTGCAGGATATCTAAATGCTACTCTTCAAAGTGCCCTAGGGAGCTTGTTTTATTTTTCTGAAATAAGTCATAATATAATGCAACACTTTTTTTTCTTAGAAAAAAAAAGTCTGAAAGAAGCCAGAGTGTTGACTTGGAATGAACCTGTGGACTGAAAACACATTATAGTGTATTACAGTCCGATCACAGCTTCACTTATCTATTTGAAAAGGCATTTATATTGCACTTATTACCTAGTACCTGCTAAAGCTGTTTATGAAGACCACAAGGAAGAAATAATTTTTATGTTCCTTTTAGTTTGCTATAAATTCAGAAACAATTTTGCTTCAACAGCTGATCTGTGAATTAATAATGAGAGCCTATAACTTTTTTTCACTACAGTACGTCAAGTACTTCCTTTGTGTTTAAAAATTGATGAGGCTCAAAACTCCATTTCTTTACATGAAACAGATTTTAAAGCATATGGGGCAATCACTACTTCCCTCATATGGAAAGTTCCTCCCAAGTTTGTGTCTTGGCCAATAAAAAAATAAATAAAAACAGCACTGAGTTCAGTATAAAATATTATAATCTTACTTTAAGAATTATCTGAAAATATTCTCTTGAAAAATCATGTGAAAATAGTTTCTAATAAAATCTATCATGTTTTTCAGAGATGTATACCTAAACAAATAAATGAATATTTAATAATGTTAATTATCCTCTCAATTAACTCAATTGTCAGTCTGTGTTTGAATTTTTACATATTTGTTTTCGCTTATGATTTTGAAGTGGGATAATTCATATATGTATATGTTCCATTTTTCTCTGTCGTTTTCATGATAGCTTAATTCTGTTTTTTTGTTGTTTTGTTTTTCAAATTAAAGACTTTACTTCATTGAGTAATTTAATTATTTAATTTAATTATATCTTTTAATATTAGCTTGAATTTCTTAAAAAATAACTAATTATGCTCATCACTGGGAGAACTGGACAGGTATAGGCAGTGATGAAAATATCCTCTTCTCCTAGGATACTGATGTGGCTCTTGCACATGAACATACCAGTAGCCTGTTCAGTCAGTTTGAGGTGGTCTGAGGCAGTAGACAGGACTTGATCCTTTTTAGTATTTCATATTGCTTTCCATCAGATAGAGGGAAGGGCAGAAATAAAGCTTATACTGAACTGGGAAGATTGTACAGATTATGCAAGGTAGTTTCAAAAATCATCTTGTCTTTGGAAAAAATGACTAATTATTTCAAAATACTTATTTAATGTTTACTGAGAACATAGGTCATGGAGTTAAATGATATAACCCTATGAAAACAATTAGTTTCCTTTCTTAAGGTTTTAATTTTTGAGGAGCACAAAGAGAATTTCCTAAATAGTTTTTATGGAAGACTTGCATATCCTGTTTTGGGGAGTCATGGGGTAGAGGGAGGGCAGTACCAGGGATTGAACTCAGGGGCACTCAACCACTAAGCTACATCCTGAGCCCCTTTTTGTATTTTATTTAGAGATAAGGTCTCACTGAGTTGCTTAGTGCCTCACTTTTGCTGAGGCTGGCTTTGAACTCACAAATTTCCTACCTCAGCCTCCTAAGACATTTGAATTACAGGCATGAGCCACCACACCCAGCTTTGCAGATCCTTTTATTTAAAGAAAGAAAGAAAACCTTATATCTACTTTTCTTCCTCCTCTAATTTCTGAATTATTTGTTTTCTTTTTAATTATTTTCTATTTCTTTCTTAATTTTTTCCCTATATAAAGGAAATACTGCTGCTTTCCTACTTTTCCAAAGGACTCAGCATGCTGTTGAGATTTTGCAAACAATCAACTTATTATTGCAGAAAGTGGAAGTCACATTAGACAGTGTCAGAACATTACTTTGAATCTTTATAGTTTCTTGGTCGGGATCCCAGACTAATTTATCTAGGCAGATTTGTGGGGTGAATTACCAGCCTCACAACAGGATGGGTTTTATAAGCTTTAATATGAGATATAATAATAATAAGCAAGCAACAGTTATACTTTACAATATTGAGTATTGTATATAATGAATCAATAATATAGAAGAAAAGAAAGAGTGGCTCCAGCCCAATAAGCACTCACCAATCAACACTGGATAACAGAACACGTGTTTGCAAGTACACTCAAAGCATCATCATCCTCAAAATCCTTCTTCTTTACTCAAAACATCATCAACACCTTCAACACCTATCCTCTGGTAAAAGGAGCAACAACGAGGGTAGGGTAAATACATAGGTGAGAGTCATCTTTCTTCCTCACAAGTCAAATTCCTTCTTCTCGCTCAAAGCATCAGATTCCTTCTTCCTCGGTTGGATTTCTTCCTCTCCAGTTGGATTCCTTCTTCTCCGGTCAGATTTCTTGCTCTCCAGTTGGATTCCTTCTTCTCTTCTCTCTCCCCTTTAGAGGACTTAAAAAGGCACAGCAATCTCTCCCAATATGATGTCCGGCGTTAAGCAACTGGCCTTAGGCTGTTTAATCTCTGTGAGGTGGGAACTGGCCAGGTTCCAAAACTCACAGGATCAAAGGTTGAAAGTTCTGAGGCACCAAGAGCTCATTAGTGTGCCAGATGGCCCCAAACAATAACCTTAAGAGCATTTTCTTCAAAGTCTCTCCAAATTCCTCACTAATGAGCCCCCCCCCTTCCTAAGACACTTAAGACGGGCCTATATTATTAACTATCTATACAATAGTAAAATAGTCTGCAAGTAAAATTCAATTTTAAATAAAAATGAGACAAAGTTTATGTGATAGAATTTTTTAGAAGCAAACACTAAAGATAGAGGGATGCTAGAAATTAGAAAGAAAAACTAATAATACTAGAAAATATGACTATCTTGATTTAAGTCTATGTTTTCCACATTTAAATATTAGTAATATCAAAGTGTGAAAAACACCAGATACAAAGAATCTGGGTGTACTCCTGACAGGATGTCAGTGGAGCAAGTTGAACATGAGATTTATCTGTAGTTAAGAGATTACCTGGCACTGTGGTGAACTCAACTGTATTATAGATATCATAGATTTCTGGCTGACACACATTGCATTTTTAAAGCTACTCATTGCCCAGGTCATTCCTATTCCAAGGAATGTGTACCTCCTCTAAGAGAATGCTTAACACTTGGCAGTTCTTTCATAATACCACATGGCATTAGAGAGAGCAACAGTACAGAGAGGCAGATGTTCTGGTCTGAGGCAATCTTAAGACCTTAGAGTTTGCTTTGGAGCTGGATGGACTTTGGAGATGGTCTATTTCAATCCTTTCATTTTACAGATGAAAATATCAAAACCCAGTGAGATTAAAGGATATACCTGAAGTCATACAGCTTTCTTATTGAAGAGCTTGGATTAGATCCTGTGTTCCTAAATTCTGTTCTCTCTCTTAGGAGTGAGGTGGCCAAGGATAGAGCTTAAAGTACTTTGAGGAATATTTTTAAAGTTTTAATTGGTACATGGAGAAAAAAAAGACTAGGAATTTTGAAAGCTATAAACAAAAAATGCATCATCTTTATCTGATATCTCGTCTACGCTACTTGCTTAGTGTTACTTGGGTAGCATGCTTTACAATCATTTTTGTTTATATATATTTTTCACCATATATAATGATTAAATATAAAATTCACTATAGTTAACTGTATATAGTGAATCTACTCAAGTAGCATTTACTTAATAATAATTGTCTGTTAGTTGTTGCACTGAATGATTGGTTCAATAAATTCTAATGCCTTACCTTCAAAGCCTTAATATTTAGAAAAATGCAAAGAAAAAATCTTCTGATATAAATGCAATATGATAAATACTGCAGTAGTATCATCATAAACATTGAGAGTATGGGAAGCAGAGTAATATTGAGGTAGTGAATGTACCATTTTTTCCTATGCTATAGGAAAATTTTTCAAAGATACTTTATAACTAAGAGATACAACTTTAGTTAGTTTTAAACAAAGGGCAAAATCTTGTACAGATATGAAGGTGTGTTTTTCACACACAAGAATTATTGTAAGTCCATTTCTACCACATGTCCCGCATTTCCAAGCCTGAGGGCACAAATCATGTAATGAAAAGTAAATTATATTTTAATTAAGAAAAAAAATAAAACAATATTACTTTTTCTAATGTTTAGCTATGAGTGACTTAAAAATGATTTTATAGCCACATTTAAAATATTTTTCTGCTGTCTTAGAAAACTCAAAAAGAAATGGTTTTTGAAAAGACATATTTATTACCAAAGGTCATGTTAAATATAAATTGTCACTATTCTGACAACAGATTTTAAAATGTTCTGTATTAATTGTTGAAATTAAAGTGTAAATAATATATTATAAGAGAGAGCCAAGTGCTAGTAATAACAGATATTCCAAATGTATAAAACAGAGGTTAGCTAAGATTAGGCAGCCTTAAATTATGTGACTCTGAATGTTTAATCAGACATTAACGTTAAAATTTTGCCTATACCTCACTTTTTTAGAAGAGTTCCTCTTACTCTTATGGTTAGTTTCAATTCAAATTGATGAAATTAATTTTACTAAACTGTGGCCAAATATCATTTTCTCCATACATGGTGTATCAGCCAATGGAATGGCATGGCATATCAGATTTTAAGTTGTGGGAGTTTAGTTGACCAAGGGTCCCAGCTTCCATGCTTTGAAATCTGTAGCTGCATTTGAGACACAACCATACCTTCCACAAGTTGCTCTGAGCTAGTGACTGAAGACAGGACTCACACTAAAGCAGGCCCATTTCTGCAACTTTTTTTTTTTTAATATTTTTTAGTTGTATGCAATATCTTTTATTATTTATTTTTATGTGGTGCTGAGGATCAAACCGGTGACTTACGCATGCGAAGCAAGCGCTCTACCACTGAGCCACCGCCCCAGCCCCCATTTCTGCAACTTCTGAATGAAGATTTTGACTCTACCACTTCTAACAACATTGCTAAATCTCCTCCTATGACAATTTGATGCTTCTACCCAAAGCAACTTCATTCTTACCATTCTTTTTCATTCAAGGTCAATCATTCACTATGACCGGACAGTTCCCCCAGCCTTGTCTTGCTCCCTCCCCACTTGTTCTCATAGATGCTTCTTCTATTAAATTTCTTGCACTCTTCTTGATGTCTGCTTGTCAAGCTCCCAGAATATGACACATGTATATAAATTATGCATAAATGTAATGTCTGATCATAATAAACCATATCATGAATGTGACAAATGTTCAACAGAAGCAACAAATTACTTTTAATCAAGAAGTTTCATCTTCATAGTAAGTAATCAAAACCAGTCTCTCTTGGCAACTCTCAAAAGCATTATTCAAATTGGTCAATGAATGTAGCTCTTCATATTTCTATCATAGAGGAACAGCCAGACATCCCCAAAAGAACCAAAATAGCTTTTTAGAGTGTATTTTATTTGTTGGTTATACAAGTAAGCACGCCTTGCTTTTTTCATTAAATTGCTTCTGTAAGAGATATTTCCTGTACCTATAAATTTCTTCACATTTTGCTTTGATTGGCTGACAAGCTCTTACTATGAGACTTTTTGTAGATGTCACAAGGTAACACTGATTACAAGAAATTCTTCTTTTTGTAGATGTCACAAGGTAACACTGATTACAAGAAATTCTTCAGCAGACACCAGCAAAAGATACTGATTCTTTTAAAGGAGGTGAAATATTTAAGAACAGATATATATGTTGTCTGAGGAACAGACAGTGGAACAACAGAATGCTCCCAGTTAGACGAGTAGTTTGACTGGCCCCCAAGTCCCCATGAAAGCACCCTACTGCTAATGATAACCTTTAAACAGAATAAGGATATAAAAATCATGTTCTTTGAGGTGTTTCTCCCATTCTCAGGTGATCTGCATGCCTACCTAGTTTCTCTCAGGAAAATATTGGTTATTGCCTGTTTGCTTGCCAAATGTAAAAACAAATATAATAATTCCTGAGTGCTTACTAAAAAGGCTGAACTAATGTTCAGTTTATCCCATAACATTTTCACATACACAGATTTATCTTCTTTCATTTCTTCAATATTCACTATATATATCACCCCACTTCTGCCACATCTCCTCTGACTCCCAATGGATGCAACATGCAACTTCACCTCTGTATCAAGTGTATCAAAGCTACCTCTATTATAATACTTATCATAATGCTTTGTGGTATATTGTTATAGAAAATTATTTTACTAGGTTATGAAGATACTGAGAGATCATCTTCATTGAATGTGTCAATAATATATTAATTATTTCTATATGAAATACTCCATTTATATCTACATTTATTTCAGATAATCAGATACAGCTTGAGGAAAAACTGGAAGTTAGATCATTCAGAATAATTAGAAAGATTAGTTCTTTCTTTCCTATATATATATATATATATATATATATATATATATATATTTTTTTTTTATGTGCGTGTGTGTGTAGTACTGGAGATAGAACCATGGGGCACTCTGTCCCTTTAGCTACATCCCCAGCCCTTTTTATTTTTATTTTTTCTTTTTGGAGACAAGGTTTCACTAAGTTGCCAAGGCTGACCTTGAACTTGTCTTTTTCCTACCTAAGCCTCCAAAGACTGGGATTACATGAATGAATCACTATAGCCAGAAATTCTTGATATAGAGAAAACAAAATCTTTTCCTGAGTAGTTGCAAAATTGCATAAGAAATTTTTTGAAGAAATTTGCAAATAAATTCTACTGTGTATATTCTATTATTCCCTTATTTAATATTTTGAATTTGTACTATGTGCCAGGTAGTAAACTGCATAGAAAGAATGACAATGCTACAATTATGCACGGGTAATTAAGGGATCTATTCTAATGAAATACACAAATATTTTCCAGGCATGGTGGCATATGCCTGTAATCCCATTTACTCTGGAGGCTGAGGCAGGAGGACTGCAAATTTGAGGCCAGTCTCAGCGACTTAGTGAGCCCTTGTCTCAAAATAAAACTTAAAACTAAAGGGGTGGGGTTGTTTCTTCCTACAAAGATAGCCCACTTTTTTTGTTGAAAATGGAATCCTTGCTTTACCCGCAAAGCTTCTCACTCTTGAGATAGCCCACATTTCTTCCACAAATTTGACTCTGCTTTCCTAAATAATGCTCTGTCTGTTTTGGGAAAAAACAAACAAACAAAATGTTAGGGATATGGATATAGCTCAGTAGAAGAGTGCCCCTGGGGCCAATCTCAAGTACCATGGGGAAAAAAATGATAAATATGTGAACAAATGGTATTTGAAGAAAATGAGTCATTCTATCATGGGAGCTTGCATGGAATTCTAGGAAAAAGCAGAAGTGAGAAGTAAGAGTTTGAACAGGTTCAACAAAGGTGTCCAACCCAGTAGAGACTTTGTAGCATGATAGAAACTGGCACGGCAGAGTGCCTTAACAATGGTATAGAAGCAAAAGATGAATACTAGGAAATAGTAGCTGATGAGGATGAAAAAATAGAAAGTAGCTAGGATGTAAATGGTCTTAAATCCATGAGAAGAATTTTATTACTTAGTTTAAAGATAATGGTACCATTGTCATATATAAAGCAATAACTTGATTTTACATGAAACCTGTGAGTAATAGAAGCAAACAGAAAAAAATCAAAATATATTTTGATAGAATCATTAGCATTTTGTAGCCTTGCAAGTGTGGACAGTAGATGGCGGGTAGACTGTACACATGGGAGAAGTCACTTGGGAAGATGAGGCATGGAGAGAAAAGTGGCATGTGAGGTTGGTGAAAAGTAAGTGTTCACAAAGCATAGTTTAGATGCTTTTAAATCACAATAAATAAAAAGAGTTGAGAATGACACCACTGAGACAGAGGACTGTGTATTTCTAAAGAGAAGGCTTTTGGGTTTTGTTCATGTTGGTGGAGAACCATTGGTCTATGAATGACAGTGTAGGCAAAAATAGGAAAAGCAAACAATGTTCTCCCTCATCCTCATACATGTCAAGGCTGTTTAGAAGGCGAATACTAGGCATCTGTTCAAAAGAAGATTTCAATAAGGAAAATGGATTTCTAATGACAAGGAGGGTAAAGAAAAATGCTGCTAAAAATCTGTGGATGCAAGGAAATTTAAGTGAAATAGCTATCTATAAAAGAGATAATGTTGAGCCATCTGAAGTGATTCTCTGCCGATGAGCCCATCTGGCCATTTGAGGATTTTCCCATTTATATAAGTGGGTTAAAGCTTAGACTTTGTTTTGCCTTTTATGTACATAATGTACCAGAAAGAAAATTCAACTGCAACTGAGAAACAAGTGAGCAGCTCATTATACTAGATGCATTGATGGAGAAAATGAATATCCACTCATCAAAATAATTTTATCTAAAATTTTTCATATCTTTTAATTTCTCCTTTTCTTTCTTGCTGATGATAAAAAATAGGAAAACTAATTAGTTTCTTACATAGCTATAGAATGGTATTTTTTACAATACCTCATGATAAAAATATTTATAAAGGTCTAAAGAACACCTGGGATTATTTTTCAGTTCTACAATTCATAAATATAAATGAGAAAAATGTAATTGAATTGGATTAAAGTCATTAATCTATTACTACTGTACAATATTTAAAAGTAAAATTAAATCAACAAAACTAATGTGATGAATTAAAAACAAAACTACAAATGGTTGAGTTTTTTTAGAGACTATTTAATTATCACATATGAAGTAACATTTTAAAAGACACAAGTGATCCACTTAGATATAATAGATTAAAAACAAAAATCTATTTTATAGTTGTTCTTTTCCCTAGAAGTTGAAATTGAAGTATAACTAGTATCCTTTCTAAAGCCAATGCTGTTATTGTTTCACAATGTATGCAAATAAGGGTGATCACGTTCTCTATGAACATATAAAGATATACAAATATAAATAGATGTAAGGTAATTTGAAATGAAACGGAAGCTTCCAATTTTTATTACTCAAATATTAAATCATTTATGCAAGTTGCAGAGATCAACATTAAATCAAGTTGCAGAGATACACTTTTGTGAAAATAAGGAGAATTTCAGGTAAGTTCCTCATAGTGGCCAAAGCTGTCTCTGGGTTAGGCATTATCTCATCACCTGTTTAGACACATTTCCAATAATTGACTAAAGATTAATTACAATTTTTTGAAGGTTCAGTTCCTGACAGAAATAGATAATATAAAACAATGCAATATTTGCTAATATTATTAGAATCATGGAGTACAGTAAGTTGATTTTGTAGTTCAACAAGACTACTATTTAATTTTCCTTTTTAAGCAGAAAAGAGGATGGCCATAATGTTCCACAGAAAGCACTTGAAATATGTCACTACTGAGCATGTAAAGGAATCACTTACATAACAGGTCTTTGTTACATCTACTTTTGTTGAAAAAACAATGAGAATAATATCACATATCTGGACTTGTTGACTAAGATTTTTTCCTCCTAACACCTACAGAAAGTCTCTGACAACCTTATTTTCCAGCATAATAGGGTTCTGTCTTGCTTCCCTCATGCTGTTCTGAGTTTCCTAATGATCTTCCACCATGCTGCTGACCTGGTCATTCACTTTTAAACATTCACCTGCCTCTTGACCTGTTAGAGCTCACATCTCAATGGCTTCTTATTTTAGAGATTATTATTTTTGCCACATTTCCCTTTCAGCCTTGAGGAAATGAAAGTCTCCATCATAGCTGTGATTTCAACCACTAATGGCTTTTAACTTCAAAGGAACTGAGGCGAATTACACTACAGGATTGATGTTTACAGTTGTAGGAAAGTGGCACATATTGAGAGTAACAGAAGCAACTGGGAGAGACCCCTTCTTATGTGTTTTGAGTATATAATGGTATTCCTAATACATTGATTAATAAATTATGATATTAGGTAATAAGCATACAGGATTATTATCTGATTACTTTGATACTGATATTAAAAAGTCATTTAGCATTCCATTTGACAGGTATTTATTTTAGAAAGTTTCCATGCCATCTTTGTTAAAGAATGCTTTTACTCTGAATATTTCTGAAGGATATAAGGCCCTTGATAGAGCTAATCACAGGATTTATATGAATGCTTGTGATTGATAAGAAAAGAAAGAAAAGAATCCTAGGTTTTGAACCTGTTTCCATATCTTGTTTGCTAAGGAATATTATCTCTTTCTCTACAGCAGCAATACTAAAACACCGAATTGAAATTATCAAGTAAGACTTCTTACACATTACACTATTTGACAAATGTATTCAATGTCAATTGCAGATGATTTTCTTTTTCTTCATTATCCATGAGGTGGCTAATATGAGGTGAGGTCCCAAATTACTTATAAACTTAACCTGTTCAAAAATTTCTGTAAACTAGGTTGCGAACAAAAACAAAGAAACTTAGAAGCCAATAAAATATTCACTCAAATATACGTTGCTTTGAGTCAGAACAAAAATGAAATAAAATTTCATTGAGTAAATGTTTCCTAGAGCATTTTCAGAACTGTATGAAAGATAGAAATCACAAACAACCAATATGGAACATTTATAATGAAATCTACCTGAGTGGAAAAAAAAATTTCTCTAAAGCTTAAAATATATAATATTCCCAGTGTCCAAGGTTTTGATTGATCACAGGTTTAAGTTAAATCACATATGAAATAAACAATTTTCCCTTTGAGGAAAACCCTAGTAAGTTTTCTCTTCTTAGCAGTGTTAAAATAAAATAAAGACCAGGCTTAAGAATCTCCAAGCAGATATAGCTAGTCCTGCCATGGAGGTAGCCTTTACTTTGCTTGATTTGCAAACAAGCAAAACCTAACTTAGGCTATTGACTAACATAAGTGAAACTTAACTTGGGCTATTATTTGTGACTGCTGTATTGAAGAAAAACAAAACTCAAGATCAATCAATAAGAAGCCACTAACCAACTAAAAAGGGACTTTCCAAAGGAATAGACCAAAGAAGCATGTATATAATTGTAACTAGCCAAGCATTTTCTTTGTTTCCTATTCAGCCTATAAAAGCCTTCTCCTTGTGTTTCCTCAACAAGATAGAAAACCATCCTCAGTTTGCTACTTGCCAATTCATGAATCACTGTTTTCTTTGATACACTTTACAAAAATAAGTGTGCTTCAGTTTTCTCATTTTCAAATAGAACTTAGGAGAAAAGCTGGATTTTTACAAGCTATAGAGTTAGATACCCAGATTGAGTAATCCAGCAGCCCCATCTATATCTGTTACACTTTAAAAGACACTGAGAAGACTTTTCCAGATAGCAACTGTATAGGTCTGGTGTTACTCCTGAGCTGACTCAAGTAATCCAAGTATGTTTTAGATGAGCTGCCACCATATGGTGTTACATAGGTGACTGATAACTGATAACTAATAACTGCCAATTCCTTGTCTCCACAGCACCTAAAGCCAAGGAGAAATTTTCCGTTAGCTATAAATTGTGATTTAGCTTACTGTAACTTTGTCTTTTGTGGAGAGTCACCATACTAGCCAGACATTCAGAAAGCATCCTAGGTATATTTGTACTGAGTTATAATTATTAAGATTACTATAGGAGATACTACAACAAACAATTCAATTCAAGGAAAAAGAACTATAGCATTTAATTTTAATCTATTATATGCAAGGAACTGTGCAAGACATTGCAAAAAGTGTAAAGTGGATAATATAGATGTTTTGCACATAAAGAATCTCAATATTATACTCTTTATTTTGTAAATAATAAAAAATCAAATTCAAACCTTTTTAAACCAAAAGGAATCTGGAGGCCCATACGTAGAAACTCTGAAGTGGGACCACCTCAGTCATAGTTGAATTTTGGTCTATAGTAGTGAAATTGCAACTAATTTTCCTCCCTTTATCTGAAGAAAATATGGCTGTGCTCCATCTTTGGCATTAAAAACAGGTTTTATGTGAGGTGAAAATAACTGCTCAGCTATGGATTGCTGTCTTCTGAAGGTCTAAAGCAAGAACCTCTTTCCAAAAGTCTATTGCAACCTGAGGGCCCTGAGTGGATTATGTGCCTGTGCCTGAACAAATTACTTACTGTGGTCAGAGGCATCTTAGGGACTTATTAGCCTATGCCTTTGTTAGGAGCTCTACTTCGTCCATTAGTAAGTGGAAAAGTGTGCAAAAGTCACAGTTCTTTAAACAGGGAGGCTGCATCCTTAGCACACATTTGTAAAAGTGAGTTCATTGCCCAGTTTTATTTACTTGGAATCACACTGTCACATGAATTGAGATCTGTATCCTTAGAGTTCCAAAGTATGAATTGTTTTCAAAGAATCTTTTATTTTAAACTTTTTATGAAATTGCAATGATATTGATATAGCACTATAGAAAAATAAGACAAAATCTGTATTCAGTTTCCTATTGGAAACTGGAATGGCATCTGACTCATGAACAATAAGTGTTTGATGTAACCTTACTGAATAAATTAATTAAGTATGCACACAATTGATATGAGATTTGGATGCTTCAACAAGAGTAAGTTCCAAGGAAAATGCTATCATGATCAACTAGAAGAACAGAAAAAGTTTTATGAATTAGAATGTCTTTGAGTTTGGATAAGAAGTTGATAGAAATTGAGAGAAGCTAAATGAGAATCAGAAAGAGTGTGTTAAATAAAATGAGTAGTTAAGTGAGAAGAGGAAAATATAGGGGTTATTCTAGTTCCCTTGATTATACCATATGTGCAGATAAATATTTGAATATAAGACTGCCAAAGGAGGTGACTTCAGTATAGTTTGCACTTAAATATGTAAGCAGTAGGAAGTATTTCTTTTTTTTTCTGTTATGGATTTGTACTATCATAGATATAACTAATGAAGAGGAACTTAGTGCCTCCATGTTTTGTGAATTGAAGTATGAAAAATAAGAAGTATGGAAAAGCAGTAAAGAGTTAATTATATTAACAAACTGAGAGGTAAAGAAGCTTGCCTTAGGGCTTTGTCTATTAGACTGTGGAAGATCACATTAATAAACAGACTTTATAAAATTAGACATGAGCAAACTTCAAAAATTACTTCAGGGTCTTTAAGGGACTACAAGACACCACAGCATATTTTTTCTTTGTCCCTTCTGAAGCCATTTACTTTTGGAAGAGTAAAATAAAACTAATCTAAAAGATATTAAATACTATGTTAAAGGACCCAAAGGAGCTGAAGAATCAGTAGCCAACCTAGATCTATGTGGTCTCAAATCCTTATTTCCAACAGCAACTCATACAATTTAGAAATAATGCAAATACCAAGGGGACTTCAACTAGGAAAATCACAAATTTTATTAAAGGTGGCTTCGAAATGGGCCTTAAAGAATTCAGTAGTAGAGAATAAAGAAACAATGCACTCTACACATAAAAATAGGCAAGAAAATATGGTGTAGCACAGTTTTGAGCAGCTGAGTTTGTTGTAGCAGACACACATGAAAAGGAGAGGAAGGAATGTTGCAAAGATTGCCTTTAGATAATTTGTAGAGTGCATCAGTCACTGACTGGGTTTTGCTCTGGAAGTGAAGAAAGAACTTGAAATCTATAATGTATTAAGTTTTGAGAACGAATTTAGACAGAACTGAGCTTGTAGCTAGTCCAGCACTGAGTGATTCACCATATGTAGAATAAGGATAAAAATTTATGTAGCTACTAGTTTTAAATGAGTTTTAATTCTAGAGCTTAAAAGTTGTTTAGCTCAGTGTCTAGAATGAAGTGTTCAAAGGATGTTAATTACTATTAACACGTGATAACTATAGTGATAAGAACAAAATCTACACCGGAACAACACAACTTAGAAGAATGTGAGATACTTAAGCTCAGATAAGACTTTGTAAAGTCAAACTTTAACTTTATATAAAATTAGAAAATTATAGAGAAATAGTTTAATAACTAAAGGTAAATAGAAAGAAAATTAGAAATTATTGCTAAAACTCAACATTAGACAATGACAATAAAAAGTTGTATACAGTCTGTATTTCTATCAAATTCCTCATATATATGGTCCACTTTACTATTTTCATTCATGTATTTCTTGCTAAACTTCCTGATTTATTTTGATAGATAACTTCTGAAATCACTTAATTTTTCATAATAAAAAGTATTTCTTTAAATTATTCACATTATAGATTTAGAATAAGAGTTGAACTTCATCATTTGTGTTTTGCTTGTAAAATACAGGAAAGAAAAATGTTTTCAAATGAATTTGATATTTAAAAAATGATCCTTTGAATCACAAAAACACATGTATATAGTTTATTTTACTTCTATAAAGCCAAATGTTGTTCTGGCCCCAAATAGTTTTCTAATATTTTAAAATGTTAAAAGATTATAAAAAATCAATTTAATATTAGATTAGTGGCAGCAGTAAGTATCAAAAGTATTATCAATATATTTTGATTTCATTTTGGTAGGGTAACCAGCCAAAATCAGGAAATAAGAAATATAACAAATAAGTAAATGTACTTCTATTTCACAAGGGTCTTTCTGATAATGATGATGGTCATTATAGGATATCTTTTAAAAATTCAAAAACATAAAATATTAAGTTAGTATAATAATGTGCTTTTCAAAAGGACTATATATTGCCAAATGGTTTCTATTCCTGTCTATTTGTATCTTAAAGTCCTTACTCTCCAACAAAATGCTTCAAATTAGATAAAACTATTTCCTGGTATGAAGAATGATTTGGATGGAGGTAGAGATTTTTGATGTAAAACACTGCCAGACAAAGGTTATATTCAATAAATAAGAAGCCAATATAAATATACTAAAATCTATGACCTACTGAAATGATTTAACATTATCTTCCCATATGACCTATCTTAAAATTATTCTCATATATCAATTACATTGTTTTTTAAAATATTTTTTAGTTGTTGATGGACCTTTATTTTATTCATTTATTATTTATATGTGGTGCTAAGGATCGAACCCAGTGCCTCACACATGCTAGGCAAGCGCTCTACCACTGAGCTACAGCCCCAGCCCCTCAAATTACATTGTTTCATCAAGTTTTTCAATAAAAAATTATTCAGAAGTTCAAATCAGTCTATATACTTGATGTTAATGCATAGAACAGTTTTAAATTGGAAATTAAACAACATAGGTGTTAACTAATTTAAAATATAAAGTGTTTACCATCACTCAAAATTGGAGAATACTTTTGATTTATACTATCAGAAAAATATATATAGGTTATTTTAGGATTTTCTGGGCTTCAGTTTAATTAGCAACTACTTTTATAGCATATGCCATAAAAGATTAGTGTAATTTTATACCATTTTCTTTTAAAACACTTTTCAATATAGAAAAAACAATCTATAAATATTTTGTCACAGTTCCCAAAACCACACCACAACTGGAGTTAGATAACAAAGGAAAAGTTTCCATACCACAGAAAAAAATCAACTTCAGTCTAAAAGAGTACAGAGGAGTCTTTAAGCAAAACTCACTCTATTATGCAGTTTTAAGAGGTGCATTACAACTTTCATTTTTATTTCTTCTGAAGCTAATACTGTGACAGTTTAATATTTTTTAATGTTTTAGTATATTCATATGGTTAAGTATGTTTATTCATGACATATGTCATGTTAGATTTAATAGACAATTTTTCCATATGAATTACTTACCCTAATAAGTTTAAAGGCTCCCTGACACACTTTTCATGTATTTAATTATGTTAACCAAATCTTAAGTACTCCAAATCTGACATTTTACTGCCTAATTGCTTTTGCAAAAAGGGAAGCAAGAAATAAAACACTGTAACATAACAAGTAAATGTTAACAAGTGAATATACTTGAATGAAATGACATTTAGGGATAAAAAGGCATGTGTTTGTCTAAATATTCTTGATTGACTCAAAATAACCTATAATTTTTTTTTTACTACAGGATAATCATAGTGAGGTTACATACACAGATTTACAACTAAATTCAAATAATGCAAAATGTTGACTAAGTTGGATTCACAATGATTATTTAACAGATTCAAATCACTGGATCTCAATCCCACAAGGTTTTTTTTATTCGTTCTAATTAGTTATACATGACAACAGAAAGATTTTTTATTCATTGTACACAAATGGAGCAGATTTTTTCATTTCTCTGGTAGTACATGAACCAGAATCACACTATTTGTGCAAGCATACATGTAACTAAGGAAATGATGTCCATCTCATTCCACCATCTTTCCTACTCCCATGCCTCCCCCCCATACACAACCACCATCACACTCTTTGTACTTAATCACATCTTGCATTTACAGTAAAATGTAATTAAAAATAATATACATATATATGTATTTGTGTGTGTGTATATATATACATACATTTAGCCACATTCACAGAAAATTCAAAATGTTTTACCAACTGTTATCATTAATTTACACATGAGTTCTGAAAGAGAATTTTATTTAATTCTATTGCTCTGCTGAGCCATGGCAGGAATCTTTAATTCAAGAGAGAATTTGTCTTATGCTATTTATATTATATATATGTCTTATATAAATATATATATATATAAAATATATATGTTTTATGTATTTAAAACTAAAAATTGTTGCTGTTGTTATTGTTGCTGGGGATGGAATCTGGGGCCTCATATATGATAGAAAAGTGCTCCCACTGAGGTACATACCCTGCCCTTAAAACATTAACATTTAAATAAAAATTGCACTAAGAAAAAAATTCATGAATCTAAATTATTGGATACTGTAGTAAAGTACATCATGTACCCTTTTTCACAAAAAGAAAAATAATATATCCAATTAATGATATAAAGAATTAGAACCTCAGTATGTTCTCTTTCTTTACACAAAATTTATGACAACTTTGATCCACTTAGAGTTAAGTTTTGTGCATGGTGAGAGATAGGAGTTTAGTTTCATTTTGCTGCATATGGATTTCCAGTTATCCCAGCACCATCTGTTGAAAAGACTATCTTTTCTCCAATGTATGTTTTTAGCACCTTTGTCTAGTATGAGATAGCTGTATTTATGTGAATTACTCTCTGTGTCTTCTATTCTGTACCATTGGTCTACATGTTTATTTTGGTGCCAGTACCATGCTGTTTTTGTTACTATAGCTTTGTAGTAAAGTTTAAGGTCTGGTATTGTGATGCCTCCTGCTTCACTCTTCTTGCTAAGGATTGCTTTGGCTATTCTGGATCTCTTATTTTTCCAAATGAATTTCATGATTGCCTTTTGTATTTCTATAAGAAAGGACTTTGGGATTTTAATTGAGATTGCATTGAATCTGTATAGCACTTTGGGCAGTATGGCCATTTTAATAATATTGATTCTGCCTATCGAAGAGCATGAGAGGTCTTTCCATCTTCCAAGATCTTCTTCAATTTCTTTCTTTAGTGTCTTGTAATTTTTGTTGTAGAGGTCTTTCATCACTCTTGTTAGATGGATTCCCAAGTATTTTATTTTTGGGGAGGCTATTGTGAATGGAGTAGTTTTTCTAATTTCTCTCTCAGAGGACTCATTGCTGATGTATAGAAATGCATTTAATTTATGGATATTGATTTTATATCTTGCAACTTTGCTGAATTCATTTATCAGTTCTAGAAGTTTTCTGGTAGAATTTTTGGATCCTCTAAGTATAGAATCATGTCATTTGCTAGGCATTAGACCAGAGACCCTGCGTCTAACTGAGGAGAAAGTAGGTCCAAATCTTC
>CM053408.1:31588297-31675951 GCA_028644305.1 Xerus rutilus
TGGAATATTATTCAACAATAAAAGAGAATAAAATTATGGCATTTGCAGGTAAATAGATGGAATTGGAGGACATTATGCTAAGTGAAGTAACCCAATCCCAAAAAACCGAATGCCAGATATTCTCTCTGATTAGTGGAGGCTGATACATAAGGGGGGTGGGAATGGGGAACATAGGAGAAATGGAGGAACACTGGATAGGGCAAGGGGGAGGAGAGGGAGTGCAAAAGGGAAGGGGTGTAGTAAAGATGGTTCAATGAGATGGTCATCACTCCCCTAGCTGCATATCTGAAGACACAAATGGTGTGACTCTACTGGTTTGCAACCAGAGAAATGGAAACATTGAGCTCTATATATGCACTATGACTTGAAATGCATTTAAATAAATTAATTTTAAAAAAACACGAAATAGGGCTGGGGATGTGGCTCAGTGGTCTTGTGCCTCTGAGTTCAAGCTCCAGTACCAAAAAAAAAAAATCAAGCTAATAAAATGCATTTTATATTTTTAATATATCTTGGAAATGACAAAAATGAAAAAAGTGTGTAGAGCTGAGAGTGTAGCTCAGTTGTAGGGCCCTTGCCTATCCTGCAGAGTGGCCTGGGTTCCATTCCCAGTACTGAAGTGGGCGGGGTGCGGGTATGAAAAGCTATGTTTTGCTAGGACTGAAAGTTGGCAAAATATCAAAGGACTAGAGGACTTTTCTCACACATTCTAGGCAAGCACTCTACCACTAAGCCACAACCCCAGCCCCAGGACTAGGTTTAATTATTACTGTACATGTCTGGGTTTTGATGATGAGGCAGCAAAGTTTGAATAAGGAATAACATGAACACATAGACAAATCACAATTATTTCATAAAGTATATATCTTTTGCCTATATTTGAAAAACCCACTAATTATTTTGTTATAATTGAGTTTTTATGTACCTTATGTTCCATTATCTAAAGGATAAAAAGGGAAATGTAATTGTTTTTCAAATAGTAATTTCAAAATGAACAAAATTTGAATGTATATTTATCCAAAAAGTAAAATTTTTAAATAAAAAAATTTAAAATAGTTTAAAAAATCATGAGAACTTATTAAAACTCAAATATGAGATTAATAATAGTATAGCCACTCTAATAAGCACATGTATGAAATAGGCCTTGCACTGTGCAAGTTAAAAGTTCTGCTCTTCCCTTTACGGTATACAAATAAGAAAACATCTAAACTTCTGATATATAGGCGGTCCCTAACTCCTGATGGTTAGACTTACAATTTTTCAACTTTATAATGGTGCAAAAGCTACATGTATTCAGTAGAAACTATCCTTCAAATTTTGAATTTTCATCTTTTTCAAGGTTAGTTGCAGGTGCTATGATGCGTTCTCAGGATGTTGGACATTAGCAGTGAACCCCAGCTCCCAGTCAGCCACACTGACATGGATAAGACAACCAATATGCTACACTGCCCTGTGTTGCTAAGCTGTGATAATCCATAGTTTGGGTGTATTAAACACAATTTTGATTTATGATCTTTTCAACTTGCCAAAGGTCATTGGGATATAACCCAGGCATAAGTTGAAGAGCACTTATATTCCTTTGCTTATCTTAAATTATCTGAGGGTATTTGCACTGCTTAGCAAACACAGCCAAGTAATCTCTGCAACCAAATAATTTACTTGTAAAATAAGTTTGATTTACCACTAAAGTCATATGTGAGGAAGGGAAAAAATACTCAGAGATTTATTATTTACTTACACTACAGCTGTCTCTTAAGGAGAATACTAGGTCCTGTCAAACACAAGGTCCTATGTTTTACTGAACACTTTGATGAGTTAGCATAAGTACCTCTGAGAGAAGAAGCAAGAGTGATTTTACTTTGCATAATAAAACTCGAGTCAGATCTTCAATGTGAAGTGTTTCTAAATTACATGTTATTAGTGCTCCATTGATTCCTTCAGTAAAAAGTACTACTGAATGAGTCTACTTAGAGGCTATATTAAATCCTAGATCTTAGAGTCTACTAATAATACCTGTATAAAATGTTTCCTTTTTAAATATTTAAATCTCTGTATTTGAATAATATTGTGCTCTTCAAATCCAACCTTGTTTCCATGAACAACAAAATATTCCACAGAAAATGCAGCTACTAATCTGACTGACTAAACATTCTGTAGAAAGTGTTGCTGGTCTATTTGCTTTAGCCTCTTTGGACACTGTACTCTTTTTTTACAAGGCTCAGATCAAACAGATCCATGCTAATAGCAGAAACTAACAGAGAAAGTCGATGGTGCTTTTTAATTCAAGAAGTAATGAAAATAACAAACAACATGCATACGTGATTTCTCTGCAAACACTCAGTGTTTTTCTGTTTCTAATCATTTTACACTCAATGTGTGGGCTGCATTAATATGCTAAAGAAGGTTGAAAAAAATGCTTAAAATAACAGCAAATCCAGTAACTATAATGGAAAAGAGGAAGAATGGCATCATAGATCAAAGCTTGAAGGGTATAGTGTGTTTACTTCTTTAGAAATAAGATGAAATAGTTAACAAATGTTTAGGTAGTCAGAACTTTGCACCCATATAAGAATATTGAAATGTTTGCCAGCAATGATTTGCGGTTGTATGTGTACCCAGACATAAAAAATGGATGTGTATTCTTTGTTTAATAAACAATTTATGAACATCTTTTCTTTTACAGTCAGTGCACTGGGTTCTGGGATATAAAGATCCCCTGAGATAATAGACCTTGTCAATCCAAAGTTTATTGTTGTCTGGAGTGGACAACAGACTGAAGAAAAACTTAAAATTTTTGTAGCATATAGACAGATTTTGGTTCCTGGAATAGTTAGACCTCTTTCTGTTTGTTAGTTTCTCTTTGTGAGTTGAATTAGCATACAAAGGTGAATGTAGTTTAAGGGAACAATAAAAAAAAGCACTTCATTGAATTGTAGTTTCTGTGAAATTTTTATCTTAACATTTTTTAAAGCTAATTTTGATGCTTATCATCCTGGGATTATACTTTTCTTAAAATAGCATTGAACAAATTATATTTTCAATTGCTGATGCGCTAAAATTTCAATGTAAACAGACACTTTTAGTGTTAAAATTGTATTTCCATCCACCTGGCCTATCCATGAATCAAGTCAGAAGAGCAGTGTTCTCTTGATATATAGCTAGCAATATATATAATTTTTGCTTTAACAGATTTGATAAAATATGAGGGGGAATGATATACTTTGCTTCAACTTCCACTTTCACAGAGTGTTTATTTTTCCCTTGAAGGAGCTTTAAGGAAACATATATCAAACCCAGTCCCTTCTTAATCATTTCCTTGCTATAATTTATAACAGAAAAAATGTTCTATAGACCACTGTGTGGACTGAGCGAGGGGCGTCTACTGCTTCCTATCTGGGTTTACTGCATCACTTGCAGTGCAGCAATAGCCATTGGCTGTGCCAGGACTATGATGGATCTTGGACCAGATAAGTATGCAGTGTCTTCCTGCCCTGTTTGGCAGCAAGGACTTTTACACTAGTATTCCTTTAGCTTTTGAGGATCCTAAAGGAGCGCCTTCCAGCTACCCTTGTCCTTTTCAGTGCACCAAATGAAAGGGTAACCTGATCTCAGTTCTTTGTTCCAGACTAAAGTTATCTTGGGGTATGTAGAAAGGAAAAGAGTAATGTTATAAGAAAATACTTTGAACAGTAGTTGTCTATTTGTTAGCAGGTCAAGTCCAGAGGAGAAGAAAAGTGTGGGAACTGGCATTTTCAGGATTTTATATTAATGTATGTGGCTTATGAGATCTTGTTCTCAGTGGGGTTTACAGATCTACTTGAGTCTCCCATTATTTATCATGTAATCACTGATTCAAACAAACATACATGTACATATGCACATACACACATATGCGGACTCCCAAGTACAAACATTAATTTGTAAACAAATTAATGTCTATCCTCTGCTCCATTTCCCTCTCAAGAAATAGAAGCACTCTAAAGATCTATTTCTATAGAAGTGTAAGCCAAAGACATGGATATGTGATTTGAAATTCTAGGAACATGATCAAATTGCAGAGGAGCCATGGTTTCAAAGGTAGAAAAACCTCCCAAAGCATCTCAAATAGCAACACTTTAGTTGTTACCATTCCTGACTACTTATAGTACTAGTCCTAGCATTAAACACACAACTCAAAAATCCTCCCTTCCGTGTATTTACTGTAAGTGTCTTCTGTGCCAATTGACATTGGCATATTTCAGCCAGATGGAATTAAATTTGTTTCTACTCGAACTTTAATCTGGAAGGCTAAGAGAGGAAAAGGAAAAAGCATGATTTACAAGTGATTCCAAAGATAAGCTATAAATAATATCTTTGTCTTTCATCCAGTGGTACCTGTTTTAAATTGTATCAACAGTATTGTTTTGGTCAATATAAATCACAAAGAATTTCCACTGATAATACTATGCAGCCCAAAGGTTAGTGAGGTGAAAATATCTTGCTGTTATCTTCTTTTCAATACACTCTATATTCATAAAAATCAGAAGCTCTAAGAAAGCCTTCTGCTAATTCTTGTACTTCTGATCTTTGTAGTATTCTGCAATAAGCTTTATCACATTTCCCTGCTCTACTCCATGTTGGCCTCCATGTTGATGTTGTCACTTATATCCCTGGACAACCAAAAATATATCATTTTCAGGAAGAATTATTAAAGGTTTTTTTTTTCTTTTTTTGGTATTGGGGATTGAACTCAGGGGTACTCGACCACTGAACCACATCCCCAGCCCTATTTTGGGTTTTATGTAGTGACAGGGTCTCACTGAGTTGCGTAGTGCCTCCTGGTTGTTGAGGCTGGCTTTTAACTTGCAATTTTCCTGTCTCAACCTCTCAAAGTGATAGGATTACAGTCGTGAGCCACCATGCCCAGCATTTTTTTTTTTTTTTTTAAGGAAAACACTATGAAACAATTTCATCCCTCACCCCCTGCTATCTGCTGCCTCCTTAGCTTCCTTTATTTTGTCAGTTCTTCTCACTCCTCTAATTCTCTGCTAGAATTTTAAAGAAAATATGATAACACGACATATTTGTAAACCTATTGTTTTTCATTTCTTTTATGCAAATTCTACCAGCACCTGCAAAGCTAGCTGTAATGTTTACTTTTACTACAACAAATTGACATTTAAATTTTTCTCTTTAGAATGGTTCCAAAAATAAGACAATCAATTATGTAAATGCCTATGCTTTATGAGATTTAGTTGCTTTGAAGTTTAACACAAGCATTGTAACAATTGTTTCTAAAAACTAACAAACTTATTTTTTAATTACTTTGAAATTTTTTGACTGATTTCAAAAGATTGCTAACAAGAATTACTAAAGCTCCCATTCATCTGTCATATTATTTGAGGAGTGGAATTACCATACTATTCAAATCTATCTATTTACACATAATGATAATTTCAATTTAATTTGAAAATGGGATTGTATAATAATTTACTTCTTGGAATACAAATTATGAATAGAGTAATGAAACATTTTTCTTACTTGTAGAATACCTTTGATTAAAAAAGATAATGAGTTTTCATTTCAATGTTTGATACATTAAGTAAACATAACTGATTCTTATGAGGATTACATAACTCTTCATTTTTAATTTTCTATTTCAATTTTGCTTTCTGTTTTTCATATGACAATTTATTTTTTCTCATTTTAGAGCAAAATATACTCCATTTGTACTATATAACCTCTTTAGTTATAGAACTCCGATTCATAATTTGTTAATTTCTTGTCAAAGTTGGAGGTTTATAAAGGAAATTTTCTACTAACTGCAATTCTAAAAATAAATAGCTAATACTGAAATGTGGAATGAATTACTGATGTTAAAAATACAGTATTTATTAAATAGTCAATGGAACTATTTCAGTATGAATTAACAGATCATAAGCTATAAAATTTTATTTTTACTTAAAAACAAAAAGGGATAAAACTATAGACTGACTTAAAAAATATATTTTTTGATAAATATCTCTGTGTTATTAACCTATTTTAACTTACTTAAATTTTCCTTCAGTGATTAGAGAGTAAATGAACCAACTCACTCTCCGGTGTAGTAAAATTATGTTCTACATAGTTTTATTGACCTTCTAAAAATGAGCTTTTAGTCAATATTAAGTCAGTCCATTTCAGAATCTCAACAAATAATGGAAGCTTTTGAAGAGACAAATATGACAAATTTTGCCATCCTAAAGGAACTTCCATTTAATTTAATTTCTTCAGGAAAGAAAAGTTCAGAGACTCAAGCTGAATCTGGTGTCTGGAGCACAATACTTTGAGGAATATTTTGATTAAGATCAAATATTGTATGGCATTTCTGTACCTGATTATCCCAAGCCTATGGGTCACATAATTGTATTTCTTTGGCAAAGATAGAAAAGTTTGTTTTTTCATACTAAGACCAAAACAGAGTATTTTCACTAAAAAACTATTATTCTGTAGTGCAAAACAGGAATAACCATATGGTTTAGGCTGAATCATTCAGGGAATGGGACCCAGTTCAGTGGAGAAGCTGAATGGATAGAGGACACCAGGCCCTCATTCTCAGTATTATGAACATGTATATTAGCTTCCTGAAATTCAGATCCCTAAAGGAATTCAAAAGGAACCTGAGTTGGGATTTTAAGAATTTTTTTTTCCTTTTGTTTTTGTTTTTAGCAGTTTTGAAGTATTGAGAATTTCAAATGTTCTCAAAAGGTGAACTTCCCAATTTTTTTGAAACTGATTAGCTTTTATGAACTTTTTATCAAAATTTAATATAAACCTATAAAATTATTTTGGTACTGTATTGCATATATTTAAAGTGTACAATGTTTTATATATGTATGTACATGTCAAGAAAGTCTGTATACAGAAATATATACACATATGTTTTCATATTTTGTAAGACACATATGGAAGTCATTACTATAATCAAGCCCACTCATCACTCACAATGTAGTCTTTACTACAGTCAAGCAAATTATCATACCCATTTTTGTATTTTTAAAAATTTCTACCTTGGAAACTAGACTAAATAAACCTAAGGATTATAGGCCCAGAAAATAATAATAATAAAAATAAAAAACTGAATGAAAAATGAGAAAAAACATAAAAATAGAGACTTAGCAAAATTGTAACTAATTACAAAGAAGCCACTATGCCTGTATATATTATGGATAGGCTATACAGCAATTATTATGGGGAAAGTTAATACTCCAACATTATTTTATTCCAATGCTCAGAGGTAAAAGAAGTAAAAGAGCTAAGGTCACCACAGCCAATAACAAATGGTGCTGCTAGGGCATTCAGGCTTAGATTTGTCTGACAGAAGATACAAATTCTTATTACTGCTCAGTTAGCAGTTCCACACAAGTCATGTGTTCTAGAAATAGCACCTGCTGCATGGCCCAGTAATGTGTTAGACACCAGAAATCCAATACATGAGAAGAAGCTACAGTTCTTTCCTAAACCAGATCGTAGAAAACAATGTGGCAATTTCTTACTTCTACATTTCCATTCCTATAAGAAGTATCAATTAAATATCCATTACTTGTTAAGTACTAAGGATATAAAATTCTAACACTTGTCCAGGATCTTTTCAGACATTGAAGATACGTATTATTTGAAATGAAGATGCTATAAACTGACAAAAAAGCACATTCATGTGTTGATGCAAGTTCAGAGGAAGGAATCTAACATTAATTAAACTCATATTGTGTGCCAGACCCTCTACTTGCTAAGGAAATATGTACCCAAAACAGCAAAGTAGTGCCAAATTCTGAAAAACACAGTTCACAAAATTCAATCTCAGCAACACGAATTTACATACGTGCTAAATTTTATTAGAAATATATTCCATGAAACTGGCAGGAGAAAAGAATGTATCTATTGCTTAGGTGTTCCTAATGTAGAATTAATCTGCATAATGTTAAAAATCCTTTACAAGTAACAGTTTATTTTTGGAAATGCATGTTAATTTTTACTCTTACTGTAGTAATAAGAATAATTACTTTGAGAAGTAATAGGAATATTTTGGGGTTTTTTTGGTACTGGAGATTGAACTCAGGGGCACTCGACCACTGAGCCACATCCCTAGCCCTATTTTGTGTTTTATGTAGAGACAGGGTCTCACTGAGTTGCTTAGCGCCTTGCTCTTGCTGAGGCTGGCTTTGAACTCACAATTCTCCTGTCTCAGCCTCCCTAAGTGCTTGCGCCACTGTGCCTGGCTAGTAATAGGATATTTGATGATTATTCTTGTTCACTAAAATTAGGTTCCTATGCAGGTAGGATTGTTACAATTTCATTTTGTATTCTCACTAAATTAAATACATATAAAAAAGGTAATACACACATATTTTACTGTTCATCCCTAAAAAGAATAAAGATATTTTAAAAATACTCAAGAATAATGTTAAATATTTTTCACAGTATGTATAAATAATTAAAATTATGCCTTCTATTTGTTCATACAATTTGGATGTTTTTCAAATTATTATTAGCTCCAACTCTAGCTATTTGTATCACTTAAAGTTTAAAGAGATGCAAAGATCTGACAATATGTCAACTAAATCTCTGAACACGGAATCATACATTGTACCTATTACGTGCATGCAAAGAGTATACCCTCATCTCTCTCTCTTCAGCCATAAAAACACTACTATAAAGAGTTGGGGTGATATCAGTAGAGGCTAATATAATTTCTTCTTTTCTTGTAAATATGTGGAGAGATAGAAAACACTGACATGTCTTATCAAACAGCAGACTATAAACTGGGTGCGGTGGCGAAGCCTGTAATCCCAGCACTTAGGGAGGCTAAGACAGGAGAATCACTAGTTCAAAGCCAGCCGCAGCAACGGCAAAGCGCTAAACAACTCAGTGATACCCTCTCTCTACATAAAACACAAAATAGGGCTGGGGATGTGGCTCAGTGGTCGAATGCCCCTGATTTCAATCTCCAATACCAAAAATAAATAAATAAATAAACCAGCAGACTATAAACATTTCATATCAACTTACTATACTTTTTATATAAAATTATATTAATTGGAGATTATTCTAAAAATATATTGAATAGATTTCTATTACTGTAACTCTTTCATAAAACCTAGTTCAAATCAACATTTTTTCCATTTGAGAAGTGATTCTATCACTTAAATTATTTATCTTTTTTCAAGAAATTCCAGTATTTTGCAAGAGCCTAAGAACTCTAATGACAATATGGAAAATATTAGCTTTTAAATTGAGAAAAATAACAAAATACAACCTTATTTGTAAATTCATTTCTTAGACATGAATAGGAACACATGATGATAAATTCGTTACTGATGCTGACAAACAAAATCTCATCAAGCTGAAGTAACAAAGCCAAATCATGTTCAGCGTGTATATTTGCTATATAATTACTTTTTAAAATAATTTCACATGACTTATTATGATTGGACATCTAAAAAATATTATCATTCAACTTAACACTTACCTCACATGGGTGATAATGAGCGTTGTGGTAGGAATGAAAAAGTCATCCACTCTGTCAAACTGTTTTCCCACTGGCTGGGTGTGGATGGTGTGATGAGGCACATTCCCACTGGCCAGGGTTATTACCTAAACAGATTACACCATGCTTAGACCTGAGTAATACATTTTCTTAATACTATGAGCTTTAATTATATTTTTAGATGAAATACATTTTTCTAACACTTGTTTACATATCACCCCCTCAAAATTAGCATATTGTTAGGCAAATTGAAATTTGTGATTGTTTTTCTAATTTTCAATAAGGAAATTTTTGTTCCTATAAATAAGTGGAAAAAAAGGTAAAACTACTTATCTTGAACATTTTCTGCTAAAATACAAAATACAGTCATGCCATATAAAATGCTGTTTCAATCCACAAATACAAAGACAGTCCTTTAAGATTAAATTTCCTAATAACATTGTAGCCATTTTAGTTTTTGTCAGTACACTCTACAATGTGTGAATGAGAAATAAATCAATCTAACCATGCAGCTCTCAAAACTGTGTGCCCGTTATTAAGAGATACATGATTGCAAATATACATATAAGCCATTCTACTTTATAAAAATGTTAACCTTGCTATTGTAAGAAAAATAAGAGCAAGAATACAAGTGCTACAAAACAGATATTAAGGCCCATTCCTTTCCATAGGAACAAAATTGTCAATACAAGCACGAAAACTCCAAAATCATATGAAATATTTTAACTTTCAAAAAATCACAGAATCATTTTTTCTAGCTTTCCTTCTCATAAATTCAAAATAACCAATTAAACTAAGTTTTAATCAAACAGTTTTCTTCTTTCATCACTGACTTGTAAACTTTTATACTCCATTAAAGGATCACTAGAAATTAAAAATTTTGCTTCACACATGTTGTTTTCCCAAGGACTTTGGCAGGGTATCTACTGTTTTCACTGAGTATTCCAAGCTGAGGGAGAAGGTGCCTGTCTTCAGTGTTTTCTTTCACAGTACTCCCACATCACACAGAACTCATCACAGAGTCCTACCTAACCAAAATGATCTACTATCATTGAGATAATACTTTTGTACCTTCATGAGTCACTAAGTACCATTATAAGATATGCTGTATTAGGGCAAAACAAGGTCCCTCCTGGTTCTAGCATCAATCTCCCTTCCCAGTCCATTAACAAACTATCACAAGGGAACACTAGAATCAAAATGAGGGGTTGCCCATGTTTTTGATTTGTGAATTCAGTTTCTCCATAGGACTATTTGTTTCCCTTTTCAAATATATTTTAAATCTCATTTCCTCTGTGGATGTTTTCTGATAATACTGCTGGGAGACAATTATCCACAAAAGTGGTGACATTTCTGCAGAGTCAGTTTTTTCTAAGCATAGGAACTGGCAAATCTGGCTAAAGGATGATGGCAAAACACACATGCTTGGGAGGCTAGTGGTGGCAAATTGCTCCTGAGAGATTAGAGATTTATCTCATTTGAGCCAATTACTGACATTCTAGGGCATTGAATTACCCATCCCAAGAGAAGATTTCCATACATTACAGAATAATAATCTTTATTCTATGCTGGCAGCCCCAGCAAAACTCAGAGATGTAATTCTAGGTCCTTCTCATGGTACAACTATACTGCATGTACAGGTTAACATCCTTCTCTCAACACATGGCTAATGTTGACATAGCTGGGAAATAAACACTAACACACTACTTGAAAATAAAACTATTCTCTGTTCCAGAGGATATGTCCTGTTTATCTTATCTACTTTTATCTATCCATCATCAAACTTTATATAAATAATTCTTTCCATATGTACTATTTTAATGGTATTTCTCAATTTCTACATTTTACTTTATATTTCTAGGTGGGACAGTTACATTCTACTCTTAGTTAATATTTTAAAAATTCACTATATTCTATTAGCATAACAATTTTATTGAGTATTCAGAGAAAAATACAGAAAACAGTTTCAGATAGCTGTATAAATGTGTGGGAAGTTACTTAGGACCTCTATAAAGTCCCTCCCCCTCTTTTGAGTGTGTACAATATTTAAAAAGTTTGCTTAAGCAATTGTGTATAACTACTGTAACAGGTATATAGTTGTTAACCAATCCAAATATCTTTACCAAGGGAGAAGAGAAAGGTTTGATTCTGAATAAATAGTATATTGAAAAAATATATATAAATATATGTATGTGAAAATATACATTTTACATAGGACATTTTAATAGTCATCCAGTAGGAAGATTATGTTTTTCCCTTCATGAGATTGTATCACTCAATCTCCTTGAATCAGAGCAGGCAGTATGATTTGCTTTGATTAATAGGATGTGGTAAAAGTGATTTTATGTGAACTCTGGTGAACTAAACCTTAACTAGACCTGTAGTTTCTGCTCTTATCACTTGCAACCATTGTGCTGTAAAAATGTTTGTCTAAACAGTAAGAACTTGCATGCAGGAGACACAGGCACCCTAATGAGCACCACTACTTTGTGATAGGCATGAGGTGACCTCATTTTGGACTCTGAGGTGACTGAAGCCACCACACTAGTGCTCCTAGATCATATCAGCAGAACTGCTCGGTTGATCATGTCACAGAATTGTGCGGGGTGTCACTCTTTAAGACATCAAGTTTTGGTGTAGTTTGATTTTTACAACAGGTAACTGAAATATTATATTTCAGATGTTTTAAATATTTCTAGTGAATATAGAATGAGCCATCATTATGATTGCTAAGTAAAATATTTCATTTCAAGAGACCTGCCATTTGTGAGTTAAATACTGTAACACTGACAATAACTCAGAAACATAAAAAATATTGTTAGTGACAACAGACTGGAAATAAAACTACTGCACTCAATATACGTCATTGAAAAATGACTGAAGGTTAATGATTTAGGGCTTGTAAGGAGAGGCATATTCAAGGCAGAAGTATAATCACAAAGTAATTTAAGAAATAATATAAAGCATGTTTCCAGGGCTAAACATTTCTTCCAATTCCCTCTATGCTTTCTCTTCAACTTATAAGTCCAGAAATCTAAAGATTGTACTAAAGGGTCAAGATCAATGCATATTTTTTTATATATCTGTGAAGTGCTCACATAAACTACTTCAAAGTGGGAGCAAATCTCACCAC
This sequence comes from Xerus rutilus, assembly GCA_028644305.1. NCBI lineage: Eukaryota > Metazoa > Chordata > Mammalia > Rodentia > Sciuridae > Xerus > Xerus rutilus. The sequence goes on from CM053408.1 coordinate 31,600,936, forward strand.
TACAGCACAGTATATTCCCCAATTAAAATTTATGCAGTGCTCATATAATAAAATACCATACTTTTGGAGAAAATGTTGATTTGCTCTGAGGCTCTTGCTCTGCAATTTTCTTGGTCTCTACCTCTCATGACCACTGAAATTGTTAAAAGGTAATGCTATAGGTTAAATGTGTCCTCCAAAAATTCATGTTCATGTGTTGGAAACTTGGTGGACCCTAATGCTGCATTGTTGAGAGGTGGGAACTTTGGGAGATGATTGATTGAGTCATTAAAAATGGATGAATCCATTCATAGATTAATAGATTAATTGGTTATTGAGGGAGTGGCTTTGTTTATAAATGAGCTCTCTCTAATATGCACTCTATCTCTTCATGTGATGCTTTTCACCATGAACCTGCCACTATGTCCTTGGCCTTCCCAGCTTTGAGAACCATACATCAAAATACACTTTTATACTTTATAAATTACCTACTTTTTGGAATTCTGTTATAACAGCAACAAGTAGAGTGAATTATTACTTTTCTTTTCCTAATAACATCAACTTTGTCACCACAGATTATTCTTTTTCAATATAAATATAGCCTCTGATGAATACAACCTGTGATTTCCTCAAAAGAAAAGACTCAACTTTTTTTCTTTATTCTATGAAGAATTGTGTGGTGATTAAAACTACATTTTTTAAGATGGAAGAATATCATTGCCAAATGGTCATTAATATCCAGTGAACGGTGTAAAAGTTTAAAATCATTGTTTTCTCAAATATATTGGCATGTACTTACCTGTAGTGTTGGTGAGGTCTTCTCCATGGTGCCCCAGCTTAGGACCCAAACCTGATCGTGTGATTTGTCATAGTGTAGTTTAACTGGGACAGGATCTGTGGCCACTGCCTGTAATAAAGAAGAGTTAATAATAACTTTTCAGACTAAATTTTTAGTTTAAAACTAGGCCATAAATAATAAATGATTCTAAGAACTTAGATGTCAGATTAAAAATATAGTTTGTTAGTTGCCTAATATTCTAAGTCCCTTTTGATGAATTTGGAAATATTATACTTAAACACATTTTTTTCATTTTTTTTTTAATTTTTTTTAGTTGTTGATGGATACAATGTCTTTATTTTATTGCTTTGTATGTGGTGCTGAGGATCGAACCCAGGGCCTCACGCATGCGAGGCAAGCGCTCTACCGCTGAGCTACAATCCCAGCCCCGTCATTTTTTTCATTATTTGCACAGTTTTATATTGTCTTATGTCATTCATTACCTATGTGAATTGTGAGTCAAACAGAAGCCATTTAGAAAGGCAAAATAAAAAAGATTAATACACGCATTTTGATCATGTTGAATATAGGTAAGAGCTATGTTTATACCATCAGTTTTTCCATCTTCATTTTGAATGTGGGACTTGACCATATATAATATTAAAATGTCAAAAATCTGATATATGGTTGTAACTTTAATAACTGACTACCTAATTTAATTTCCTTAATGAGAAATCTAAAACCACAGAAAGAAAAAGAAGCATTTTTTTTAACCACACTTGGTATGGTAAATGTTTTTTTGCTGCTAATAGTTATATTAAGCATTTACTTAAAATACAATTCCCAAGAAACAAATTGCTGCCAGGAAGGTATTTTACTCACCATAATTTGAAGCTATTTATTTTACAAACTAATACTTTTTTAAAGAAGTTTCCTGTAGTTGTTTACTTATATATTTTTTTTAATTTTTTTTTTTAGTTGTAGATGGACACAATGTCTTTATTTTATTGCTTTGTATGTGGTGCTGAGGATCGAACCCAGGGCCTCACACATGTGAGGCAAGCACTCTACCACTGAGCTACAATCCCAGCCCACTTATATTTTTTTTCTAATTTTATAACAAAATAAATTGCATTCAATAAAACAAACTTTACCTAATAATGAAAGCATTTATTCTCAAAGTTCTGCTGAGTATCCTTAGTGCCTTTTCCAAGTTCTAATTTACAATGAAATGCTCTTCTCAGTGGGTTAGGAACAAGTAAATTACATTTGTCATTGGACATATGGAAACTCATAACTTAATTGAAATATTGGAAATCAAGACTTACTGATTGATACATCTCTTTGAAGATCTTATCTATTTTGCTTCTTTAAAATTCTCAATATTTTTGGATTATTTAAATAATGAATTTTTGTAAAAAACTAAACATTTCTGTTTTTATATTGTTACTCTTAATTTTCCTGGCTAACAAAGGATGATATTGTTTGGAGATTTATCAACAGGGCAGAAATGTTATAGTGTTGGTGAGCACAAATTCACACCAAGGACTAATCCCAGCATTCCCCTTTGACAGATAATAAGCTTTCTGGCCTCCCTAGAGGCTAGTAGTAGTTACATGGCATATTAAAGCTTCTGCATTGTAAAGATTAATATGATACAAGATTTATGAGAGTGACATTACAATTCATCAACCCAGATGGTATTGGAAAGAGCCTTTCCTGCGCTATGCTTTCCCTTTTTCTGCTTTGAATGTTACCATCACAGCCTATTAGGTCTTAAGTTCCATCATTATTTTGAGGCTTTGAAAAAATAAGTTTAATGAGGAGATGTTAAACGGTTTGTAGATGCATCAGAAGAAAAATAAAAGGAAACTGAATTCATGATAATAACTTTGAGACAAACCTAGGACAACTATCCCTAGATTTGGTAGTAGTAAGGTAATTAAAAGTTTCATTGCTTAAGGAATAGTTTGCCTGGTATTTTGTTAATTGTATTTGAATGAATGCCAGATGTTTCATTTACATTTCTTCATGTACTAATCAATAATTTCAATGCATATAGGGCAAAAGAGCTATCATCAATTACTACAATAATGACAAAGCAATAAGATTTCTTTCAATTTTCATATTATCTTCTTTATATGTTAGGCTTGATCCAGGTGTGATTATAAAAGCCTATTTTGTGTGCATTTTGAAATGAAATAATCAGTATGTCTTCAAAGTATTAAATATTGAATAGTTTAATGTAAACAAATGCAAAAATAATAAAAACCTCAAAATGAGCAAAGGTCTAGAAGTAACTTTAAGTATCAAGGAATTTTTTAATGAAAATTTCTAGTTTGTCACTGTATAAGGTATTTTTCTTTTCACCAGGCCTTTCATAGTGTTATTTTATATGGGTATATCACAATCCACAGATTGTTAATCCTTATTTAATGAGTTAAGGAAGCTGAAGCTCAATCTTGTCAGTAGTCATCTAGCTGATGATCAGGACTGCTGGAATTTGATAGTCCGTGTTCCTGACCAAAGAGAACGTCCCTGTGCATGAAGGACCCTCCCTCCAGGTGGATTGATTAATTCCTGAAAAATTATGGATCCATTGCTCTCCATTTTATGCCTCATATATAAGAAAACATTCTTTGGGGATTTTCTCTTTTGGAGAATGAAAAGAAACTACTGAGGGTTCAAATATATGCAGTTTTCTCTCTAGAAGCATATAATCCTAATGGGGAATCAGTGAGAGGCAGTATGCTTATGCTTATGAGCTTGTGTTCAGAAGCTGATGCAGATCTTAACTCCATCTCTTAAAATAACAATACAATAATTTAAGATGTTACTGAATTTTTTTGGCTTGTTTTTCTTTACAGGAATCTGAAAAATAATAATACCTATTTCAAAAGGTTGTTCTGAATTTTATGTGAGGTATAAATAGTGCTTAATATTCAACAGGTGCATCCAGCTTTAAGACGTGCCTGTTGAATTTTAAGCACTACTGATATATTACTTATATTATTGCTGCTATTGTTAAAAAAAAACAAAACCAAAAAAACTAGGGCTAAGCAGGGTGGCTCAGTGGTACAGTGCTTGCCTAACATGTTCAAGGTCCTGAGTTCCATCCCAGCACTTCCCAAACCCACCTCCCACCACCCCCAAAAATGCTAAGGGAACCAGTTATTTTCTTGACTATCAGCATTTTAATGCTTTAAGATTTAGAAATGAAATACCCTTATTTAGCAAATAAAGAATCTGAAACCTAGGAGAGAAAGTAAATAAACAGTCTCTGCTTAAAGAGTTTACAAATAAAAGGCACTTAAAATAACTCCATGTGGCTTATAAAATAAAAACAAGGAACAATTGCAATAAAAGCTCAGAAGAAGTATAATGCAGGATGAAGGACAAGGACAGAGGTGATGCTTTGAGCCTTAAGTATGCATTTTTTTATGAATGAGAAGACAGAGACTATTTTTTAAAGTTAATTTATGAGGATATTTTACAAGAGGTGTCAGAAGGCAGTCCATGATTAATTGCCTTCAGGTAAATTAAGAGATATGTACTTGGAGGAGGAAGATATCAATCAAAATTTCAAAACAACTTCAGAATTTGAAAAATGTCTTATCAACAATCTATAAAAGTTTTAAATATTTTTTGTGTTAGCATTTCAAGAGTTTGCCACTAAATTTAGTTATTTTAATGTTGGGTTATAAAAATTTATCAGTACCAAAAAAACAAAACAAAATAAAACAAAACAGAGAGAGAGATACAGATCAGAGTAACGAAAAAAAATGACATTTTATTTTGAAAAATGTTAATTCTTAGCAAAAAGTGTGCTTAACAGTTTTTAAATATAAAATAGTACATTTTTTACAGAGAAGTCATTTACATGGCTTTCAGAAACAGAATATATAACAGTGATAGAAACAATGACAGAAATATTCCCACAGGATTGCCTTCATATTAATCTTTTCTTAATTTTCAGTTAAAACAGCAGATATTTTTATACTTACTACATTAGCTTTTGGAAGTAATAAATCATGAGTTGAATTTTATAAAATCTCTGCTATTATATTCTTGATAGGGGATGGACAGTGTGAGTAGTGGGAACATGAGGTTGAGGAAATTGTTCCACTGTACTGACCCCCACATACTGTCACTTTTGAGAAGCAATTTGCCTGCGCTCTTGCCTGGCTTAAGTGAACAGAATGCATTACATTTCTCAGCAAACTACTTGTTATCTGCAGGAGAAATGCAGACTCAAAATGAAATGCCAATAAGAATAACATATGTTACCCTGAAGTGGGGGCTCTTGTGACCCTTACATTGACCAGATTGTGGAACTCAGGGAGATAAGAACAATTCCCCATAACCATAACATCTGTGAGAACAGGGTTCCAATTAGAACCTGTGAGTATGGGCCAAAGTGATCTAGAGTTGTCATGGCAGTGGAGACTCAAAGTCTGATGTCATCTTGCTGTCAGTCAAAAGTCAAGAGGTAGACTTGTATGGTACTCTGGAAACATCCCCGGGATTCCAATAAAACTGAGGGGCAGGAGAGATGCACTATCCCTCTCCTCTCTGCAAGTACCCACTGTTTCCCTTGAGATTGCTTTTCTTCCCCCTTTCATATCCCTTCTAATAAATTCATGCCTATTACTCTGAGCAATTTGTTTGAAATATTTCTCATTTGATTTCAAGAGTTGGGGTGAAAGGGGTACTTTCACATTGTCTCAGTTTCCTGGAAGGCCTCAGCTTTGTAACACATAAAATTTAAAAGATAAGTACATTTAAAACATTCACTTTCTGTGAAGTAGACAAATAGTATTTTTGACACTTTAAGTACTAGCAGCATGTTTGCTACAAGGAAACCTGCAAGCATCAGTGTCAAAATATACATAACATTTTTTGTTTCTGCATTCAACATTCATTTAATTCAGGAAAAAATGATATTATTTAAGAAACAGTATTCAGAAATATGTTTTCAGAAAATATAAATCTATTATATGCCTATCTTAACCTTAAAATAAACTAGATTGAATTATCATTTGTGGTTTAGTATACTTTAAATTTGCTTATGAATATTATTTTGGTAGAAAAATTGTATACTGTCTTCAAAAGACCATGAAAATAAACTTTGTCATGGATGGTGATTTGTACCCCCATTACAATACAAATGAAGGGATCAGTTTTCAACTATTGAATAATTGTGTCAGATTTAAATAAAATGTTCAGATACTATATGTTGCAAATTTCTCTCCCAGACATAAAAACAGTTCTAGGTTTTGTGTGCAAACTACTCTTTACTTGATCTGATGATATTTATATAATCAGGTCTCCATCCATCATCTCAAGTTCTATTGATTTCTTAAATATTTTCTGAAATATCTTTTAAATAGCAATATTTTGTTATTGTATTTGAGAGTATTGATCTATGTATTCAGGTTCTAGAATTCAAATTTCTTAAATTACCATGCGAACCTATATTGAGAATGTTATATTATGATAATGAAGCAACCTCTTATTCTTTTTCCATTTTGGTAAAAATGGGTTGAAGTAAACTAAAAAGTGTAATGATTAAAAGTAAGGTTTTTACTTGTTATTTTTTGTAAAGATAAAATAATAGCATTTTTCTCTAATATTTTTAATGCGTTGTTTACAGACACAATATACATGTACGAGGAGGTCTTACTTACTGGCTGATATTTATTTATATCTTTCCTGATCTGTAAACATTAATTTCCCTTATAATCTCTATGTTCATACAGTTGTACAAACTCATCAATATATCTTGAGGGAGTGCAACAAGTAAAAATATTGTAAAATACATGGAACACACGTTGTGGACCAGTTTTATCAAAATTTTAAAAGATAAAATACTGAATATACCAACAATAATACACAGAATTGGGGTTGAGACTTGACATGAAGAACAGTGAAGCACAGCTTGTTTATCAGTCTGACAAGGAAAGTACCAGCTGGCTAATTAAGTGAACCTAATTTAAACTAATGATGTAGATTCTCAAGATAATGTGCTAATGGCTGGAGGAGACTGCCAATGATACTTAAGAATACTCCTGAGGTGTTTGAGAAAGCCACTTCTGCATCCAAGTGGAAACTGATGTTGCTCCATAGAAGACAAAATGAGGTCAGTTGTTTACTCGTTAATCTTTTCTATAGCAAAACATCATCTGCATGTCATTGTTAAAACAAATGTAACAGTAGAAAAACAACAATCTAATCCATTTGATATTTAAAGCAATGTTTGTAAATTACATTAAAAATCGTGACCCTTAACTTTCAGCTGCAGATAAAAATGATATTGGTGTTATCTACTACACATAAATATACAACTGTTTTCCTAATGCCCAAATTCCAAGAACAAATCTGGAATATCATACACTGCTAAGAAAATACTTGGCATTTAAAAAATAATAGGCAGCAATGCAGTTTAAAGCTGAAAATGTGCAATCCAAACATATGCATTTAATACTCTGCCATGTTGTAAAATAATGCAAAAGAAAATGTCAGAAATATGACTTCAAAGATGAAGTCTTTATAAAATACTGAAACTTTTCTTGAATTTGAAAAAAAAATGAAAAACAAATATTTTTCGATATTTTTGTGAGATAATTAAATTTTAATTATAGTTAGCATTTCTGAGTTGCCCCAATATGCAGGTTACAGAACAACAATGTAACAGAGGTACACAGTAAGCAAGTATAGCATCATTTGCATATTTGAAAGTTGACTTCAAATTTGGCCTTACCTGAGAAAAGTGGTCAAATTCAGAAAGGTGCTTACATTTTTTACAAAATTAACTTTGCACCTTACAGTTCACAATGCATCCTTGATTATTAAAACAAAAACAAAAACAAACAAACAAAAACTTTAAGTCACAAATAAGTTTTCTATTTAGGTTTTAATAGGTATAAATATTCTTTCTTTAATTAGATTTTCAATTTGAGGCTGATATTTATAGTGAAAAATAGGCCTCAAAAATATCAAAAAGTATACATATTGGACATTTCATTTCAAACACCAAGATGATCTCTAAATAAAAATTCAGGTCAGCCTGTCTCAACTGACCAAATCATTATGGCTGTTGTTTCACTTTCCTTTTTCCTAATAAGCTATGCAGTAGTCTGCATAATTCAAAGCCCTTTTTTCCCTTTGTTTTTATTACAAGGAAGGATAATGATAAACTACATCTTACACTTCTCCAGTGTGGTATGAGCAACCCCTACTATATTTTACTGCTTCTGTGCATTTTATGCTCCAAGGATTAGTTTCTCACATTTTTTTTTTACAGTTTTATGCCTTTATTTGACAATGAGCAGTTAGTTCTCATCCACATTGACTGACTGTCTGTAGATTTTTGAATGTGGTAACAGGGACATAAGTTACCAAAGTATAGAGCTTGTTTGGTGAATCTTCAACCTCATTACGTTTTCTGGATAATCGCACACGAATACGATATGGGACATTCCTTATTCCTTTGGCCCAGACTGCTTTGTTGAGCCTGGTATCAATACGCACATCTGGAGTTCCCATCTCCTTCATGGCAAATTTTCGGATCTCTTTGAGTGCGCGAGGAGCACGCTTCTTGAAGCCCACTCCATGGATGCGCTTGTGAATGTTGATGGTGTATTCCTGGGTCACGACCTCGTTGATGGCAGAACGGCCCTTGTTCTTCTCGCCACCCTTCTTTGCAGGAGCCATTCTGCCGGGCCCAAATTGGAAAGGAAGGAAGCGAAGGATTGTCTCTCACATTTTTTATGCAATAGGAACATATCTGACATATTGGTTTTGGTTCCTGCTCTTCTCCAAAGAGAAGGCGGCTTCCCAAATTGAGGCAATAAAGCTTACAAACCAGGGAGAGATCTACGAAGTATCAAAACAAGTTTAAGATTTATCACTTGTAATAAAATGTCTGATTATATACAATGACCATAAGAAAAAAAAATGAATTATTGTGGCATATTTAAACTCATCCCTCAGGACATTTGGGAATATAGTCCTATTCCCTGAGTAGGTGAAAAGAGCAAAACAGAAAGTCAACCATCAAGTTAATGAATATGCATGTTTTTAGATTACTATATCTCATCAAATTGCCTGTTGCATGGTTGATTTAAGGTTTGGTAGAGCTTTTAACTCTAAATTATCAGGAATATACTTATTTTGATTCAATACTTCTTAATCTGTACAGTTGTAAAAGTATTGTTTTTCTACTTCTTGGGTTGCATGTTCTAGCTTATATTTTCTTTTTAATTTAGTCTTTCCTTCTATGAGTTGGAAATTTACTAGCATGATTTTTTACCTGAACATTTTCTTATTAGCTTTTGTTCTCTGGAAGACAGTACTTAAAAGTTCTTTTATTCACATTGAATATTTTTTAAATGTTTTGTTCCTTGAAATTTTTGAGACATAGCTGTTGAACATCTTTACTGTACTTCATATATGTATACAATGAGTATAATCAAATCAGGACAATAACATTTCTAGCTCTTTAATCTTTTATGTTTTAAGAATTTCATGATCTTACTTTCTAGTCATTTTGAAATACATAATAGATTGTTTAAAACAATAGTTACCCTACTGTGCTAAAGAAGAACCAGAAGAAATACCTCCACTCTTAAGTTTTGGTCCCTCTTATTTTTTTTTTTTCCCTCAAAAGTTGCATTTTAATACATGTTATCAAACATAACAGAAAAAAAACACATTTTCAGAAGCTGTACACACTATTCACTGAAAACATTTGTTGAGGCAAATAGAAAAAAAATTGTTACAATCATAATTTTTCTAACTTTGCACAAAATTATAAGCAGATTACATTCTTCATATTAAACATCTTTATATGCACTTCCAACATGGGGGAGGCGGGGGGCAGGAAAGGGGAATGGGTATAGTAAAGATGGTTGATAAAAAATATATATAAATATATATATATATACTGTTCATTGAAAGTGCATATAAAGATGTTTGGTCCTTCTTATTGAACCCCTTTCTGTTTGTCTTCCCCTGACCCTTCTCAGTCTCTAGTGACTACTATTACATTTCATTCTTATAAATAATTGACTTACTGTTTTTTACAAATGAGTGAGAATATGTGGTAATTAGTTTTCTGTGTCTGATATATTTCACTCAGCATAATGACCTCCAGTTCTATTCATGCTGGTGCAAGTGACAGGATTTCATTTTTATTTGATTTTGTTTTTGGCTGAAAAGTATTCCATTTATAAACAGCATATAAATATTCCCTTTTTTTCCTGAATCTGCATCAGTCTTTGTTATTTATTGTCTTTTTCCCTCTTCAATTTTTAGAATAGTTTGAAAAAGTTGTCAGTTCTTTGCATGTTTGGTAAAATTCATCAGTGAAGCTACCATATCCTGGGCATTTATTGTTGGAATATTTTTGATTATTAATTCTCTTTCCTAGTAATATATCTATTTGGATTTTCTAATTCTTGTGATTTAGCCTTGGTAGGTTTTGTATTAGTATAAATTTGTCTAATTTATATAGATTATTCAATTTTTTAGCCCACAGTTTTCATGGCACTCTTATAATACTTTTTATTTATGTAGGATTTGTAAAAATGTCTTGACTTTTATTTCTGATTTCAATAATTTTAGTCTTCTCTCTTTTTCTTGGTTCATTTAAAAAGATTGACCAATATTACTGATCTTTTCAAATCATGAGCTTTTAACTTCAAATTTTGCATTATTGTTTATATATATATATATTTTGGCACCAGAGATTGAATTCAGGGGTACTCGACCACTGAGCCACATCCCCAGCCATATTTTGTGTTTTATGTAGAGATAGGGTCTCACTGAGTTGCTTAGAGCTTCGCCATTGCTGAGGCTAGCTTTGAACTCGCGATTCTCCTGTCTCAGCCTCTCAAAGTTCAGGGATTACAGATGTGCGCCACCACGCCCAGCTAACACATCTTCTTAATTTTATAATTAGATTAAGTTTAGTAAAATATTTACATTCATTTATATAGTTCCTTTTACATATATTCTAGGACTAAATTAAATGTGGTTACTATGGCAATTACAAATAACATTCTAAAGTTATAATACTAATTGTAATTTATACCAGCTTATATCTTCAATAACATACAAAAACTACTCTTTTTATTTCATTAGTGCATCATAGTTGTATAAAATAGGTTCATTTTGACAAAATCCTGTATATGTGTGGAATTTAATTTACTGTATTTCAGTCTCCATCTACCCATTTCTCTCCTCTCATCCTTCCCCTATTTCTCTTTCTCTACTCTACTGGTCTACTTCCACTCATTTATTTACTTATTTTTAATTAGTGCTTTATATATGTACATAAAGATGGAATTCACTGTGGTGAATACATGCACATAGTGTAATTTTGTCAAACTCATTCTGCATTTACTGTCTTTTCCATCCCTCCTCCCTCCACCTCAATCACTTTCTACTGCACTGACTTTACTGTTCACCCCCCTTTCCCTGCCCTTCCTCTGTTCTAAATTCTATAATAGAGAGAAAACCATTCAATCCTTGATTTTCTGAGTCTGGTTTAATTCACTTAACATAATGTTCCATCCATTTACCAGCAAATACCATAATTTCATTCTTCTTTATGGCACAGTAAAACTTCATTGTGTGTGTATGTGTATATATATATATATAAACTACATTTCTTAATCCATTCATCTATTGACAGGCATTTGGACTGGTTTCAGATCTTGGCTATTCTGAGTTGCATTGCTATAAACATTGATGTGGATAAATCACTATAGTATGCTGATGATAGTCCTTTGCTATAAAGACCAAGCAATGGGATAGCTGGGTCATATGGTGGTTTCATTCCTAGTGTTTTGAGGAATCTTCATACTGCTTTCCAGAGTGGTTACAGCAATTTGCAGTCCCACCAGCAATGTATGAGTGTACATTTCTCTTCATTTCCTTGTTAGAGCTTATTATTTTTATTCTTGATAATTGCCATTTTGACCAGAGTGAGATGAAATCTCAGTATAGTTTCGATTTCCTTTCTCCATATTGCTAGGACATTGACCATTTTTTCTTGTATTTATTGGCCATTCATGGTACTTCTTTTGAGAAATATCTTTTTAATTTGCTCATTTCTTGAATGGGTTATTGTTTCTTTGTTTTTCTTGTTAAGCTTTTTTTAATTCTTTATTTATTCTGGATATTAATCTACTGTCAGAAAAGAAACTAGCAAATATTTTCCCCCATTCTATAAGCTCTCTCCTCATAATATTTATAGTTTCCTTTACCATGCAAAAGCTTTTTAATTTGATGGTATCTTACTTATTGATTCTTTGTTTTATTTCTTGCACATTTGTGGTCTTGTTAAGGAAGTTGGTGCCTATGCCAATATGTTGAAGTCTTGATCCTACTTTTTCTTCTACAATTTGCAAAATTTTTGGTATAATTCCTAAGACTTTGATCCAGTTTGATTTAACTTTTGTGCAGGGTAAAAGGGTTCTAGTTTCATTCTTCTACATATGGATATCCAGTTTTTCCCAGTACTATTTGGTAAAAAGGCTACCTTTTCTCCAACATGTATTTTGGGTACCTTGTCAAGTATCAAATAACTTACTGCGTGGATTTGTCTCTGAGTCTTCTGTTTTATTCCACTGGTCTTCATGTCTGTTTTGATGCCGGTACCATGCTGATTTGTAAAAATCAGGGATGCCTCCAGTATTGCTCTTCTTGTTCAATAGGGCTATCCTCTGGATACTGGAGATTGAACTCAGGGGTACTTGACCACTGAGCCACACCCCCAGCCCTATTTTGTGTTTTATGTAGAGATAGGGTCTCACTGAGTTGCTTAGAGCTTCGCCATTGCTGAGGCTAGCTTTGAACTCGCGATTCTCCTGTCTCAGCCTCTCAAAGTTCAGGGATTACAGATGTGCGCCACCACGCCCAGCTAACACATCTTCTTAATTTTATAATTAGATTAAGTTTAGTTCAAATTAAAATTTTATCAGGATTTATAGAAATTGACTATTAATATTTTTTGTTTTTAGAAGTAAAAAAATACAATAATTTGGAAAATTGTTTATCTAGAAAAGTAAACACATACATTCACACACAAACTTACACAGTATTTCATTTCATCTTTTAACTCCTAGATATTCATATGGACAATTTATATATCGATGCCCACTCTAAAATAAGTATAGAAAAATTTAGTGAGCAGTATTATTCATAATATTCCAAATTTGTATATACTCTAAGTGTCTATTAACAGCAGAATGGGTAAATAAAATTTTGATATCTACACAGAGAGCTGATTCTCATTCTTTCTGGAAGTAATTCTATAAAACCACCATAAACACTAAATTGCTGAATATTGAACTACTGTTGCTAAGGGAAATAGATTCCTCCAAGCTTCCGGCCACAATATTTTAATCAACTAATCAAAACATAATATATAGAAATATAGATAACATATATGTTTAAAGATACCTTATTTAATATATATCATTGACCAATTAAACAGAACTCATGCCTGAACACTTACCATTAGTTACATTACAGCTAAAGCAGTAGGAAATAAAGATTAGGAATAGCAGACGGCATTTCAACACTATACTTAAAGGTCATTTTAAACACTAAAATTGTTCCAAGAGTATAAAAATGCAAATAAAAACTAGTCACCAAGTTAATTCTGCTGGGAATGTGCATATCCAGTAACTAATTTTTTGTGACTGTGAATATTCACAAATGATCACAAGATGCCATGAAGATTATTTTTGAGGTTATAAATAATTTTAAGCAAGTAGATGATTTATAAATTTGAAATTCTCAAATAGTAATATTCAACACTAATCAGTTTACTTACAACAACAAAAGAAAGAATTACACACAAGATACATGAAAGCAAAATAACTTTGCATTAGGTACAATAGCCTAATTCAATTTAATAAAAATTATATATTTCCATGTATGTAATGTTCAAAATCTGGCAATACTTATATATAATAACAAACATTTACATAATTTTTACCTTTGGATGGGCACTATTTAGGAAGATAACACAACATTATTATTTTAATAACAACATCATAAAGAGAACATATTTGGCCTGAGGCCTAATTCTGTAACCAAAAACGTAAGCGCTAGATTCTAGGCTGAAGTCTCCACAGTCATGATTGCATCATATAATTTTTACATGTTTCAGCATTGTATAAGGTCTTTTACATTGTTCTGTAATTTCCTAGTTATAATAGGTACTTAGAAAAATTATACAATTTATGTTATCATTACCATAGCATTTGAACATTTTTATTATCAATACTTTCTATTAATTTTAAATTTGACATCATTGTCTGAAGGTGGAATTCTATGAATAATAACTGATGTTAAGTTTTCCCACTTCTAACTATCTAGTAGATAATATATTTTCACTGAATGTAGGTCTCCAGTTAAAACTAAATTTAAAATCAGTGTGATTATTCATCTAATATACATCAAATTTTAAACTGCTGGCAGAGTCTTGATCATCCTAAATTAAATGCTTATGATTTGTGCTGGCATATACTGCAATGGAAATAAAAATAAAACAAACTGGTCAAAAGCCAGCAGCCTTAGAATCACATACAAAACAGGTGAAATATACACCAATATTTACCTTTATAATAGAATTGGACCCATTAGTTCAGCTATTCATGATAAATGTGTAAGCCTTGAAGCCTTATAGTTTTTTAGCAGAATAGTTATTCATAAATTTACTTATAATTGTACTATTTATTTTCAAATTATAAATTGAACCATTACATTGATTATCCACTGTGAATTTGTAGCCTGGGGATTATCAGAGCCTTCTAGTAGAAATGCTTTCATGTTTTTATTTCTTTTATTTATGATATTCAATACACTTCATAATAGGCAATTAATAAATGAATATAAGATGGAAAGATGACAATTTGGATGGATTGGTGAGATGTATGCATGAACACCCATAAAGCTGCTTATGAATATTAGAATCTGCATAGTCCTACTTTTTCAAGAATAGAGGATCAATTTCAACCAATAATGATTAAAAAACTCTGTATAAGTGAAGAAACGTTTGGTTCCACTGTCTTTAAGAAATATAGATGTTCAATAGGTATATGTGGCACTTCATATGCCTACATCTGCTATTAATATTTTCCATTCATCTAATACTTAAAAATCCACTTAATTCTTAAAGTAACTTTATAGAATATATAGTTATTATTCCCATTTAGCAGATTACATGTATCTCATAAAGCTGTTTTAAGTTTATTTCCTTTAAGCTGAGAAATAATAGAACATGGCATTCTAGGGCCCAGTTTTGGAGGCATATGTTTTGGATACCTGTACTGCCCATTGATTACTGTGATTTCGAATTCAAATAAATTGTGCGAGTAGCTCAGCCTTAGAAAGAACAAAGGCTGAAGCAATTGGTGGCTGAAAATGGAAATGTGAATTGAACAGATTGTGAAAATATCACCATGGCGATATTTATTAGAAGTTATTTTTCCTATCATTTGCCTATGTATTTATTTCTTGTTTTGCAACTGTCTAGTAAATTCTTCTATGTTCCTATTTTTTTATTAAGAGACTATTGTCTCAGTTTTTGCTAAGAATACAAAAATAAATATTTACTTCTAGTCCAATAATGATAACTAGGAATGTTTTACTAGGCCTTGAACTGGGCTTTTCCTTACTTGGGACAGAACAAGCAACTTGTGAAGATGATTTGTGTGGAAACAGTTATGTTAATGCTATAATGTATTCATGAATCTAATAAATATATATTTAAATCTAATAAAAATATATTTAAATAGCTTTCTTAAAGAACAGAATGTTCCTCCAAGAACTGAATGAGAAGAGTTTCCAGAAAATCTAAGTATTTCCCAATTACCTAGATAATAAAACATATTACTAAAGACAATCAAAATGGCAATGTACAAGTTACATGGTAATGGCTATTGGAATAATGTAAATGATTTTCAAAGCTTACTTGCAAACATAGCAATCTCTCATACCTGAACAACTTTTTGGGACTGTACATCAACAATAAGGACTCTGTCCAAAGTTGGCTGCGCAACATAAATGAATTTGTCTTTGACATTAACAGCAGAAGCCCACACACATTTCTGAACTTCATCTTCCTCAGCTTTGGGACAGACTTCATCCTGTAATTTAGGAAATGGAAGTGAAATTCACACCTTAAATTATAGAACAGGCACGATAATTTCATGGGTAAAATTAATGTTTTGTGCTTTATTGCTTTCGGCATCAAATGTTAAACATATCCATAGAAAGTATTAAATAAAACAGTATATAGAGTGTATTTCACTTCATTAAATATGTATGGAAAGCAATGTGAAATTGGTTCCTTTAAGATAAATCTCATGTCCTGAATTACTGATTTTTATGGTTCAATGTAGTGCTTTCATTTTTTATTACTTGTTTTTTAACTCAACAGCCTTAAAAAGGCATAGTAAACCCAGTATTTTCTCCCTAATTTTACAAGTCTCCACCTTCTTTAACAGAAAAATATCACACTTAAGGCATATTCAGAGCTTCTCAGAACATTGGTGACTACTTGCCAAGCCATCTGCATAGTCTTATCAAAAATCCTCAGGAACTGGTTTCAATCTTCCGATTTGTTGTGAATGAGAAGCTTAGAGAAATTATTGTAAAGGAGTTATTCACAATAGCTATTTTATTATTCAATTTATAGCAGTAAAATTTTACAAAATCCTTTAATCTACCCATGTCTTTTAATTTTGCTCTTTTGTTCTAGAACTGCCTTCTTATTGAAGATTGTATACTTTGTGTGAGATGATCATAAATGAGGCAAAAAATATCCCTCTATTTCTCTTTCCTTAGTTTTGTTCACAAATGATTGTTGAAGGAATTCATGAGCCTCTGATTCATGGAGGAACATCATAAGTGTAAGTATATGAAAAGTGTCAGTTTGCTCATGATTTATATTTCCATGTGTTTCTCTAATTCACTCATGATCCTTTCAATTTACTTAAAAGTTAGGAAAGTCACTAAAAGAGATTAGTTGAACTATTCATAAAATATATTTGTGATGATAAACATTTATTTAAATAATGATAATAATATAAAGATAATTATTCCAGTGGTTCACTTGACTTATTATTTAGCTCTTATCATTAAAAACTAATATCTAATTTATTTGATTTGTATGCTCCAATGATTACTTCTCAAGCTAAGTCAGAATAATACTTTTTTTCTAATTTTTGTAAAAACAATTTTTCTTTAGAGATCCCATTCACCATTTGTTTTTAATATGCATGAAACAATCAATAACACTTTCAAAGCCAGGGGCATGGTGGTATGTGCATGTAATTCTAGCTAATTGGGAAGTGAAGCAGGAGGATTACTTGAGCCTAGATGTTTCATACCAGCCTAGGCAATATAGTGAGACCCTCATTTCAAAGAAGATGAAAACACACTTTATCAACATCATTAAACATTTATTTTTATTTAATGATGATACTGACAGAAGATATGTACTATATTTGACATTTAGAAATTATATTGAATATCTAATAATATAATCTTTCTAAGGCAACCCAATCATTATAGGTGGTTTTCCTGTTGTGAATACCATAGCACTTTGGAGCGACATAGTTGTCATCTGCTGTTTATGTTTTCTAAATATCAGATCTAATTCAGGAAGCACATAGTGTACTCACTTATTTTTCAGATCCAGTCCAGCATTGCACAGTTCAGGAATATGTAACAATAGTGTTCTCCTCAAAACAGCAAAAGTTGTTCCAGGATGCCTGGACACAAGCAAAAACCTTGCAAACTAAGCACTTAATGGTAGCTCTGGATTTGTAAAATGAGCTCCATTTTACAGAATGTACCATAAGTATTGCAATGTGATTATCAGTGGGGTCAATACAAGTGACATCGTGGCATCCTTTAAGCAATAGCATAAACCTGGGAGCAAAAATCTGTCCTCAGCACCTGCTCAGAATATAGTATTGAAATTTAATTTATGAATTCCTATGAAAAAAAATCTTTTTCTGTGGCAAACTTTGCTTCAAAAATATGCTGGATATTGTTGACATATCCAAGTTTTAAAATACTTTTTAAAACACTAACCCTTTATCACAGTGTGGACAATTCATTTCCCCATGAATCAGTAAGCGACTTTTACATTCAACATACTGTATTCCAGAAAGATAATCAAAATGTTTCCCCACTTATTCTTTTCTCTGTGGGTCTCTATTCAAGCATGGCTTAACTTACAAAAAATTATAGAATAAAAAAATTTAAGCTTTTTTCCCTTTGTGGTTACAATGATATCCTATGAAGAACTTCCTAAGCAGAGTAATGTAAACTACTTATAAATGTTCCTTAGAAGATTATTCTGTAGATTTCAAAAGAAATAAGCTTATGAAATTAGTCTTTAAAGTCCTAGATTTAAAAAGGTCTTCTAATGTTTCATTTAAAATCATACTGTTTTACAATTCTCACTTTGCATTTCTATCAGACTTCAGTGTGTAAGCTAAGCATTAGGAGGAGGAACAGTGGCAAAGCTTATGATGTGAGCAACATCTGATGGAGTTACATAGAATTATTAAGTAGGTTCAGAAACATTATCTAAAACAATATATTAAATCCTTATCTGAGATTTTTGCCAAATACCAGAAAATGTGACCAGAATCGTGTGTGTCTCAGACAATCCATAGCCAGCATTTAAAAACATTTTTATATGAGTAATAAGCACCCGCTTATACACATAAAATGATGCATTCCACATACTTTATAAAGAAATGTATTAAAGGTTACTTGGATTTTTTAGTAATTACTTTTTAAGGGTAAATCGAAGAGTTTAGCTGATAGAAACATCATTGATAACAGATCATAAAAAAATCATAATCATAAAAAAATCTTAACTGAGATTTACAAAGTGACACAAATTTATCTTATTATATGTGACAAACTAGTCTTCCAAAGCATATTTTATATTCACAAAAAAGTAGCTAATACTTTTTAAATTAATATATTTATGATAAAAAATAAAATAATTTTAAAGAACTTATGATAATAGTTGTTTCTTCTGTCATGCTTCCCTAAGCCAATTTCACTCCATGCAATCAAGTTTATCACCTTAAATAATTTGCTTTGCAGTGATATTTTCTTGAATCATCAATATTGAATATTTTCTACTGGTGTTACTCTGTGAAAGCGGATGTTTGCTTACATAATTCCAAATTTTTATTTTGTATAGTATATTGAAAATTAATTATTTCAAAGTTTTTATGGGATACATTTATTATTTTAATGATTACTTAACTCTGTAGTCATTTTTTTCAGAACTTGCATTTCACTATAATTTTCTGAACACTGATGGATTCCTGGTTTACTTTTTAGATCATGAAAATAGTTCTGAATATTTCAATTTAACAGTGAAGGTATTTTTTCTGTATTACATATAGGTTACCAATATCAATTTGAGTTATTTGAGATGTAGAAAGGGAAAGAAATCTAGCAACTACTGAAGTATATATAAATGTACATGTACAAGTCAGCACACAATGATATTATAATTTGATACATATACATAAAATTTATATTTCTTACTGTATTTTAAAATAAGTATTTCATATTAAATAACTCATAAAGGCAATATGGAGTAATTTTTAAATGGTATCTCTAGTAGTTTCTTTCTGCAGTAGTTTGTCTTAATTATTTTCATTTAAATTTATTTTTAATTAATACATAAAACATAAAACTTGTACATATTTATGAGGTACTATGTGATGTTTTGATGTATATATGCATTGCATTGTACAATGTTTCAGTTAGGGTAAACAAATGTATTTTCTCAAATATTTATCATTTATTTATGGTAAAATCATTACAAATCCTCTGGCTTTTTGAAATACACTATACATTATCATTACCTAGAGTCCCTCTATTTTGTACACCAGAGATTCTCACTCCTGACTGTAATTTCGTATCTATTAATCTGCCTTTCCCTGTTCTTCTCTCCTCCCTACTCTTCCAGACTCTGATAACCACCATTCTACTCTCAACTTTTATGAGATCAATATTTTTATACTCCCTGCATGAGTGAGATCATGTGCGATGTGTTTCTCTGTACTTGGCTTATTTCACTTAACATAATGATCTCTAATTCCACATATGTTGTTGTAAATGGCAAAATTTCCTCCTAATTTATGGCTGAATAATATTTCATTGTGTATGTGTACATTTCTTTTTCCATTCACCATGATCTAATTTTGACCTATGTAACAGTGATTTCCATATTATCACTCATGCACTTCTTCTTTTTTTTTTTTTTTGGTACTAGGGATTGAACTCAAGGGCACTCGACCACTGAGCCACATCCCCAGACCTATTTTTTGTGTTTTATGTAGAGACAGGGTCTCACTAAGTTGCTTAGCACCTCGCCATTGCTGAGGCTGGCTTTGAACTCGCGATTCTCCTGTCTCAACCTCCCTAAGTGTTGGGATTACAGGCTTGAGCCACCGTGCCTGGCTACTCATGCACTTCTTAGATGAGGTTTGTTTACTCATTAATCCACAGATCTTTGTTGGGAGTTCTTCTTGTCAGGCTTTGCAATAGGTAGGTCCTAAGGAAAAAAGGCAAGAATATAACAGATCTATAAATCCTCACATGTGAAGCTCCTTTTGTAGATATATGTACAAAGGATCACAAAGGAGAAAATAAAACTACTGAATTTCCTCTAACTTAAATGCCTTTCCTAATATCAGCTGAGTTGTCTTAAAGACATAAGTGGAGATTTATACATGACTACATGTGCTACATTCTATCTTAAATCTCATCTGTACATCTTTAAAGAAAATGTAATGTGAAATGCATACGGAGAAGCACAACTACTGGCAGCATCACTGAGTTGCTTGAAAACACCACCACAGTGTTTCTATGGGAATTGGATCTCTGTGCTGGCTCTCTCCAAAGTGTAATTCCTTTCATCATGAAAAAAGACAGCAGCAATTGGTCCTATCTCACTTCTTTTATTAATAAGAAAAATTTTCTCTTTATCATGAGAACAGAGGAGAATGACATACAATGTTAAAAATCCTATAACTAATATCATTTCCATTAGAAAATAGTTAACTCTTTAATCTGTAACTTTCAACTTAGTTATTTACTAGCATAATTTCACAAAAAAATTATACTACATTGGATAGCTCACTTGAAATTTTTGAAAAATTAAAAGTAGTACATAACAGCATACTGATTTTATCATCTGTGTACATTTTTAAGCATTTGAGTTCAACTAAGTCACATATCAGTTTTGGTTAATTTTCATTTAATCTTATTTCTATGTTCTTATTCTAAGGGATTATCCTGAAATAGATAAAGTAACTGGACAATTATTTAATTTATCAGATAAAAAGTGGGAAGGAAAAATAAATTCTTTAGAAAATGTATAATAGGTATATAGTTTTACAGAGTATGGACAAAGAAAATGTGACTTTTATCTGTTTCCACCTAAAATGAAGATAGGAGGAGAGAAAAATTATTCTATTAAAATAACACTTATTTCCAAAAATTTAAAGAATATGCTACAAAGCATCTTTTCTCATGATTCCTTTCTGATAAAAATGTAGAAAATACACTTGTATGTAGTGTCCTTTTACCATATAGTGTCTAATGTCCTTTTACCATATAACTAAAGGAAATCCTTATGGTGATTGTCTCTACAACATGAAAGCATCCATGGATATTATTTAAATGAGCATATCTGTATCTAAATAAACTTTTATTTATATAAATCTAAATATGACATACTGTTTATATGTCATGAAATTGTGACATTCTTTTTTTCCAGTTATTAAAATAATATTCTTAGCTGCTGGACCACACAAAATAGATAATGAACCAAATTTGTTTTGGAGGCACTTATTTACTGATTCCTGCCTTACAAGAATGAAATAACATTTCACAAGAAATCAAGTATTTGAAACTGCCAAAAGCAGAAACTATCAACAACTTGTGAACATATTACAGCAATGAAGCATTATCTCATATTCATATTTCATTTACAGACATGATGTTGCACAGTATCCTTCACATAATCAGTACTCAATTGATAGTTCCCTAGGAGAACTGAAGGCTAATGATTGGAAATTCTGAGCTCATTAATGACTTTGAAGACATCTCTTATGGAACAGATAATGTAATGAAAGCAATTCAAGATAAAATGTG
Source organism: Xerus rutilus (assembly GCA_028644305.1). Taxonomy (NCBI): domain Eukaryota; kingdom Metazoa; phylum Chordata; class Mammalia; order Rodentia; family Sciuridae; genus Xerus; species Xerus rutilus. Next base: position 31,622,915 of record CM053408.1, read on the forward strand.
TTTAGAGTGAAAATTCAGGAAATGGAAGTAACATTGTGGAAAGCTTTTCAACAATGTGAGGAGAATGAGATGGCTGGCTGGAAGGGAAAGCAGATAAATCCAATTAAAGTTGTTTTATAGTTTCATAAGTTTGGAGGAAAGGTGCATGCTTGAATTCTTGGAAACAAAGTTATAAATGAAATGTAGTGCAAGTCTTTCTAAAAGTAGGGAATAATGGACAAATCTCTAAAGTTGAAGAAGACTAAAGGGGATTATAACAGGAACTTGTGGAGTTGGATGTAAGGAAAATAGAGGTGATTATATAAATACCATTTAACAACAAAGCATTTTAATGGGTAATAAAGATAATAAGCAAAATTTACAAGGTTCTAATAGAAAAGAAGTGGATATATTCTCTTTGACTCAGGTTTAGCAAAGCAGGTACATCAACACCACTGTAATTGTAAAATTAAAATTTACACCATCAGTTGTAATATATCTTGTAGACCTTTAAAATTTGGGGAAAGGATAATAAATCTGCAGAAAATATGTGACTTAGTATGAAAAAGTCCCAACAGGAGTAAGTTCTAATATTGAACTAGAATTGTATTTTTTTTTCTTACTGACTTTCATCCTTATTAGTTCTAATATCTTATTAATCCTTTCATTCTAAGTGATGGTATATATTTCATAAAATGCTTTTCAATAATATTTTGACATAATTCCTGATAACTTTTTTCATTATGTATTACCTAATCTTATTTTTATCTCTTATTTCAATCTTCCTTTTTTCTCATTAAATGCCTAATGCATGTGAAAAACATTTCTCTACAATTCCCAAACACAGAAATAAGTATTAATCTATGTAATCTGAAAAACTAAGAGTGCTATTATGAAGTAAGTCCTAATTGACTATAATCAGAAATAATGACATCGAGCAAAGCAAGGAAAATTCAGTGTGACTGTCAGGAAACTTTTAATGACTTTGTAAAAATGATTTTAAGGCTGGTCAGGGATGTCTTATGGAGACAGCATACAAATAGAAAACAATTCCCAAAAGACCAGTTTATTTTACTGTTGAATAGTTTTGCAGAAAAACAAAGGGGAAGAAATTGCTCCTGGTTCAGCAATTGTTTGTCTGACAGCTATGTGTCAGGTCAGTCACACTTTTTCATTATTTTGGCAGGTTTGGTCGGTAGTTTTTACACAACAGCAAAGAATTTATAAACAATTTCACTACATTCAGAGTCTTTCATCAACCTTAGGTCCCACTTTTCCCCCACTCATCATGTCTCTCAAGTACATATTTTATGTAGTGTTTGTTTCTAACAAAATGGGCCAAGTTTGGAAAAGTAATAAATGGATTCAAAACAGAATAAAGGAAAAGGAGTAATCGCAAGCACTACTAATGGAATTAACACATGCCCCAAAGTCTGTGTTCCTCCAGATAAGGGGGAACCACCAGCAAAGAAAGAAATGTGGACTATCGACCTTCCTCATTTCTCATCTGTGTCCATTTTTTAATATCTAAATACTTTGGACACTGTGGAGAGCATGTTCCTATATACAAAGTCTATACTAATAGAGTACTAATCATATTTATTTAAAAAGGATTAAAATAATTTTCAAATGCAGAAATTTCAAAACCAATATAGAAACATTTTAAAGATTCATATCAGACTTCCTGTACTAAGGACAGTGAGTTCAGTTCTACTGTTCAGTATCATTTTAATTAGCATTAAAACTGAAAATAGAATCAAATTCCATAATACAGAACCTATGTACAGTAATACATGGGTGATATTCTTTAAAGTTCTTCTAGGACCCATTAAGAGTAAGTAACACCATGGTATTTGTGAAGAAGAGCAGGTAGATCTATAATGAGCCAGATCTATAAACAGAGAAGGTGACTGAATTTAAAGAGCATTGAACAATAAGAGAGTGACAGGTAAGGAAAACACCATAGTTGAAAACCAGAAGAGTGAAAAAGTAGGGAATATTGGAAAAGATTGTCATTGTTGACCCTATAATTTTAAACATCTTTTTCCAAACTCATTTCAGTTTGAGTTCTGACTCCGTAAGTCTAGAATAGAATTCTATTTGCTTGAAGTTCATACTCTAGGTGACAAGATGAAATCCTATATACAGCTAAGATAAATATAATAAGAATCCTATCTAGTAAAACCATAGAACAAAAAAGGGGGAAAAAGATAAAAGAATATCTGAAAACTTGTTCTATGAATCCTCGCCAATTCACTATCAAAAACTGAAACGTATATTATCTGACATTGCTACAAAACTGAATTTTTTTTTTTTTTTTGTACTGGAGATTGAACACAGGGGCACTCGACCACTGAGCCACATCCCCAGCCCTATTTTGTGTTTTATGTAGAGACAGGGTCTCACTGAGTTGCTTAGCACCTCGCCATTGCTGAGGCTGGCTTTGAACTCGCGATTCTCCTGTCTCAGCCTCCTTAAGTGCTGGGATTACAGGCTTGTGCCACTGCGCCCAGCTCAAAATTGAATTTTTATTTAGAGCAAACCATCAGCATCTTCTGAGAGGTTTGTTGGAAAATTCTATATTCAAAATATTTGTTTTTATATATTCATTTTTATCTAAAATTTACTGATCAACAAGTTATATTGGGAATAGCGCTACAATTCCCTCAATGTTGAAAGTAAATGTCAAAATTATTATATCCACGTTTAATCCTTTTTTGGAGGGGAGTGATTCCAAAAAAACTCATTTTCCCAACTTGTACTCAAGAGATTTATTTTCTAAAATCAGATAAACTAGCTTTATTCCTATACTAGAAATTCAAACTATCTTCTACAGTATATCCACACAGGACCATTTGACCATGTGATTCTGAATTAATAAACCCATGAGGTTACACTTATCCTGAAACAATTCAATGATAAGGTATTCAATGATAAGGTATTCTATGAATACTACCAATACAGAAGACAATGGTTTTATGAGAATTGTAAAGTAAGGCAAAATATTAGGGTGGGTAAGAAATTAAGTCTATACATCTTCAAACCTAGAGAATGCCTAAGAGAATGAATAGGTAAGACTATAAGCAAGAGAATATTTATTAAACTCATCTTAACCAATGTTTCTTGACCACTTGTCATGTATAAGGTATTGTACTGAACTTGTTGGGAACACAAACATGAATTAAACCTAGTCCTTGAATTCAAGAGAGGAGAGGAAATAGTGGATTTCATATGTCCACTTGCCTAGGTCATAGTACCCAGCTGTTTGGTAATATACTTCTAGCTGTTGTGAAGGTGCCTATGGAGATGGCTAACATTTACCACCAGTTAACTTCAAGTGAAACAGGTTACCCTCCATAATAGATGTGGTTCTCATTTAATCAGTTGAATTTCTGAAGAGCAAAAATAGGGAATCTGCCTCAAGGATTCAACATAGAAATCCTGCTTGAATTTTCAGTCTGATCTACAAACTTAAACGTGAAGGATACATTCACTTGTGTCAGAGTTTTCAGCCTGCTAGTCTGACTGGTGCAGTTTGGACCCTAGATTTCTAGGAACTGTGATTTGTCTAATATAATAAATTAGTTTGTAGTAATGAAAAAAATTGTCACTGTTTTGTCGCTGTTAATTTATGCTTTGAATAAGAATTGTCTGATGGGAAGAAATGAGTTAAATTTGCCATCATTTTCACCTCCTCTTCAATGTTTTTTTGTTTTGGCAGGGTATCTGAGATTGAACCCCATAAGCACTTAACCACTGAGCCACAGTCATAACATGCTCCCACCACCAGTTTTTGTTTTTTGTTTTTTTTTTAAGACAGTGCCTCGCTAAGTTGCTGAAGCTGACTTTGAACTTGTGATCCTCCTGCCTCAAACTCTTGAGCAGCTGGAATTATAGGCATTGCCACCCTTCCCAGCTCCTCTTTAATTTTTAATTTGTATAGAAAATTATATAAAATTTTATATATAATTGTGTGTACATTATATATTTGTTTTCCCTATCTTTACACATTTTGCTTTGATTAAATAATTAGTTGATACCATTCTTAGAATTATTTGTATACATTGAAATGAACAAATATGGATAATTTTACATAGCTTTCAGTTTTTCTGTTTCAGAAAGATATCTAATTAACATTCTAAATCTTCAAGGGAATAGAAATTCAAGTAAAGTTCACATTCCTTTGGACCAGACGTGTGACAAAACTAACACCTCAAATTTTTGCTTGTTTTTCAGGTTTAGATTCCTACTGGTTAAATTAACTCATCCAGAGTCATCAAAAATGTTCTGGAAAAGCACATTCTTTAGGAATTGCATCACATAATATTATGGTTTAGATATTAAGTGTCACTCAAAAGCTAATTTGTGAGCTAAATAAGAGACTTCAGCAGGGATATTACATTATGAAAGGCATAACTTAATTGATAGATTAATCCACTGATGGATTAACTGGCCAGTAACTGTAGACATGTAGAGTGTGGCTGGAGAAAGCAGGGGGAATTGCCTTGGGGGATTTCCTTGGGGAGTTGCCTTTGGGGCTTATATTTTGTTTTTGGTGAGTGGAGCTCTCTTTCTGCTTCCTGTTGCCATGTTCGGCCATGGTGTTCTGCCTCACTTTAGATCCCTAGCAATAGTCAGCCATCTATGGACTGAGACCTCGGAAATTTTGAGTCAAAAGAGACTTTTCCTCCTCTAAGTTGTTCTTGTCAGGTATTTTTGTCACAGCAATGCACAAGTTGCCAAAACACATGATATAGAATCATAATATGCTAGAATACCACACAGGTAGGAAGGAAAAACATTGTCTCTAAATTTGCAAATCAGATTCATGAGGTCACAGTTACACGATAAGGAGTAATATATTATTTTATTAGTATTTGCAACTGAAATTTAAATAACATAAGAAATCTGCCAGTGAGCTATGAAACTACTGATTCTAATCAGAATCAGAGAGGAAAACTGTTATAAAAAAATTACTCTGTTTTTAAATAATCATTTTGACATGATTCTTCCTGTTTCTGCATGATACAGGAACTCTCATCCAGGCATTTTTTGTAAGAAGTATGAATGTAATGTAAAATAAATGATTTAATTTATGAGAAGCAAAAATGTATGTTTTTATTCATGTGTTTATTGCTCACATATATACACATAAACACACCTTATTAAATATTAATTTAGGATTATAAGAAATATGTGAGAAAGTTACATGGGTAATTTAAAATGCTTTTCTACTTGAGAAGATATAACACAAATGGGGTAATTCTATTTAGTAATTTAACCTATGAACAAACATAATTTTTTTTTACTCATATACCATAGCCATGTCAATTTTAAATATGAGACTCAAGAGAAGATCCCTTGATAAGGTTTCTTATAGCTAATCTCATTTTGGGTGTTTATTGTGCTTGTGTAGGAACACATAGGTAACATGAGCAATTTTAGTATTCCATATTGTAGTGTACACAAAAATTCATCTTGAGATATATATAACCATAACAATTTTTTTAAAAATTAAATACTTATAAAAATAAGAGAATGTCTCAAATATAAATAATCAACTCATATTTTGTCAGAGATTTTTTTTCATTTTCTGAATTTGATACCCAATTTTGCATATTAAAATTTCTATGGTAAAAATGAGATATAAATAAATGAATATAGGATGATATCTTCTAACTTAATCTAAATTTTCCAATTCATTGAAACTACATGAAAAATGTAATGAAAAAAATCAACATTTATATAGCATATAATATATTCCAACTTCCCACAAATCATTCATATACCATTTTCTTTCATTTTATTAAAATAATAGTTGTAAAAACAGAAGATGTTTTTAATTAAGGAGCCTAATTTAGGGGAAGTTATTTTATGTTGTTTATTCTTAAAATTTCACTTTTATCACCTTCATTTAATTACAAACAAATATTTAGGGGTATACTAAATATATTTAGGAAAAATTTATTTTCCTTTTCAGGTATAAAAATTCATGGAGCAACAGTCAAAATCACAGATTTAATATTTTCCTTCTAACACAAGTATCACATATGTGTAGGTTTCATTGTATTTCTAAAACATAATTCTACTTAACAAAATTGCTACATAGAACTGCAAAGGAATGTTTTAGACACTTGCCTGAAATCCAAGGAGCTTTTCACTAGGCTTAATGTGCCTCTGAAATTCACATTCTATGGGTTGTATCACTTTGATTCCATCTTCATAAAAAACATAGAACATGTTCCCAATTCCCAGACCTTAGGAACAAAAACACATTTAAAGGTTCAAAATAAAATTATCAGAAACCTTTACAACAAAAATTCAGTGTCCCTCACATCTCTAGCAGGAGATCAATTCATCAAGTTGTGTAACATTAATAAAGCAAACCACATAGGACCTTCACTGTATGCTAGAACCACTTTGTGATATTATGCAGACATTCTGCTTTATTCTTCTTGATCTGCAATTCAGTGATTTCTTTAATATAATTCAATAAATGATTCATGTATTTTAAAGTAACTATAAATGGAATTATAAACTCTTTGATACATAGATTCTCTTAGACATCTACCTCGCTTAATGTAGGTGTTGATTAGGGAGTAAAAAAAAAATCACTGAAGAATCAATTTTATTCTCTTGTTTTTATTAGAGTTCACTGGGGCAAATTAAACTTCATTCTTTGTGAGACTTTAATTCACATAAAGATTTTTAGGGACAAAATACTAAGTGCACTTGATTTCAGAGAATATATATTTTCCTAAGCTATTTTTTTGTCAAAATAATCCTATATAGGTACTCACATATTAGTTTGTATACTGGCAATTTTGAGGATCTATTTCTGAATGAATTAATTTAAGTCCTAGAAGAATTTCAGTGTTAAGACTTAAATCATACTTTAAATTTTTTCCCTGTTACATATCTGGTTATGCAGCATCTCAGAACTTATTCACACCTAGTGGAGGAAGAGGGCTGCAAGGTTGACACCTGCAGTATTAGTTGGGATTAACCAAGGACTGAACCTAGAAAGCTTCCGCATATTCATGCACACCTGTTTTCTTGTTTTCTCTGTTTTGGTTCTCTTTCAATATGCTCAGCTCTGAGCCCATACAGTCTTTCTTTTCTGATCCTAGCCTGCATAGCTTCTTTCTTCAGTTGTACTGATTAGTTCAATCAAATTTACTCAGTGTAATTATATCTTACATAATTCCATGATAGTATTATGTGCTCTTTGAAACATGAGGGATAATATTGAAATTTTGATAACTTGGAAAGACAAACAATTGTTGCTTAAAATGGTTACATGCTGGGCTGGGGCTGTGGCTCAGTGGTAGAGCGCTTGCTTAGCATGCGTGAGGCACTGGGTTCGATCCCTAGCACCACATATAAAAATAATAAATGAATAAAATAAAGATTCAACAACTAAAAAAATATTTTAAAAAATGGTTACATGCTAAAAACATCTGTAGGGAGAAAGATAATTTATTTAAATACAAAGAAATTGCTCCTGCATAATTTTTATTTTTTCAATTGTGACCACCTGTAAAATCTACCAAGTTTAGCCTCAGGCTTTGCATTCATGGAGGATCACAATAAAAGTTTATTGATTTGTACAAATGTTTGTTTATTAAACTTAAGTCATACTTAATCTTCTAAATACGCTCCTAGTAAATACAAGTCACAGATTTCTTCCATCTAGCCATGTATCTATTCTTATGATTTAGAGGAAAATGTGCTCAAACTTAATTATGTCATATTCATATTTATAAAGTGTGTATACATTTTTCTTATAGCATATGACATTATTTCAATCTAGTAATACAAATGCATTTTAAATAGCTCCAGATTGTTTGACACATCTTATCGTTTTATAAATAATTCACAATACTCATATTTAAATAGATGTAGTCTTTATCAGTTAATTATGCATTATGTTTCCAGAGAACACTGCATTAAGATAGGATATTCTTGAATATTACAGAAGTGGCAAGAACTAAACTCAAGTCACATCATTCATAAAATAAAATTTAGTACTTGTCAGCTGTTATTTATAAGTATAGTTGTACATAAAGAAATATAAATTCCACACCTAAAGATAAAACGTTACAAAAAAATATTTGTGTTTATGTCAAAGAATTTGGTTTGTACCAGCAAAACCTGCCTTTAAACATTAACAGAAGATAGATCCTACCTATCATTAACTATCAATTTAACATTACTGGCCCCTAAATATTCTGGTTGAAACTTATGAAGATAACAAAGTTGTTACATGGTGTCTGATTTTCAATTGTGCCAGCTACCTACTATGGCTGATATTTATCACAAAACTCTTCCAATTTTTGAATGAACATAACTACCCTCCCTCTTATAAAATTCTTCCCTACAGTCATGAATTTGAGTATGCTTGAAATTAAGAACTATGGAGTCCAGATTGCTTGCAAAATTTCTGAATATATTTCACTCCAGCCCTCTGGATACTTTCTTGTTTTTGTTTTTGTTTTGATATTGAGGATTAAACTCAGGGGTACTCAATCACTGAACCACATCCCTAGCCCTCTTTTGTGGTTTTTTTTTTTTTTTTATGTAGAGACAAGGTCTCATTGAGTGGCTTAGTGCCTCGCCATTGCTGAGGCTGGCTTTGAACTCGCAATTCTCCTGTCTCAGCCTCCCAAAGTACTAGGATTACAGGCGTGCACCACCGCGCCCAGCTCCTCTGGATACTTTCAGTATACTATTTACTTTTATTACAACTTGTACACAACAGAATCAGTGGGATTCCACTGTGATTCATTGCACGAATGAAATTTTGGAGCTATATTTTCCTTTAACAACTATTTAATCCATCCAAATAATTCTTTTATATCTCACAGTCTATTTTCTTGCTTTTAAATGTATGAATTACATATGAGCATTTTTTTTAAAGTATAAAATAACAGATTACAAGTTGGACATGAAATACACATATATTATTCAAGGCTGAGTTTTAAGATTTTTATTTGATTGTTTTAGTGGCAATATAACTCCTTAGTATTTATGAAAAAGTTATAACAACAAATAATGTATATATTGGTTATAATAATCATCATACAATAAATACCAATGTATTAATCATACCACTTATAATATAAAATTTTATCTATGCTTTTAGAGCTTTCTGTGGATTTCTCCCCTCCTCACCCAAAAGAGACAATATTTGGCCTTTTTTTTTTTCCTAAAGAGTATTTTGTTCCTCAAAAGTATTATTTAGATTTTGGCAGTATAATTTATTATCTGAACGTAAGAATCAGATGTGCTTCTTTTTAAATTTGCTGCTATGGTATTATCCTTATGTAAATTTTTAAAAAGTATATTCAAGAGAAAGTAATGTAAATAACCTGATAGAGATGTCGGAAATTAAAGGTTCATGCGAATTTTCATTTGGGCATTCATTAGTTTCATGTATAAATGGTACAATAATGAATTTGTATATATTCATACTAACTACTCAGTTTCTATATCTTCATTTTTGGAAGGGAAGGATAAGGGAATGTGGCAAAGAAGATAAATTTCCTCCTTCCCATTCAGATAGATCAGAGTCATATCACAGCATAAGCACTTACATTTTTTTTTTAAACATGGGTGTGTTAATTAGTCTGTGTGATCATTTCCTTAGTAAATTGGTTTTTCATACTAAATTTCCATTTTGTATGATATGTTATTTTAAGCCCTGTTTTCCTAGGATCTGTTAAATATTTATCTTGTTTTTCTGTTAAAATATTTTCTAAATTTGACCTTTTCAGGAGATCTGTCAAGTCAAAACTATATTCATAATAATACCAAAAGGTCATTTGCATTTTCTCTCTAATTCTCTAACAAATGTATGTAGACCATAGTTTTTGACATGTTACATAAAGTATGATATTATGTGTGATATCAAAACAACCCAATGCAGAAAGAAATACAGAATCCAGCATCTTCCGTTAAAATTTTTTGAAAATTTCAAAAATTTTTTGAAAATTTGCAAAGTGCAAAGCAATGTGAATTTACTATTTTTTGAAAATGTATATTTTAAAATATGATGTATGATTTATGGTGACATGTTTTATTATGGTTTTACTTGTTACTTATTTTATTTTTTTGGTGCTGAGGATCAATCCCAGTCCCTTGCAATGCTAAGCACATGTTCTGTCAGAGAGTTACACCTCTCAGATTCTATGAACATTCTTAAAAAGTTTTTAAAAATTCTGCTTTAATTTCTAATGTCTAAATACTGATAGAGAGAACTCACACAAACAAAAACTCTTCAGTTCTCAATAATATTTATAGTTTTTAGGGAGTCCTGAATCTCAAGTATGATAATGATATAGATTTTAACTAAAACTCTCTCTTCATTAACTAGTTTTGTTGCAGTATATTACAAACATTCCTAAATTTAGTGAAATCTTTTGTCATTCTAGTTCCTCCAAATTGGGAATACATGCCAGCTGTGTTTTGTTTTTCACTGTGAGTGAAGACAGACACATAAATTTGTCTTTTCTTGGTCGATTGTTATATAATGGAGTATAGTGACTCTAGAATGTTAATATATAGAATATAGTGACAGTGACTCTAGAAAGTAATCCATAATTTATTTGTTCCTTGTGAGGTTCTTTTTTTATTTGCTTTGTTTTTCTTTCTATACAGAGTGAAGACATAAGCAAGAATTATTTGCAGTCTCATAAGACAGAATTATTTCCCAAAGGATTTTCTAATCAACACTGCACCTTTAAATACATGAATTGGACTGAGGATAAAAAATAGATGTGATGCACATTTCTATCTCAATCCTTTGGGAATGGGAATCTGTTAAAAAACAATGGTACGGTGTGGTAATATAATTGTACCTTTTATTATACATAGCATAATGACTGTACAATGATGATTAAACAATGGTAGAATCTGGTTTATTTCTGATTACTAGAAACATATATAATTTAACCACAGAAGAGATTTTGTGGTGACATTTTTCTTCCCCTGACTTAAATTGTCATCACCTTAGCATTTATATAAATGTCAATAGCAAGTGACAATTCTATGATGTAGTGATTTGGTAATCAAAGATACTTTAAGAGTTTTCATGTTGCACAAAATCTTTCCATGGTTGCTGTTATCATTTTGACTTTCCAGTCACCCTAAAAATATATGCTTTATTGAAATACAGAAGAAATTTCATTTTGAAACTTAAAGAGTAACATGAGCAAGAATAGTTGGACCACATTACATTTCCCACCTTAATTAACTCAGCAGGGATAGACTTTTGGAGCATATATGTTCCTATTCTTTGTATCTTAACTTTGAAGCTAAAACATTTTCATAACACACAATAAAATTATATCAATGGACCTCAATCAGGTCTTTATCATATGTTCAACCAAAATAAAACTTGCTTATGGGTGAAGCCCTGGTTTGATTTCCAATACACACATACATGCATGCACACACACACGCGCGCACACACACACACACACACACCCCTGACTTACTTTTTCATCCTTACTACAAAGTTTCTTGGAAAGGATTGTGCCATCCTCTTTCATAGGCACTAGTAATCCAGGAAGTGAGTTCTGTCTGACTACTAGGTAAATTGGCTAAAACAATATTACCTAAAACCAATCTTTGAGTAAGTATATAATACAAGGCCTTCAGTGAATAAAATGTTTTAAATTCTTATAATCCAGTGCCTATGCTATACAAAGCACTTATTATTCTTAGACTTAATAATATACATCCAGACTACTTGTTTATTAAATAAATATTAGAAAATTTTTTGTTAGATGTTATATATTATTCTATTTGATTATGATAAACATATTATCAAATAAATTCAATAATGTGCATTTTAAAAATCTAATGAAATGACTGGCAGTAAGAATGATTTGGGCTTTAATCCAGTAGATTTAAAATTCCTTTGGGGCCAATATTAGATCTTATATGTGTTTGAATTTCCAAAGTTTTTAAGAGTACTATACATTTAATAGGCACTTTAAAATATTTGTTCAGAAATTAGTGAGATATTTCTTCTCTTAACATTGCATTTCTACATTCTACAAGCCAGAATGATGAGTAGAAAAGATCTGAAACCAGAACTCAGAGAAGTAGAGAAAACTATTCCATCTTGAAGTGGTGGATCAGGCATACTGAAATCAGGGAAATTTATTTATATTACTTGTAGTTAACCTAGATTCTAAGGCTCATGTTGAAAAAAATCTATCATATAATTATTCGCTTAAAATTATATAGCTTTAATACCAATGAGTAAGTGAAATAAAATTATGCAAAGTATTGTCATTTTCAGCTATTATTGACCTTAAATGTCTGAAAATCTTTAGTTGATGTTCTTTGGGACAAATTTATTGAAGCCATAGTAAAGATGCACACATAACCAAATTAAACAATTCTAGAATGACAATATAATTGGACTTCAGAAAAATAGAATAACAAATAATGTTATAATATAATAAAATATTAGTTATTACCTTAATTTTCAAAAATGGTGATATAAATTCAGTTTTTTATATACACTGTCAAGATTCAATGATTTCTCAAGCTCATCTGTCGTCTCTGATCACCATTACATGTAATACTGTTATTACATGTAATCATCATTCTAACTGCAATGCCTTTCCAATAATTGTGGCATAACAAAGAACAATTTACATATGTCTGAATGAAAAATAAAATGTGTAGTTTTATGGAATCAATTTTTTTATATCTTGTTTAAGAAACAATAATATATTACACATAAAATTTTTAAAAAGTTAAATTTCCCAGTCATTTCTTGTGTCTTAAAATTATCTAAAAAGTACTGTAAATAGATATTTTTTTTCAGGTAAATATTGTGTCAAAGAAAATCATGAAGAGTGAGAGTATCATCAATTGATGGAGCTAATTACTGAGAATATACATTTCCAAAGCCTACTAGAAGAAATGTTTAAACAAAATTGGTTTCATATAATAAATCTCAGTGTGATTTTAATAAATCTGAAGGCCTCTTTTACTTTTGAGAGTAACCTGAATAATATTACTAAATTATTATTATGCAATCAAGATTATTATAAATTAATAATTCAAACCATAATGACAATATTTGTTTCACATACCTTAAGTTGATTCACCTATCACAGATTTCCAAGGAGAGTACAAATTGTATTTCAAGCATTGTGGTAGAAGGATCTGGCTCAGTCAGGCAAAATTATTTATCCAATTTTTCCCAACAATAAGCCATTAGAGCCATATCTGAGGAACTGACCACAGACTCTTTAGATATTATATCTTCTATTACCATGATAAAATGGAATCAATTTTTTAAAGGCCCAGAGAACAATTTATTTGATCTCAAGAGAGAAAATAATATATCTAACAGTATGTTAATACAAGTTTCAATAACAAATGAATTATGTGCACTGAAATGTGAGATATCCAAGTGAAATAGAAGGATACCATGTAGTTACACTAGAAACTCTTTATTAAGACATATTTTAAAGGATTTCCAACAAAAGATCTAAGGAGGAACATATATTAAGCAGGGAAAATAGAAGGAATGGTGTATCATTGAGAACAGAAGAGGATAGCAAGATTCTAGAATTATTTTAGTCTTATGAGACAGGTTCTCACAGGAATAACAAAATCTAGTTCCTTCTGGAAGCTATAAATGGGGAAGAGGAAGTGTCTATAGTGTGGATTGTGAAGACAATTTTGGCTATTGTTTAACAGGAGTGAAATTATGGCTCACAGAACTTTTTCTCCTAAAAATTTAATTGAAGCACATGGACAAATACATTCTTTCAGGATTTTTTACTAAATGGTAAAGAAAGAAAGAAAGAAAGAAAGAAAGAAAGAAAGAAAGAAAGAAAGAAAGAAAGAAAAGGAAGGAAGAAAGGAAGGAAGGAAGGAAAGAAGGAAAGAAAAGCAATGATTAGAGAAAATGCTTGTGAACACCACTTATTAAGTGAGGACCATGTTTAAGGAACCAGTAACAACTATTCTTAGTTTTGAGATAAGAAGATTGTGACTTAAAAATGTTGCCCACTTTTTCTATGTTCTTCAGTGGTGAAGACATTTGAATTGAGGTCCTATAAGCTTGCAACATATTTTTGTATATAATTTATTATATCCTCTTGATAAAGCAATGGCTTTTATAATTATTCTTACTCTCACTTAACTAAGGTTTATTTTATAAGTAATGTTAATTGCTATTGTCTGTGGTTCTTTGATATTTATACTCTTAATCATTTCAATATACCGTAGTGCAAATTTCTGGTTATATATCAATACTAATCAAGCAGATACAAAGCGAAAAAACATAATATTAGCAGTTTTACACAAGATATTGAAATGTAATCAAATAAAATAATTTGATGAAATCAAAAATAATATGCTAATTATCAAAATGAATGACAGTCAACAAATATAATAAAAATCAAGCGTAATAGTCACAATCATATTAAAAATAGTGGAATTTAATACCTTCTTCTCTCCATAATATGTTAGCTACTGCAGCATGTCAAAAAGAAAGAGAAAGAAAAATAAATAAATATATTTTTGGTTTCACAGTTACAGAAATAAATATTAAAGAGGACAAAATTTCTAGGATAGAAAATACAGGTAATAATAGTGACAATAAATTTGACAAACTATTTTAAACTAACAAAACAAAACAAAAAAGTTCCTAGTCCATTATTAATGCTCTCTGCATTTCTTTAAATAACCAATTTTTCTTTAGAATAAATATTTTGTTAATACACAAAGACTATTTCATGCATTATTGAAAAGAACAAAATCTTTAAATTAATTTTATTAAAATACATTTTAGAACAAGCTTTGGTCATTAAAACTATTTAGTTGACAATTTAGTTGCTGATAGAAAATTTTATAATTTGTAAAATGCTAAATAATCACCACATGAAATATCCCAGAGGAAGAATTCTTATAAATACAGAATTTTGAACAGAGAGTGTGCCTATATGTGCTCACCAATTTACATCAGACAGAATGAAAATATGTCTAAATATATCTTTCTTATTCAGTGCACACTGAATTATCTCTGGACAATATGTTCATTAAATACTATACAAAGACTACCTCAATAGAGAAGTAAACTATTAAAACATAAATAAAAAATACCAATTGAAAATATTCTCAAGGAAACATCCATTTCTATTATAATTCAAAGTAAAACAAAACCTATACTTTCAAAGCAAAAAATATAAATGAAAAAATGGTAACTAGTAGAAAAATTATCCACATCTAATTATTCCCTGAATATTTGGACCATATTACTTATCTTTAACTAAACCCATGATTGTATTCAGCAAAGCCAAGAAGATGTCTAGCCTAGCATTCCTTAGTTGAGGCTTAAGGTCTAAATCAGACAGTTTTCAGCACCTGCTGTATTTCTCTTAAAGAACAAAGCATTAAATATGAACATTTTTGTGATTTTTCCATGTTTCTAATTCCTTCATAATATTTATTCAAATTTGCATAAATGATATGCATATTCCTTCAGCACTCTTTGTGGTGTTGTTTTTGTTCGCCTACCATGTGATTGAAAAAATATGAAAACACTTCAAGCTTTCAGGTTTAAGATGAAAAAGTTCTGGTGATCTCATGTACCGCATGGGTGGCAATGATATATTAATTTCATTTGATTGTGGTATTACATAGTATATGAATATATCAATCATGTTGTATACTTTAAACATATGCCAGTTTTGATTGTCAATTAAATATATTGAAATAATAAAATGAAGGGACAGATCTTATTCTGAAGGAGAAACTATAGATCTAGGAGGGAACATAATCATGGAAATAATCATGTGATAAGTGAGATATAAGAGGCAAATAGAAATTCTAGCAAATATAAACAGAACTGTCATCCTCAAGGGGCAGAAGTTGGGTACTGCGAGGATGGCTGTACTGTAGTGGGGATGCTCCAACCAGGAAATTTTATCCAAGCTTGCAGGAGGTTGTGGGGCATAGAGATATACAGAGGGTATTCTACACATAAGAAAAAACCTGTGTGAGGCATACCATGAGGACCATCATGACATATTCAGAGAATTTCAAGTAATCTTGTGTATTTGAAGTGTAAAATAGAAGGTGAGGCCAGAGAATTGGAACACAATGAAAAAGTAATTAAAATTTCTTCTATAGGCTCAGCAAAAATTGAGCCATGATTAGTCATCATATTTTCACGTAAGATAAAGGTAAGTAGGCATATGTTTTCTGATATTTTTATCCTTTACTTAGTGAGTATTGATTATCTAGCATGTGTCAGGCATTAATAATTAGTGCTAACAATCCACAATTTAGGATGGACCTCCATACCTGTGCTGACAGAACTTATTTCCTAGTTGTGGAGATAAAAGGTATTCAAATCATGGCAGGAAAATTTGAAAATTTCTAATTTAATGTGTCACAGAGAAAAGAAATACAAAAAAACATGAATAATTTTATTGTACAGATTACACATAGTTCATGAAACTGGGGGATACTTCCTTAATGATAAACTTTAAGATGAAGATTGAAAGATGAGTGAGAATGAATTAAATGAAGACAGTAGGAATTAGATTTCCAGATAAAGGAAAAGGCATGCACAAAATCCTAGTGGTATGTCAAAGCACAGTCATTTTAAAATTTTAAGGACATTATGACTCATACAGAGACATTTTTTAGTATGAGAAAATACCAAATATAAAGAGCTTGTGATACTAATATCTGATAAGGTAAAATTCAAGCCACTGCTCATTAAACTTAAAATTATGTAACCTGAAAGCATGATATTAAAATATATGGTAAAAACTCTAAGAATTAGATATGAACTTGACAAATCACAGCCTGACTCCTTATCACATCACTTCTAATATTTGAAAAATGAAGGGAACAAGAAAAAATTTCTACAATTTTAAGGTAGAGTTACCATATTCATAATAAATGTTTATCATACAAAAAGTGTTTTCAAGTTTTATTGGAAAGTGTGTCTGCATTTCAAATGTGGCCACAAAGTAAACTATAAAATCAAAGTACCTTTTTATTCTATAGGTATACTCCAATAATCTGAAATTGCTTAGGCAGTTTCAGACAACAAGCAAGAAAATACACGTGTTAAACACATATAATTCGTGAATAAGTTAAATATTTTAAATAATAAATACAGTCACACTTTATATAAAACATAACAAAAAGGAGAACTCAAGATGCAGACCTAAAGGGTTTTAGATAAAAAATAATGCATAGGTTTAATTTGTTTATTGAGCAAAATAGATGAGAAAGAAAGAAAGAGAGAAAGAATGAGGAGGAACATAAAAATATGCTAGATAGCTAAATTATTCATAAAGAAAATATCATATAGATAAAATGTATTCAGATCTTATACAATTTAAAAACTTTATATGGTTGGAACTGGGGCCATAGATCAGGGCTAGAATGCTTACCCAATATGCACAAGTCCTTGGAATTAGTCCCCAGCACCATACAAAACAATTGCACATATTATTATTGCATTTTTACAACATACTCCATTTTAATGCACAAAATTAGGATGTTCATTAACGTTAAAAACAAAGTTAAATTTAATTACCCTGGTATAATAATAAATGAAGATTTTTCTTATATTTCTTCATTGTCTGATTTTCATGTAAAGTATACATATACAAGGATATTTCTGATGTGATATATACATATAATATTGCATGCTGTTTATTTATTTGTTTAAAGATGTCTAATCTAGTCTTCAAATACACAGTTTTAATAACTGTTCCACAATAAGGATTTCTGCCTTTTTTATATATTTTTTTAGTTGTCAAAGGATCTTCATTTTTTATTTATTTATATGTGGTGCTGAGAATCATACACAGTGCTTCACACAGGCAAGACAAGCACTCTACCATTGAGCTACAACCTCAGCCCACTTCTGTCTTTTAAAATGCTTTATTTATTAATTATCAATTCAAACCTAGTACCTAGATCAGAGTCTACTATAAATAATAGGGCAAAATAAATACTGTTGACTTCTGTCTAACTAATACATATATGTGTTGTAAGTACGTGTGTGTCTGCATTTACTGTGATATTCACTCTTCTATTTAAGTATTTCCATTATTATATATTCTCCCAAGAGGTATGAGAAGATTTAAAGTTTTAAACATAGGTTCCTAAATTAAATTCTAAAATGTTCCCAGCAGCACCACTGTGAGTATGTGAAATCATTCATCTTGCCACATATGAGGTGGACTATTATTGTATAAGTGTGTGTGTGCATGCAAGTTTGCACAAGCTTAGTTAATAGGAATGTAAATTATAATATGTAAAATAAATTGATTATTAGTAATATTACGATTGCAAATATTTAAATAAACCATTCCCTTATGTCTTAACTCATTATTTCTATAAGGGTATTGTTATTGATTTTACAATTTTAACAGTAGCTTAAATATAGAAATGGCTTTCTTTCACCATATTAATATGTACTTCATATAATATAAATAACTACTAATAAATGCAGTCTTGATCATGCTATTCATTAGTTTAAAAACATTTGTATGTATGCATCCACAAAATCCTTAGTATATCCATATGGAATCTGATGATATGCCTTACACCATATAAACTCATATTCCAAACATCAAATCTTTATGAATCTCTTACCAGAACTTTTCACCTAGTACCCCCCCAACCAGTCTTAGTATTTTATTTATAGTTTGCCTGTCTGGAAACAAGAGTTTGAATTACTTTTTCTTCACATATAGAATCCTGGGAGACACTTAATTTATTCCTTAATATACAATAAAAATTATCTGTTCTAATCTCTTTTATTCATGATGGGCAATAAAAACCTCAAAGTTATAGACTTCATAATTCAACACTCACTTAGTATATAACTGGAATGTAAAAATTCTTTCTGAAAATCGCATACACCTTCTAATCAAAATGTGGTTCAGTGGAATAGATGCCTGATAGTAGTTACTGATCTTTATTATTAATGCCTTTTAATACAATTCCTTATTTTATATGTTAGAAGCGTATGATCATATTAAAAGTGATAGATCCCCCATTAAATATGCTATCTATGAGGAGATATATTTGGAGAGCTTAATGATATTATATATGCAATAGCAATAAAATAGTTAACCACAAAACAGCATGCTATAGTACTAAACAGCTATTTTCCTTGGTTACTCATTTGTAAGGAGCCTGACTTTTCAACTGCATAGGCTTTTTGCTTGTCCTTCTCCTTGTCTGAAAGCTTAAGCTTTTTACCACTTCAAGATATTTTTTGATAAACTACATTTATGTAAGCATAACATATAAGCTAGATGTCTTATTGACTGCTTCCTTGTTGAATTTAAGAAAATGACTTAACTTTAGCAAGTAAATGAAAAAGGGCAATGTTAAAAGAAAACGCAGATAAAGATTTAATATATCTGGAAAAATATACGGTTAGTCTTATGGTAGTTGAAATTTTTTTGACTGTACATATGGAGAATGAAATGAGACATTTAACCATGCTATTTTTAGGCTGGAATTTGTATTAGATATGTCAAGAGCATTGCCTGCCATATGCCTAATTCAAAGCCACTTTTAAATGAACCTGTCACTCATTTAGCACTGATTGAAGATGATTCCCCCTGTGACAATACAGAGTCTAAACCTAGTGTCTTACAATAGTTGATTAGGCCAAAGTGTCCAGCATACATTAGGGGATATAATCAAAAACTGGTCAGTAAAGTATGGTCTTAATTTCCAAAAAGATAATCAGATTCTTTTGGCAGGTAGTTGGAATCAAGGAATTATGCTAGAAAATGTGGAGCAGAAAGAGCAGGAATTGTAAGAATGGATAGCAAAAAGGCATCATGAAGCACTATCAGGGTCATGATAACTTGTGATAATTCAGAGTAAGGCTCACAAAGACATGAAAGAGAATGATCTGTGCAAACCATGGGAAAGGCAAGTGAGCCAGTGTAATATATGAGTTTCTGGGTTCTGAATGTGGATACATACCTTATTGTTTCATATTGTCAACTTGAAGTTCACATGAGTTTCAAAGTCACCATTGGTTTAAACAAATAGAATGAGTCTACTTCTAATAATCAAATGAGTGTAAGTATCCATAATAAGATAAAAACCATGGCTATGTCAGACGATTAAAGCCACCACATAAAACAAATAAAAGACAACATCCATGGGGCTGGGATTGTGGCTCAGTTGTAGAGTGCCTGCCTCTCATGCATGAGGCACTGGGTTTGATCCTCAGCACCACATAAAAAAAAACAAACAAATAAAATAAAGATATAGTGTCCATCTACAACTAAAAAAAAAACTTAAAATAATATTTAAAAAAAACCAACATCCATCTTTTCCTCCAATGGCAAGCAAGTGTACATATCATATGCAGAGGTTAAATCATGATGTCCAGCAAATTACCTCAAACTTGGTAGCTTAAAACAGCGGTCTTTATGGAAGTGGCTTGACTGAGAAGATTGTGGCTTTAGGTGGGGGTATTTCATTAGGTTACACTCATCTAAATGCTTAAGTTAAGGTGGAAGATCTACTTCTAAGGTGGTTCATTTATATGGTTGGCAACTTGATGATGGCTGCTAGTGGGAGGCCTTGGTCTTCAGGGTCCTCAGATACTGGCATTGGGCTTCCCTCAAATGAGTGATTGAAAAAACAAGGCAGAAGCCTTTTTGACTTGGCTTCTGAAATCATTTGCCTTAGCTTCCATCCAGCTTTACATATGAAAGATACTTTTCTATTTCAATGTTGAAAAAATTGGGAAAGCAAATGACATGACAGCAAATGAGGATAGATCCTACATGGTCTCAAGGTAAGAGACAACTGCCTCTCAGAAAACATAATTTCAAGAAAACTGTTCTAGCTAACAACCTCTTAGCCAGATTGCTAAACTTCTCTTTACATGGAAATTCTACACATACATTTTTAGGAAGTGGTTTATCCTTTGTAAACCTTTATACAAATAATTGTTTAAGGGTTTCATATGATAAACAATAGAGTGACATTAATAAACCATTGTGCAGATAAATAGGGCAGAATAAATGCCTGCAGATAAATATGGTAAAAATGTTGCCTTCTACATTGTTCATGTAACCTGTCATTGAACACTGATGACAAACTTACTTCCTCTTTTGTTTTGACTTCCTTGTCTAGAAAATATGCCACAGGGAAGTTGAAGAATTAAAAAAGAAAATGATTATAAAATATCTTCAGTCCTTGGTATATAAACAGGCTTTCAATAGATATTGGCGCTCTCTCTCCCTTTTTCTTCCTTTCTCTCTCTCTCTCTCTCTCTCTCTCTCTCTCTATATATATATATATATATATATATATATACACACACACACACACACATATATATGTATATATATATATATACTAAATAGAACTCAACATGAGCAAACACATAAAACTAAATTCATAAAATACATGCAGAACAGAACACTGCATAAAATAGTACCTTGACACATCATTAAGGCTATAAAACAATTCTCCTTAATATCAAGCAAGAGAACAAAATTATTAGAAATATTTACATGGACTATAACAGACAAATGAACTAGCATGAAGAATTTATGAGCACTAGATGAGTTAAAAATGTTAAAATATTTATAATGGTGCTTGACACATACACTATATACTACATGCATATATAGATTTATTTATGAATAATTAGCATATGGCTATTTAGGAAGAAGTTTAGGAGATAAACTTTTCAACCTTTCTTTAATTCTGTTGTAACACATCAAATAATTTTTTAATAAAAGGATATTATTTCTACTTTTATTACTCCTCACTTATATCAATCTCCTATTTACTATGTACTTAAATGCTTATTTAATGTGTTCATACTATATATGTAATTTTAACATATAAAAATTATATTTAAATGTAGTTTAAACTAAATGACTATACTGTCTTTGAAGGAAATGGAATACTTTAAAATATTTGTCCTCAAGATAAATAAAGATTGTTAGATATTGTGTATGAAAAATTGCTACTCAAAAATTATAATTTAGAAGCTCAAATTAACTATCATGATATTTAGACATTTTAGTAAACACATAGCTTATAATTCTGTTAACTTGAGTTTTGTTTAAAGATATAAAGCAGATTAGAGTAATGCATTATAAGGGTATCAGACACATGAATAGGATAATCAATGAAATTCAGCTTCTGAAATATATAGCAGCCAAAAGAATATGTATATATAAATATATATACACACATACATATGATTTATACCAGTCACAAGATTATATACATTTACATATATGTGTATGTGTATATATATAACATCACATTGTTTGAAAAGGTGTTCATGTAGAAAATGACAGAAGTTTTCATAAAACAAGCTGGTTATAAGGTAACAAGAATAAAATTCACCCTAGAGAAATTCCTGAAGAAAATTTGTTATATGGACCATAACAGACAAATGAACTAGCATGAAGAATTTATGAGCACTAAATGAGTTAGAAATGTTAAAATATTTATAATGATGTCTGACACATACACTATATACTGCATGCATATATAAATACATGTGTGTACACATACAACATATTTATTATATACATGTGTACATATATACTTAAAAATATTTTGCTAAATATACCGAGAAACATCTTTGAAGAGAAGAATTTTATGCTGATTGAAATATGAAGCAACTTGCATCAAGAATATGTTCTTTATATCTTATTATCTGAAGATAAAAATCAAAGTAATTTTAGTATACACAGTGTTGATGATAGGATCCTTAAAATGTTCTTCAGATATTATTTCTTAATTATCACAAACATTAACCGATCAATTGCAAGGTCTATAGCAAACTCTAATTTGTTTTCTTTTGTGTTTCAAATGCTCCCTTTGCTTTTAGACAAAATAAGCACCAAGCGTGGCACTCTGTTATAAGCAAAATGTAAAACTTGACATCTCAGCCTGTTAAAGGCTTATCCTATACTAAGAAGGCCATATGGAGTTGGATAATAGGGATGACTAGCTCTAGAACTGAAGTTTTCTTTCCCAAGGAACCTTAAATATATCTTAGTTCATATAGAATTTTATGACAGATAACCCAGATATCTGTGTTATGTAGTAAGAATTTTGATGCAAAAATATTAATTGGATAATTAAAAGCAATAACCTCTTTCATAAAGAATGTCACTTTCAATATGGCAGAACTGGTAGTATTTTAAAGGTCCCAATTAAACAAATTTGTTTTAAGAATGCCTGTTCAATGTGTTCATGGAGTCATTTGTTTATTGTTGAAGAGGATTGTTTCATACCAGCCAATTCAACATTAGCCTGAATCTCTTTCTTACATGTTTTTCTTGGATATGTTTTATTTCTTAATTTTAATGTAGTACTTACTCAAGAAATATTAGTCTTTTGCTTTGCTTGCATTAGTGGAGAGGAAGGGACAGGTTCTGCTTAAAATGATATAACATGAACTAGATGGTTGAGCCCAAATTTGCAAAGTATCATTGTGTCTAGTATTTATTCCTCTAAATTTTTTGATGGATATGTTTCTAGCTATTAGAATTTGCTTACTTTTAAAAAAGAGATCAGATAAATTACATGAAATTCATAGTGTTTTTAATATTATAAATTAAGAATAAATTCAATAACATATTTAAAGAAAGAGGAATATACATGAAATGAAAAATGTGCCATCTCCCTCAGGGTTTTTTGGTTTGTTTTTCTTGTCAGAATTAAAATTGCTTCTAACATTGCTACATTAAATCTCCTAGTCATAATGCTACGCTATTATAAAACACTTTCAAGAGCCTAAAGTCTTCTCTGTTGCAGCATTTTCATTAACGGTGGTAAGTATCTGTACACAAGTTTGAGAACCACTATTCTTTCTCATGAGGTTAGGTGGGATTTAAGAGCATGGAGGAATGACATTGTATTAGTCTCATTTTTGCTGCTCCAACAGAAAGTAGCCCACTAGGTGATTTATAGATGATTTATAAAGATTTCTCACATTTTGGCAGTTAGGGAGTCCAAGGAACCAGAATCTTGTGTGGTCCCTCTTATTGTATCATAACAAGGAGAAAGGCATCACATGGCCAGGGGGCAGAAAAAGGCCAATGAAGCCTAACTCACCTTTATTACAACTCCCTCTCAGGATAACTGACCCAATTCCTTGATTAGTATCTTAATTCATTGCCAACTTTTAAAGGCTGCAGTTCCCAATACTGTTATTTTGTGTTCTGGAAAATCCTGGTCCCAATGTAGAATAACTGGTCCCAAGATATTGTAAGGCAAAGGAAAAAAAATTGAGGCAGACAGATCCAAGATTGCACAGAGCACAATTTATTGGGAACTTACTGACAGCAGCATGGTCCTGAATGGCAGCAAGACGAAGTAGATGTATGCTACTGGGGACAGAAGTATATTGCTCAGGACAAAAATGACTTCATACAAGTCAGAATGTACTTGGTTTATCTCAAGTAAATGTCAAGTAAGCATGTTCCTGGCACTATCATCCGGTCATAAAGCTCCACACACCATTCTAATGCATTTGTCTATTTAAAATATGCTAAGATGCTATGCAGGAAAATCAGAACAGAGTTACTCAGAGTTAATTATGGCAGTTGCAACTAAAGAGGACTGCAGTCAAGTCGAATGCACACATATTGGTAATTAATTTTTTTTTTTTGGTAATTAAATTTTAAGAAGAGTTTTAGAAGAGACGTTCAAACCACAGCAGGTATCAATATTAAGACTGGGTAAAGATAAAAATTGCTCCACTACTACAAACATGAATTTGAAGCTCTACCATATTGTTTTATTGCTTATCATCTTTTTTCTTTGAAATATAAATGTTACTACTAGGAGTTGAGTTACTATTTCAAATTGTATCAACGGAGGAAAAAAATGCTGGAAAATAAGGACAAAATGAAAATACTGCTCTGTTCCCCTCTGCTTCTATCTGCCCACTGTGCTCTTCTTTCCCATCTCCACTACCATAGTTTCTATAGTAATGAGAGATAACAATGCCAGCTGCTCTTCTTCCTTCCATTGTCAATATTGAAAAAAGGGCAGTCAAACAACAGACAGTAGTGACACTCTAGCAGCTGCAGTTACTGGCACAGAGAAAAAGAGAATGAGATCAGAGATGCTCAGCAGAGAAGTGACAGAGAGAGCAAAGAAACTAGGCCAAGTAGCAGCAGTGTAGCCAACCATGGCTGTGGTAAGGATGAATGCTGGCACTAAAATGTGAGGATTTTCAGCAAAAGCCTCCTGAAAACACAGTGACTATACACACATTTGGAACCTTGAATTACTGCTCACTCTTGGAAAAAAAAAGTGATAAGGTAAGACTTTGAGATATAATATAAACACTTTCCCTCATATGTATACATATATGTGTTTGTGTTTACACACATTTTCCTAAAAATCATCTCTCCCATTCTAACTCTTCCAGAAGGAACAACAAAGAGAAATTGTTAGATTTTTAATAAAACTAAAAATATTATGTTCTAAAAACATTTTTTTCAAACTTGAGGAAGAACTGACTTGTGTGAATACGAGATACTATATGGAATTCAGCTTCTTTAAAGAGTAAGAGAACACTAACACTAATATGAAAGAGTTAGTTATTTATCATACTTTCTAATAAAGGGGTAAGCAACTACTAAATATATTAAAATTTAAAATATTTTGATATTAAATACAATCAAAATATAAAAGGTCTAACTTGCTACCCTTTTAAAATAATCCTATATCTAGACTATAGTGCTATCATTTTTACTCACTTAAATAAATTTTACCCATTATTTAACACATTTTAAAAAGTTTGAAGCTAATAATCATTGACCCAGAACAATTATCAATGATGGTAATTAGAAGAAACATATGTTGAGACCTCATTATATGCTAGAACCTGCCAAGGATTTTAGAGCATTGAATCCACTAATATTTCATTTGGACAAATGTCTGTAATTGAGTTGATTTCTACATTAGCTTAATCTAAAAAAGAAAAATAAAGAATTATGTGCTCAAAATATAAGAGGGTAAATATATAGTCTAAAATAAGTTAATCTTCTAAAACAAATAGATGAGCAGAAGATCCACCTCCTAAATATTATTCCAAATGTTTACACATTAGGCTCTGAAGCTGAAATTGTCTTTCTGGACATTCTACCAATCATATGTAGATATGGAAATGAAATGAAAGAATACTAATGGAGCCACAAAAGCATGAAAAGTTGACAGTAGCTTATCTTCTATTATCATAATAGGTTCCTTCTTGTGTCAATTTAGCTCCAATTTAATGGTTGAAAATTTAAAAAACAGTCTAAAGAATAATTTTAGTCATTGAATATTTTAACATGATTATTTATTGTGAACAAATAATTTGTGAATGTGATGAGTTTGTTTTTTCCTTAGAAATTCAAGCAAGCTGATAAACCGATACTGATAAATTCCATTATGTCAAATAATCTTCAGAAAACAAATAAAAAAGCCAATTTAATCTCATATTGAGTATTCACATTAATTGTATTCCAGCAGCATGGTGTAATGAATTTCTATGATATATATTTCAACTTGAAATTAAAGAGTAAAGAAAAAAGACAATCTGTTTTATGAATTGTTAAGATTTTGAATTTCACTTAATCCTACCCAGGTAAAGAAAAGCAGTACTATATAATGCCTACTATATGTTAAAATTAAAATCTAATTAAATTAAATTAAAACGATGCTTATTTTGATATCTCTTTGATAAATCCTAAACATATGTAGAAAATATTTTCTTTGTAGACATATAGCTTGTAGGTATTTCCTAATTTGGCCTTTTGTAGTCATGCAGTTCAAGGTGCCCCTTGATCTAATTCTATTCAAGGATGCTTTCTCACTTAATATTACAAATTCCAAGTGAATATTTTTATAATCTTATTAGGATCTGACCACAAAATTAGCCAAATGCACCATATACTTCATTACTCTTCCTTAGGGCTGATGTTTTACTGTGTCTCCAGCTGTGAAACTGTCACCACAACCACCAATGAACAGCTCATATTTCACCATCTCAAAAGATATTACACTATTCAACTTGGAAGTTTTTTCTGTGCCTGTAATCCTGTCACACTTGCTTATATGTCTATTATGGGAATTATTTTATTTAATTATGTATTGTAGTTGCCCTTTATTTCTACTTTCACTGAAAAAGAACCTTTCTGAATGTGGAGAATTGATTTATTCAGTGTTGACCACATGCTAGTAACATGTTTACTTGTTTCTAACAGGTGACAGTATGAATGAGCAAATCTTTTTCTCATTCTAGATATTTTTTTCTCCTTATAATGAAAGCTCTCATTCACTTTCCAAATTTTGGTAGATGCCCCTTTTCTAATGGTCATTTAAGAAACAAATAATTAAGTATGGAGTAATGCTATCATAATATTCATATACTTTGCAAGGTAACTATATTTACAAATATTTAAATTACCTAAATAAAAATATAGCCATTTTAAAGATTATATTGTAAATTGATTTGGTTTTAATGGAGGACTGGAAGAAATTAAAAGGTAAATTTAAAAGAAGCTTTAAAATTATAGCATAATATTCATAACATGGTAAGTTCTTCCTATATAATTTCTGAATGCCTGGCAATTCAGTGTTTCTCTAATGAGTGTGCTTTCTGGCTTGAAAGGAATATGCAAACCCAAGCCTAACATATAATGCCATAATGATTTTCAAAAGATGGTAAAATTAGCAATAATACTAGCAATGTATGATTATTATTTTTCCAAACCTCACTGTCTTATTATGCAGTGTTTTAATTTTTGTTATCCTAGTTGATGTGAAATAGGATTTCTCTGTGGTCTCAAGGTATGTTTCCTTGATAACTTATGTTGATTAACACCTTTGAGTAATTTAGATTGGCACTTAATTTTCCTTGTCTTTGATGTCTTTTTAAAACTCAGGCGAGTTTGCTTTTGGTTTGTTTTACTACTCTTATTTTTCTATGTAGGATAATAAGTTCCTGTCAGTTACTTGTGCTGACAATATCCTTAGGGCAACATTTTGTGATCAGAACTTCTTGCCAGGGGCAATATTATATATCTGTAATACCAGCTTCTCTGGAAGATCACTTGAGCCCAGGAGTTTGAGGTCAGCCTGCGCAACATAGCAAGACCCTATCTCAAAAACAAAGCAAAAAGAACTTTTTACTTTTAACTTAATCAAATTGTTTTCTCTGATGTTTTATTTTGCTTTATGAATGATACACTGAAATTAAATTATGATGTTAATATTAGTACAATCATAAACAGTAAAATAATGGTTGTACCATATATGTTATATATACTGATATACAGACTCTTCACTAGAATATCATGTAATAATGAAATTAGAAAATACATTTTCAATTAGAAAATACATTTTTTTCTTTGTAGTAACTTCAGTCTTCTGAGTCCCAATTATATTTAGAAATACATTTTGACTCTATAATAGGTTGTTTGAGATGAAAACATAAATATTTTGTTCATTAAAAATTTAGTTTCGGGCTGGGGTTGTGGCTCAGTGGTAGAGCGCTTACCTCACACGTGTGAGGCACGGGGTTCGATCCTCAGCATTAAAAAAAAAAAAAAAAAAAATTTAGTTTCTATCCCAGCTGCTCTGGAGGCTGAGTACGGAAGATCACGAGTTCAAAACCAGCCTCAGCAATGACAATGCACTTAGCAATTCAGTGAGACTCTGTCTCTAAATAAAAATACAAAAATGGGGCTGGAATGTGGCTCATTGGTTGAGTGACCCTAAGTTCAATCCCCAGTACCAAAAAAAGAAAGAAAGAAAGAAAGAAAGAGAGAGAGAGAGAGAGAGAAAGGAAGGAAGGAAGAGAAAGAAATAGTTTCTATTAAAATTTCATTATTGCATGAATATTTTCAAAAGACATTATTCTTCATGGCAGAGACTAATATAAACATATGTGTTAGACAGACAGTAGATCTCCTTGTGGGGGAAGATTTTTCCAGCTGGCACACAATTTTACTGCATGAGAGCTGAGACGATATCTTTTAAGACATTTTATATTTAACACTTCATATGTAACACAAATATTAAAATGTACTCAGAGCTGGAAAATAAGGATGCAGAAAAATGATCAAATTGTCTGACTCACTTTCTCTAGTATATTCATCTCCTAATCAGCCATTATAAAAATGCAGATAACTGAGAAAACACAGGTCAAGAGGACACAAAGATGTATGATCTGAGCCCTTTGCACAAAGTTGATAAAAACGTGTGGCACAAAACTTTTCAGATAACATCTCATTTCATTTCCTTATCCCAGAGCCTGGCATTTCAGAGGCCCATTTGTTTTATTAATTCTTTTAAAATATATGCTATTATCTGATAGATTTCTTTATTCACAGGACTTTTAAGGAAATTTTGGAGTGATGTTCATTCTACTGTTTTTAAAAAATTAAATATATAGTTTTTTTAACAAAAAACTCACTAAGTAGAATTATGAAATCTCAAAGGAGTTCTAATAATTTCTCTTCAACACCATCAACAAAATATTAGTATATAATGTTTTTAATGTCTCATAGAGATTTTTATCTCCATTTATAAAAAGTTCATTATGTTCTTTAACACTGATTAGGAAAAACAGTGAATAGAATTAAATATAAAAATCAAAATGGAAATTTAATTGTTTCTAGACATGACTATAATGAACATTTTGGTATATAATATCTTCCAGAATTTTTTAATCAAATGATAAGAATATAGTACATATACTTTTTCTGTACGATAAAATATTATATGTATTTTTAAATATAAGTAAACATAGATCTACAATGTCAATTTTTAATCACTTCAATGTATTACATTGTAAAGCCATACACATTTATTTAATCAATTCCTCATTTATGAAAAAAATACATATATGTATATATACACACACTATAAACAAACCTGGGCTGCTATTTAGTACCCTTAAAAGTCAACTTTTGTTTACTATGACAAAATATCTGAGAAAGTCAACTTAAAGAATAAAATCTATTTTGGCTCTTGTTTTCAGTGGTTTTAGTCCATGGTCACTTGGTCTCCTTACTTCGGTTAGGCAGAATATCATAAAGTAAGGACCTGTTGAAGGAAAGCTGCTCATCTACTGGCAGCTAGGAAGCAAAATAAGAAAAAAGAGCAAGACAAGGGCCTGGAACAAAATATACCATTTAAAGGCACACCTCCAGGGCCTACTTCTTCCAATTAGAGCACATTTCCTAAAGCGTCTGCCATCTCCCAACAGTACCCACCACAAGCTGGCTTTCAACACATGAGCCATTCTAGATGCAAACTATAACATCTATCTTTTGTTTATTTCCACATTCACACAGAGATCTTATACTCAACATTGTCACTATATAGAAGTTTATTTAGTTTGCATGTCTAAAATAACATAAATAAAATGTCATCACTGTCATCAAACAACTTAGGCAAATTGGCATTGTATAATATGAGATAAGATGATAGTCCACTAAAGGTGTATGGTGTCTTGTAGAGAAAATTCAGACAATACATTAATATAGAAAGCTTTAAGTCTTATTTTGCTGTGTAGGAAAGAGGAATATCTGTAAACCTGTCAATTTAGTGACATTTAGATCACATAGTATCTTGCAATATTACAAAATTTTACTAGCATGCAGAACTGGCAAAGTGTTAGAAACAGATTTAATTAAGGACATAGGAAAGGTTATTGTTTTTAAAAAATATAGTCTTCAGATATGGAAATCATGAGGCAGATAATTCAGTATGTTCTGGGTCAACAGATGAAGATGAAACAATTTATGAAACAACTTATTTCAAGATGAGATAGTCATTGGTCAAATTAAGAAATATGAAAAGTAGGATTTATAATAAAAAATCTCAAAAAGTAATAAATGCTTATCAAGTCTGATTAACTACACATGACTCATTATCTTGTGTATTTTTATTAGAATAAGTGTATTAATATGTAAATGTCTATGACAATTGTTAAACAATAGTTGGAGGAATTTTGCAAAAGAAATATGAATTTGAAAGAAATATGAATATTGTCTTTCTGGCTGCTAGAGACATTAATATGAACTGTATTTGTAATTTTATTAAATGTATACACTCTCTTTTTGAAATATTTTTTCTTTCTTTAAAATAAAAAGGAAATGAGGATTAAAGAAGTTAATGTGTCTGTAATACCAGAATCTCTTCTCTTTTCAAAGTTTACAATGTCTTATTCAAACTTTCTGTATACATAAAAAAATGCTTTAATCTATTTTAAAACTTTTCTACCTCTGAAATAACCAAGTACATCCTAAACATTTATATATTGTTTGAAATTTTGGGTACAAGTAGATGAATTCTATCATATTTCTAATCTCTGTGGCATGAATTACACATACTGCAGTTACATAATAATTAATAAAATATACATACTTATAAAATTTATTTAAGTAATCTTGTTATATAACTTAATCCATTCAAAATACTATTTTCAGTGATGTGTGTTAAATCTTCTATGAAAGACCAAAGCCAAGAATTGTTAAGACATTCTAGGGAGAGAGTAACAGAGACAGAGGTGGTAGAAGAAAGTATTGTTTTATGTAGTATTAACAATTTATTCCATCATGATTCTTTATAAGTCAATGATTGTAAAATTAGTAATGTAATGGAAGAAGGATCTCAGAACAGACCTACAACATGTGACAGAGTTAGTATTGTGAATAAATGAGAAAAAAATAACTAATTTAGTGAATGGTACTGGAATAACTGGATATCCACTTTAAAATAAAAGAAATTTTATCTCTAGAAAAAGTATAAAATTAAATATTATTTTAAAGAATCTTAAAATTAAATTTTAGTTCATATTGATCAATTATGAGCATACTATATTATTTTTGTTAACAATATAATGAACTACAATTAATTTTCTAAAATTAATTCCAAGGTAAAGATTTTTGAAATAGCACAATACTGCTAAGGGTAACTCTGCTTGTAACAATGATAAGAAGAAAAGACATGTATTATTATAATATAGTGATTATAATATGTTGACTATAAAGTATTGTTATATTTATGCTTTATATTACAATACTTTCAAGAAGCTAGATTAACCATATTCCTTACTAATATCCTGGTAAGTAAGATAGGACACAATCTGTGCTCAGTGCTTAATGTAGTCAGTAGCTTAAAAGCTTTCTATGGCAGTCTAGGTTTATATCACTTTTCATTTACCTTAACCTTGAAGATGAATCATTTTAATCTCAGAATTGACTCCTCTTGGGAATGGAAATGTGTCAATTGCTTATGCTATATACAAGATGCTTTCAAATAAGTAACATAATACTTCTGCATAAACCTGCCTCTCATATTTCATATCATATTTTCCTATTCCCTGTTATAAATAGCACACAATCCCTTATGACTCATTTCTACTCTTCTTTGTATTTAAGTCCTCCCTGTGCATCACTCCGTTAAGTCTTAGTTATCCAACTCTGCCCTAAAATAACTGTAGAGTAAATTATTTTGAAGCACGTTTTTCTGGTTCAATTTGTTACATGAGAAAACTTCCACTGAGTTCTGTTGACAAAATTGGGCACTGTATCTCAAAAGTTTTCTAATTCAAAGATTAGAGTAGAAGCAAAACACAGACTCTTCAGACATATGATGCTTTGAATGAGTCATTCTCTCAACAGTATCATATTGCTTGGAAATGTAGTGTAAAAAAATTGCTACTACTATGACTGATGTTTTATGTAGAAAATAGCTGAATGATTACTATGAAGACATAGCTAAACAAAGTATGTCATTTACTATGAAACTTGTAAATCCTTCTTGTTATATTCTAAACATGTTCTATTCTAAATATAATAAGAATATAAATTGAATAAACATAAAGGGGAAAGAAACTGTAGATTTTGCTTTTCACTCTGGCTAAAATGAACTTGGGCAAAAGATTTTGATCTTTATGTATTTATTTTGTTCATTATTTATAATAAAATATTTATATCTTAATATTTCCATTAAGAAAATAATGTATATTTCAATTAGTTGAATCAATCATTTTAAAGTATGAAGAGAAATACTATTTCATATTTGTATACATATCATGAGTGTCCATACACATGTCTCTCTACATCAATGTCTACATCTATTTATTTATTTCTATATCCATAAGCATCATTCAATTTGAAAACCTCTGATGTCCCAGCAATTACTGTTTCCCAGGCTTTTTTATACAGAAAGAAAACTGCCAATGTTTCTAGCAAGAAATAGGAAGCTATTTTCAGAAAATAAGCCTGAGTCAGAGAAGAGCTACTGGATATCTAGCAACTCTAATAAAAGCTTTATATATAATGGCTAAACAGAAATCCCTTAATGTGTTAGTATTTATTCCACGTTAAAGATAAGGAAATCAAAGCTCAAAGAGGTTATACAATAGTCCCAACTCACATTTTACTGCAAAAGTAATACTTTTCTATTATACCAGTCTGCTTTTTATTTTTTTTATTTTTAAATTTTTTTTTTGGCACCAGGGATTGAACTAAGGGGCACTTGACCACTGAGCCACATCCCCAGCCCTATTTTGTGTTTTATGTAGAGACAGAGTCTCACTGAGTTGCTTAGCGCCTCGCTGTTGCTGAGGCTGGCTTTGAACTCGCGATTCTCCTGTCTCAGCCTCCCAAAGTGCTGGGATTACAAGCATGAGCCACCGCGCCTGGCTTCAGTCTGCTTTTTATTGACATATATTCCTATCACCACTAAAATACTTTTGAAATTATTTTTGGTGTACATGGACAAGTCATTAAGCTTTTTAAAAACATGCAAATTAAATAATAAAGTTATCACTGATGAGCCTGTGACTGGTTCTTGTGACTTCCTTGAAAATATCTATCAAAATACAAATGTGCCATGTATAATTAATATGGTCTGTGGCCACAAAATTACTAAAGGAGAATTTTTTAGAAATGCTTGAGACTTTTATACTGCTGCAACACTTTAGTTTCTACTTTTGTTCCTTGGACAGCTCACATAATTGAAATGCACAAATAACATGTATAAACATGTTATTTCCAGACTTAGTAAAAACATCTCTTAATCTTTCACTTGTATTGTTTCTACCTTATAAGGTGATTTTGAAAATTCCATGAATATACATGTATTATATTTGTATCTATAATGTTCCTAAAGAGTTCATAGGTTGAAGATTTGGTCCCAATGCAGCAATGGGACTAAAGAGTGGGGTCCTTCAGAAGTAATTGGATCATGAGGGCTCTGACATCATCCATGGATTTATCTACTGAAGGATTAATAATTTGAAGGCATTGTTGGAAGAGAGTGGGAATTGTAGGGGAGGTGCAAAGTTGGAGGAAATAGGTTACTAGGGGTTGTTCTTGAAGTAGATATCTTCCTGACTATCTTGTGTATTCTTTCTCTCTGCTTCCTGACCACCATGGAATGAGCAGCTTTTCTCTTGCTCTTCTGTGACCTTCCCCCATGACATTCTGCCTCATCTCAAGCCTAAAGCAATGGAAGCAGTTGAATGTGGACTGAATCCTCTGAAACCATGAGCCTAAAAAAATCTTTCCTTCTTTAAATTTTTTATGTCAGGAACTTTGATCATAATGACAAAAATCTGATGAACACAACACGCCAGGACAAGGTCTACACTGGTACCTCTCATAAATATATTACTTCTGATTTTAGCAGTGTACTGCTAACATATAATCTCAAAAAATTATTTAAAAGTATTATTTTGATCTTTAATAATTTAGAATAACTCAACAAAATTAAAATAAAAATATAATTTTAGAATCTATTTATAATTATTCATATACATATGTACATTTATGACTAAAACTTCATTACTGCTTATTCTAAAATTTTCCTGGAATTACATGCTGAAAGATTGTATGTGTCATTGATTAAAGAAACTATAGTCAGATGTTTTACTACTGTAACACAGAAAATATATTGAAAAATATATGACAAACATTAAAAGAAAATAAGAATAGAGAGTTGAAATAAAAATATTTTCTAAATATATCATAATTGGCAAACAAAACTAGAGTTTTCAATCATATCTTACCTAAAATTATTTTTAACAGAAAATGAATTGCAAATCAGTATTTCTATTGAAATACATAAAAGGAATAAAGGAATTATTATGTACCATATTTAGGTCATTAAGTCAGTTTTTGTGCATTTTTTACTTTTTTCTACCTTACAACTTTTCTTTTTAAATATTTGCTTATAATGATGTTTGTCATAATCAGACAAAATGTAGATAAATGTATGTTGTCAGCTGGGACATGGGTTAGTTTCTCCTTTGTCATTAGACCCACTCTATCTATATGCACTTATTGATTTAAGAAGAAATAAGAAGATTCCTAGGACAGTGTTTTAACTTGGTTCAAAATCTTGTTTCTGAGAAATGGGCCTAACAATTTAGAGGTTCCCAAAATATCAGTCCTTTACAAAAATTACAATATTAAGAAGCATAAAAAGTCAAACCAAGAGCAGAGAGAAAAAGAAACTGTTCTTTCAAGAACATCTAGTTCTTATCCCCAAAATATGACACTATGGCATGTGTGTACCAGAGGAAGAAAAGGCTGTGTTCTGACAGTTACTTGATAAACACTATAACAGGCAATTCAGCCGCAATAAAAAGTAATCTATCTTCTGTATCCCCAGCCCATCCATATCCATTAAGTTCTGGTGTTTTATGGCACAGCAGGGTGAATATAATTAACAATAATGCATTACATATCTCAGACTAGTTAGGAGAGAGAAATTTGAATGTACTCATCATAAAAAATAAAAAAGCTTAGCGATGGATATGCTAATTACCCTAAGTCAATCACTGTCCAATGTATGAGAAACAAAACATCACATTGTGATTCATAAATATGCACTCGTATTATGTATAAATCATGATAAAAAGAAAAAAATTAAAAGTAAATTTAAAAGAACAGCCACAAAGTAGGGTTGGTGCCAGAGAGGAGGCAGTCAGAAACCACCATATCTGCTGCACAGAAGGGCTGCTCTACAGCCAAGGGGCCTGTAACTGCAATATAACTGATGAATAAAGAAATATGTGAATTTATTCAATTTATAGGATACAACTTTTAAATATTTGAGGACCTCAGATTCCCCAAATATTGCTCAGGAGAGGAATTTTGCAAGGGATTTAAATTCTTGCATGAGCAAATGGGAAGTGAAGACCTCCAAATGTTTTACATATGCTTGCAAAAAAAGAAAATCACTCCAGCATTGTGGTGAAAATTTCACAAGCTTTTTAAAAAATCTTTAAGTCTGCTTTTAGTATTTCAAGATCCCATCCTTCCTACATATGAAAATTGCTTTAATGCACTGCACATTTTATAGTTTTCTGGTGCCTTGATTTTGTGGGGGAAAAATCTATACAAGAATATACCCTCAAAAGCTATAAAGTTGAGTATGGTATGTATATATGTATGTGTGTGTGTGTGTGTGGTGTGTGCAATACATACAAGTCTTTCTAGCAGAATCTTCCACAAAAAGAGAAGAGATGTCTTCATCCACTCCTGCTTCATTCTTCGCTATACACGTATATGCTCCGGTATCTTCATAGCGCACATTGCTTATGTGAACCTCACTGCCATTTGCTAAGAACAGAAGGCAAATGCAACTTGTAAACTACAATTTCAGTTTTGGTACAGTGCTTTCCGATTACACAGTCAAACAGTTCACTTAGCTTGTCCTAATTAAACTGTTTTCCTTCTTACTTCCATACTTTGGAAGCCTGCCAAATTATTCCAGAAGCATTCGAGTGTTTTGTAAACTGTGCTGTCATTCTATTACCGAGAACCTAATGCTCTCTATCAAATGCATGATTTATATTTTATCCTTTTTATTTGTCTACGTTGTATATCAAGTGGTTCATATTGATATCTATAATTTATTCACATATTTAGAAACCACTTTTTCCCAAGCTTTTATAGAAACTTAACTAGCAGTGCTCTTCATTTTCAAGAAAACACGTATGAAAATACACTCAAAGAATATTAAGTGAGAAATGTGCATGTAGACCATTATCATTAAAAGAACTTATTACTGAGTTCTTATTACATACCTTGGATTATTAGGGCAGGAGGACATAAAGATAATAACACATGGTTGTCTTTAAGAATTTCAGCCACTTTCCAGAAATTCAGCTAAAATAAAGTATTATTCAGAAATTGATAGAATCAATGTACGACCAAAGAGTTAAGAGAATGATGAATACAACTTTCAAATATTGGTGAGATAATATTTTAAGCTAATCCTTGAATAATGAGCTGCGTTTCCCAGTGTGAAAGCAAGGGAATAATTAAGAATTCATAATATACTGACAATAGGCAAATAAGGCCTCTGAGATTCAAAGAATGAACTATCAACTCTAAGGATGAGGACTGGACACTTGTTCCATCTGCCTCTAAAGCTCTGTGTTTATTGTCCTCATTTGTTAAAGCTTCTTTCCCTTCTGTCTCCTCCACTTCCCTCCCCTCTTCTTTCTCCCCTCCTTCCTTTCCTTTATCTTTTTCATGTACATGTCTGTGTGCATATCTTTGTGTGTTTTGTGCATGTGTGCTGTATGTTATCCAATCACAACAACACTATGTGTGGTAGAATGGAAGATGGTCTCTTGTGGATTTTTGTTTGTTTAGGGTACTGAGAATTGGAAGCAGGATAAATAACCAATGAGCTACATCCCTGGTCGTTTTTTATTTTTATTTTTTATTTTGAGACAGGATGTCATAGATTGCTGGAGTCTCCCTATGTTGCTGAGGCTGGCCCTGAACTTACAACCCTCCTGTCTCATACTGCTGAGTAGCTGACAGGACTATAGAAATGTGTCACTGCATCCGTCTGAAACATGACTGTTTTTGACAGAAAGAAGACAATAGAATTAGTGTGTCTGAGTTTGGGAAAAGAATAGACAACCAATGCAAAAAAACTTGAATGCCATCCCTAGGAGTCAGTGGTTCTGAAAGGATGTGAATAAAATACGTAGAGGCACTAAATGTTTGGGGAAGAATAATCATTTTGAATAAATTTAACTTTTTTCTTTACTTACAAATGCTTACTGTGTTCCCTATTTCCCCAATCCTTTTTGAGAATCACTAATCCAAAACAGAGATTGGCGGGCTTTTGTTTTGTTCTGCTGCAAAAAGCCAGATACTACATTTTTAGGTTTTGTGGGCCTTACGGCCTCTGTGGCAATGAGTCACCACTCTCATAACAATATTAAAGCAGCCATACACAATATTTTTTAAAAGCTGAATATAGCTGTATTCTAAAAATAAATAAAATAAACCCAACCTTTTATCTACAAAAATTGACAGCTGTCTCAATTTGGTACCCTACTTCTAAATGTTAGAGAATGAATGGTACATTGAAACCTGAGTCAACCTCTTGTTTTACATGAAATATGGCTCCCTCCAAAAATCATACCTTTATTTTCAAGACTCACATACTTTGCCTAAAATCTCCAGATTTTCATTGAAACTTCAAATCAATTTATTCATTCTTTAAATTATCTTTCCCAATATTCTTATGTATCTTCGAAACATGCATTCCTGGAGGTTTTTCACTCTATTACCACAACTATCAATTTCTTTGCCTATCATTCTAACACATCTGTCTTACTAACTTCTAGAACTAGAATATCCAAACCTACCCTGGTACTACCTTGGAGTCCCTGTACCTGATTCTGGGAGTAAATTCCAATTTTGTTGTGTAAGTAAGTTTATAAATTTTCAAATTCAGTTTTCGTTTTCTTAATATTCTATGCTACTTGAAATCCATTTTACTTAACATTCACAGTTAGATATTTTATCTTTTCATATCACCATGCCATAACTTGAGATCATTACTCTCTTAGGTTTCTAATTGTAATACAATTCTTTTGTATTTTTTTCAAAGAAATCTTTCCCTCCTTTTTTACTGATTTCCAGGGCTCTCTCTGCATCCTTTGTCGCACTCCCTTCTCTCTACTTACACTTGCCTCTGATAATTATATGATAATTATCCATTAGTCCTAACTTTTCCCACAAGCAACTACTTGTTAATTTTTCTTCCTCTCAAAATCTGGAGGGATATTTGTATACTTGTCACAGCCTTTACGTTGAAGACTGATTGCTACTGAGACATAAGGACAAGCTTAACAGATAAGCACGTTAATGGTCTTATGTAACCTTCCTATGTGGCCTGACATTGTCGAGCTCTTTCCCACTTTCAACTTTCTCTTCTTTTCTTCTGTAGTATCTATCATTTGTTCTCCTGATTCTGCTGATTTTTACTGTGTTATATTTATCTTCATTTGTTTAGTAATAAAATATTTGTGTTGTTTTGGAATTTAACTTCCTCTTAATCACATATTATCACATACATTACCACAATTATTCAATTACTGCCTCGACTTGAACTTCATGCACAAAGGCTGAAGAAACACATGATGAATGATTGGATAATTAAACAACCATATATTTATCTAACATAGTAGGACACTATAGTATCCATAGTATATGCACAGATTTTTCTCTTGGGTTGTCCTTCTTACTTTTTAATTATTTTTAGTCCTTTCAAAATTGTATCCATTTTCTTATGTATCTAAAATTGACAAACTCTTTTGTAAGGCCTCTAACTATGTCTTCCCACTACCTCTGGAAATGAAATATTTGTTTGTGTAATACAGTTTACTGCTATTATGGGGGACAGAGATGATACAATCAGAAGCTACTTAGATTTTACTGCATTAGCTTCCATTAATCAACTTGATCTTCTCTATGTTATAGACACCAAGATATAAGCAGTAGTTTACGTGTATATATTTGTTAGGTCTAACTTTCTCAATATATTGATTTCTAGGACTCATGTTTGTAAAGTTGAAGAATACTTTAAAAGACTCATCAATATTGCTTGCAAAAATAAGTAAAAGTTTGATAAAGCTTTATTTAAAAAGATTTACTAATCGAAGATCTTCACTAACAAAGTAGAATAATAATAGAAATATCTGCTTATATAAACAATAATAAAATAAAATATACAATTTGTTCTAATGTCAATTGAAATTTAAAGGTCTAGATTAAGGAATATAATGCCCATGAAATCTATACTTAAATGAAGTGACTTGTGTGCTACATCTAACAATGAAAATTGGATTTATACTTTCCTTTATGCTAGTATAATCAACAAGTAATTACAAATGAAATTACTTTGACACATTTGGCCTTTAAAAATAATTTATTTTCCATTTTTTGTTTATTTGTGATGCAATCTGTATAATTGTTTAATCATATATATATTTCAAAATCTTAAAATTACTACAATATTTTGTTTCAAATGAAATAAATTAAAAACTAATACAATGTGAATAGAAACACTTTTAGTAACATTAATTATTTCGTCTGTCTTTACAAAATATACTAGGAAAGTATTTACTCAATTTTTTTGATTTTTGAAAACATCTATCAATACCTGTTTTAATCTATTACTCAAGTATACAAAAAATAACTTCCAAATATTTCTATAAAGAGATCCAATTATTTTGTTCAGCATATCTGCTATAATTCAAAAGTATTTAAAAGGTATGTAATTTAATACATTACTTATCATCAAAAGGACGGCATAATTAATCATTATAACAAGACTATTATTTAAAACATTTAAAATATTAAAGTACTCTTTCAAATATGTCTAATTATAACCATTATTTCAGATCCATTACATTGTATTGCCACTAAGACTTGTAATTTTTTCTCAAATATATAAAATTTGTTAAAATTTTAGTATAAAACTTCTGCATGATCATTTAAGAGTAAGGAGAAACAAGTAAAAGGTACCTTGAAGAGTAAGTTGTTTGGACAGCTTTGGTGTAATATCTATTCCATTCTTCAGCCATCCAAGCTGAGGATTTGGGATGCCCTCTGCATGGCACCTGAGACTTGCAGTTACACCAGGTTCCCTAGCCTGACTCTCTGGATACACTCGAATTACTGGAGGAACTAAAAGAAGTGCAAAAAGTGAATTAGACCCACATTCATCATTTGATATTGCAAAATAAGCAAATAAATTTTGCAATATGAGAATTTATAAACTGTATACTTTAATGATTTGAACATTTTTATAACTTCTTTATTTACAAAGTAAAATGTACTAGCTTTACATGAACAAAAGTAATTCTGGGACTGTGTTTGTAAAATTGCAATATGAACTTAGGGTAACTTGCTTCAGAAATGAAAGAATTCCATAAAGAATGAGCGAGACATTTCAAAAGTTCACAGGAAGCAGATCAAAAAGCTTTCCATTTGCAAATTTGAAATAATTTTAGCATTAAAATAATAAATTATCATAAAGGAGTGTAAGGAATTAAAACTCAATAAATTAAATTACCTACATAAATATATAATGAAAGAGAAAGGAAAGTATTTTCTCACTAAATCATATTTAGATTGAAAAACTAGTCCCATTTGAATTTGAATGCAAAAAATAAACATTTAGGAATATTTTTTTTTTCCAGTTTTTAGAGGGAATGCTTTTAATTTTTCTCCATTTAGAATGATGTTGGCCTTGGGTTTAAGTTATACCACTTTTATTGTTACGGTATGTTCCTACTATGCCTGTTTTTTGAGTGTTTTGAACAGAAATGGATGTTGTATCTTGTCAAGTACTGTATTTTGTCATGAAATTCTTATCTTTAATTCTATTGATGTGGTGAGTTACATTTATTGATTTCCGTATATTGAAACAAACTTGCATCCCTGGGATGAACTGAACTCGATCAATGTGCACTATCTTAATATGTTTTTGTATGTGATTTGCCAGTATATTATTAAAAATTTTTGCATCTATCCTCATTAAGGATATTGGTATGAAGTTTTCTTTTCTTGATGTATCTTTGTCTGGTTTCAGTATCAGGTTGATCGTAGCTTCATGGAACGAGTTTGGAAGGGTTTCCTCTCTTTATTTTTCATGGAGCAATTTGAAAAGGATTGCTGTTAGTTATTCTGTGAAGGTCTTGTAGAACTCAGATGAGAATCTGACTGGTCCTGGGCTTTTCTTTGCTGGTAGGATTATGGTGGAATCTTCAATTTCTTTGCTTGAAACTTATCTATGTCCTGGTTCAATTTAGGTAGGTCATATGTCTCTAGAAATTTATAGGTGTCCTCAAGATTTTCTATTTTATTTTTTTGGAGTATAAATTTTCAAAATAGCTTCTTCTGATTATCATCTGTATTTCAATAGTGTCCATGGTAATATTTCCTTTTTCACCACAAATTTTAGTAATTTGAGTTTTTTCCCCCTTTATCTTGGCCAGCTTGCATAAAGGTTTGTCAATTTTATTTATTTTTTCAAAGAACCAACATTTTGGTTTTTTGCTTTTTTGCATTTTTTTTTCAATTTCATTGATTTTGGCTCTCGTTTTAATTATTTCCTGCCTTCTACTGCTTTTGTTGCAAATTTGTTATTCTTTTTCTAGGGCTTTAAGCTATAATGTTAGCTTATTTATATTGTGACTTTCTATTCTTTTAATGAATGAGCTCAATACAATGAACTTTTCTCTTAGGACTGCCTTCATAGTGTCCTAGAGATTTTGATATGTTGTGTTACTATTTTCATTTACATCTAAATATTTTTTTATTTAACCTCTGATTTCTTCTGATATCCATTGGTT
The DNA here is from genome assembly GCA_028644305.1 of Xerus rutilus. Taxonomy (NCBI): domain Eukaryota; kingdom Metazoa; phylum Chordata; class Mammalia; order Rodentia; family Sciuridae; genus Xerus; species Xerus rutilus. The sequence goes on from CM053408.1 coordinate 31,665,606, forward strand.
TATCAATAGCATATTATTTAGTCCCCAGATATTTGAGTAGCTTCTATTTTAATTTTATGATTGATTTCTAATTTAATTCCATTATGATCTTATAGATTGGAAGGTATTATGTCTATTTTTTTGTATTGCTAAGAGTTGCTTTATGGCATAAGATATGATCTACTTTAGAGAAAGATCCATGTGCTGCTGAGAAGAAAGTGTATTCAATCATTGATGGATGAAATATCCTATATATATCCAACATAGTCCTTGAAATCCTAGCAAGAAGAATTAGGAAAAGAAAGAAATTAAAGGGTTATGACTAGAAAAAGGAGAGCTCATACTATCCCTATTTACCTAAAAAATGATGCTATATTTAGAAGACACAAAAACTCCACTAGAAAACATCTAAAACTCACATATGAATTCAGCAAAGTAGCAGGATATAAAATTAACACACATAAATAAAAGCATTTCTATATATTAATGATGAATACACTGAAAGAGAAATTAAGAAAATTTTTCCATTTACAATAGCCTAAAAAAAATAAAATATTTGGAACCAATCTAACAAAAGAGGTGAAATACCTCTACAATGAAAATTACAGAACTCTAAAGAAAGAAATTGAAAAAGACCTTAGAAGGTGGAAAGATCTCCTATGTTCTTGGATAGGAACAATTAATACTGTCAAAATGGCCATACTACCAAAAGTGCTATACAGATTTAATGCAATTCCTATTAAAATTCCAATGATGTTCTTCATAGAAATAGAAAAAGCAGACATAAAATTTATTTGGAAAAATAAGGGGCCCAGAATAGCCAAAGCGATCCTTAGTAAGTAAAGTGAAACAGAATGCATCACAATACCAGATCTTACATTAAACTACAGAGCTATAGAAACAAAAACAGCATAGTATTGTCACCAAAACAAACATGAAGATCAATGGAACAGAAGACACAGAGACAAACACACATAAATACATTTATTTCATACTAGACAAAGGTACCAAAAACATTTATTGGAGAAAAGATAGCCTCTTCAACAAATGGTGCTAGGAAAACTGGAAATCCATATGTAGTAGAAGGAAATTTAAACCCTATCTCTCACCTGCATAAAACTCAACTCAAAATGGATCAAGGACTTAGGTATTAGAACGGAGAACTTGTGCCTACTAGAAGAAAATATAGGACAAACTTTCCATTATACCAACTTCAGTACCAACTTCTCCAAAATGACTCCTAAAGCACAAGAAGTAAAATCAAGAATCAGTAAATGGAATGGTATCAGATTAAAAAGTTTCTTTACAGCAAATTAAACAATCAAGAACCTGAAGACAGAACCTACAAAATGAGAGAAAATCTTGCCACCTATACCTCAGATAGAGCATTAATCTCCAGGATATATAAAGAACTCAAAAAAACTAAATACCAAAAGCAAAAACAAAAACAAAACAACAACAAAGAAAACAAATAACCTAATCAATCAACGGGCAAAGAAACTGAGAAAGCAATTATATAAATGCAAACTTAAAACTACACTGAAATTTCATCTCACTCCACTCCGAATGGCAATTATCACAAATACAAGTAACAATAAATTTTGTGAGGCAAAGGTACACTCATACATTGCTGATGGGACCTCAAATTGGTGCATGCACTCTGGAAAGAAGTATGGAAATTCCTCAGAAAACTTGGAATGGAACCATCATTTGACTCAGTTATCCTACTTTTCAGTATATACCCAAAGGATTTAAAGTGAATATACTATAATGACACAGCTACATTAATGTTTATAGCAACTCAATTTACAATAGCTAAGCTATGGGACCAACCTAGGTGCCATTCAACAGATGAATGGATAAAGAAAATGTGGTATATATACATGATAGATATTACTCAAGTATAAAAAAGAATGACTTTATGAATTCCATTGGTAAATGCATACAGCTGGAGATTATCATGCTAAGTAAAATAAGCCAATCCCAAAAAACCAAAAGCTGAGTATTCTCTCTGACATGCAAATGCTAACACACAACAAGGATGGGGGGAGAATAAAAATTCAGTGGATTAGACAAATGGGAATAAAGGGAAGGAAGAAAGGATACAAATGGCAAAGACAGTAGAATCAATCAGACCTAACTTTCCTATGTTCATATATGAATACACCACCAGTGAAATCCCACATCATGTACAACTACAAGAATGGGATCCTATTAGATAAATTATACTCCATGTAATGTATAATATGTCAATATACATTCTACTGTCATGTATACCTAAAAAGAACAAAAAAATAAAATAGAATAATTTTTTGCCAAAAAAGGAAAAAGTTTCATAATAAATACTACAAAACAATATTGAAACGATTTTTTAAAAAATTAAATATCTTTACACACATCTTGTGTTCATGAATAGAAATAATCAATGAGTAAACTAGTAGTACTCCCAAATTAATCCACAGATACTGTACCCTCACTAAAATATTTTTCTTTCTTTTTTTTTTTTTTTAGGTAGCCAGGACTGAACTCAGGGGCATTCGGCCACTGAGACACATCCTCAGTCCTATTTTGTATTTTATTTACAGACAAGTTCTCACTGAGTTGCTTAATGCCTCACTTTTGCTGACACTGGCTTTAAACTCACAATCCTTCTGCCTCAGCCTCCTAAACTGCTGGGATTACAGGTGTGCACCACCACACCTGGCATAAAATTTTAACTAAAATATTTTCAAGAAAAGGAAGAGCTAATTCTCAGATTCAAATGGAATACAAAGGAATACAAAGGTACTCAAATAGTTAAAACTTTAAAAATAAAAAACTAAAACTGAGAAAAACTGGAGCACTCACTTGATTTCAAAACTTAATAAAAAACTAGAATATTCAAAAGAGTGTGACACTGACATGAGGATAAATATACAGAACTATGATATAGAATTGAGAATACATAAATATGCACATGCATCTATGGTCAACTGATTACCATGACAAGGAATAGATGTTTCAAGAAAATCTGAACAATCTCTGGTAGGAAAAGTTTTGGGGTAATTTATTATGCAGTATAAATAAACTAATAAAATTATCAATTTGTATTATGAGGTCAACATAAACTTAACACCAAAATTTAATAAGAGTATTATAAGAAAGAATAATTATTAGTCAATCTCTCTCATAGAAATAGAAAAAAATGTACCAAATAAAACATTATCAAAACAAATCCACTGGGATATTAAAATGGAAACACAACATAAGTTACTAGATTTATTATACACATTCCAGTATCACCCACTCCAATTCACCACATAAAGTATTTAAAAGGGAATAAACGTATGATCTTCTCAATAATTGCAGAGAAGTAATGTCTTTAAGAAAACAAACAAAAAAAGAGCCATCTTTTTAGTGTAATAAAAAAACATCTCATACATTTTCAGATGGTATGATTGAGTAAATTAAAATGCAAAAGATTCTAAAGGTGAATTGTTATAATCAGTGAATTTAGTACATTTGTATGAAACAAGCTGTATATTTGTAAATATCAGTAACAAACATTTAAAATAGTTTAAGAAAAAACAGTTGATGAAGCAACAAACATTAAATATCTGCAAATATATCTAAAGAACAAATGGTGCTCATGCCCTTTGTGAAAATATCTTAAAATATTATTGAAAAAATAGTTTACTAAGAAAAAATGAAGCAAGACTTAAATCAATAGAAAAATAAACAAAAGACCTTCAGTTATTATTTCCTCTAGTCATCATTATATTGATTTAAGCCAGCCTAAATTCTTTATTCATTTGCATTCCCATTTGTCAGGATCAGTTAAGCCAATCCATATAGAAACCTAAAAATTGTGCCCCTTATTTAAATGCACACTTTTACTCATTTTATTAAATAGTCACATATTGATTACCTAATATCTGTCATAAATTATAAAATGATGATACAGATGGAAAATATACGTTTCATAGTCTCAAAGTATGTGCTATCCAATTTGGAAACCAAGAAACAAATAATTATAACTTAGCTCTCCAAGTGCTTCAGTACAGTTAACAAAGGCATGATGAGTATGGAAAGAAAGGAGTTATGAACACAGAATGCTTTAAGAGAGTGAGTTGGCACTGGGTTATAAAATATTTTCAGGAATCTATCCAGTACATAGGTGCATGTGGGTGTGAGGAGGCACTGACAGACTAGGGAAAATGCTGAGTATCTTGTATCATTTTTGCGTGTATACACTTTTTACACTTGAATTGTGTTGCAGATAGTAAGATACATGTCACACGTGATTGTACTGAGAGACAATTACTTAATTTGCCAGTATTGTGAAAGAAAGCCTGTATTCAGTCAATCAATGTGTGTTTTGAGTATCTACCGGTGCCAGCCATTCCAGGAATATTAAAAATGGTATCTTCAATGCAATAAACTTAGTGAAAAATTGTCTAAGAATTATGCAATGATAGACTATTTGTACTTCTGCCTCTAAAACTGTGAGCTGGATAAGTGGCTTTTTTTTTCTTTTAACATTATCCAGCTTCAGGTATTTTGAGATACTAACAGAAAATGGGATAAGACCATGCAACTTGGATTTTTGATACAAGATGAAAATTTGAGTACAATAGAAAAACTAGCTTAGTTATTTTAAATTAATATATAAAAGCCAACTCCTACTATCTCTAATATAAATTTTAAATATATTCACATTAAAAACAAATCTTCTAGATAAGCTGAATTTTTTAATTGTACTTGGTGATCCTTTTATATACTTAATATTTAAGATGCTTTTTTGCAAGTTTTTCTCAAATGAATTATGGATCTCAGATTTTGAAACCTCTAATATAATTAAAACAATCCTACTTGCCATTCAGTGACATTTAGACTGACAGATATGAATCTGAATTTTCACTCTGCTATTCAATAATTATGTATGTGGCAACTTTTTAAACCTTTTTAAGTTTTTTCTGTCTTATACATAAAATAGTGTTGTGTCACATTTTAAGATTTTAAAAAACTGAGTGAAATTACTAAGAGTGGGAAAACTATATATTATAAAGCTATAAGCTGTGTGTGGGGGCGTGTATGTGCATAGATACATATATACCATAAAAAAGAAGCTTCCTATTAGAAAGGATTTTGCCTTTTTAAATCATTGTATCCCATACACAATTGAGTGACTGAAGCTCCAATAGCCTGGACAAAAGATCTGCAGGATGTGAGTTGCAGGCTTATCCTACCTATTCCTTTTTCACACTGACACTTTAACATTTGCTTTTTAGTATAACCATGAGAGCATATATATATATATGCTCTCCAGTACACAAGGATGGATGTACTACAGATGTGTCTGTCATCTTTCTCATTCCTTAGTTCTCTTTCTTGATGATACTATGGAGATCATAAACTAGGCTTACATCAACTGTAATAGAAACAGAAAAGAGAGGCGAGGGGTTCTCAGAATGGCCCATTAATTCTGTGAGTCTAAAGCCAGTGTACCTTGTGTATTGCCTTTAATATTTTTTGAAGTAGAAAAGTAATAGACATTCAAAGCTCTAAGGACCAAAAGAAATCTGATGCACCCGTGACCCTTCTCCTAAATAGAAACACACACACACACACACAAATGAACTACAATGATAAGGAGTAACACTAAGTTCTCATTTTTTCCCTTGATGACTTCTTAAATGATTTCATTTGAAATCTCAAATACATATTTAATGAGAGCTCATAATATTTCTGTGCCTGCTTTCCTGGTGACATAAATTACATTTTCAGGATCATTTGATATATCTTGTACCAAACATATTTTATTGAGGATTAAAATAAATCACTTTTTAAAAAGATATGTTCCCATACTTAAGGTAAACCCAATAACTCTAAGACCTGTTGTGAAAAAGAATCTTTCAAGTACTCAAACCCAATTTCTAATATTTGAACAACCAGCAAGGTAGGAGATGAGTTTTTAAAAAAGACTTATATAAAGAACCAGAATGGATAACAACTCTCAATAAATATTTAATACAAAAAAGTATTGTATCTTATCTTTTATCTTATCCTGGATTTATAGGCAAAAAAAGGACCAATGTTTCTTGCGATAATCTTTAGAATAGCAAAAAAGTGAGACAACCTAAATATATTTGAGAATTCATTTGAAAGAAGCACATCAGTCAACTTAATGCACCAATAGATTCTATATCATTTATATTTGAAAATATAGATTATATATGAGCCACCTATTCTGATACTCCTCAAGGAAAAACATTCAAATAAGAGTTCAATTTTCTTCTGCATTCCTGGTTGCTTCTGTTAATTGGTATAGTTATGAATGGACAGGAAAAAAAAAAAGCCTAAACAATAAATTTATTAAACTGAACCCTAATTCACAGTATCAAAAAAATTAACCCTAATACTCAAATAGATAATAATTGGAAGATGTCTGATACATAAAACTGAGGGATAAGTGATTGGCATAATAACTATTTAACCTCACAGACAAGCTGCACTTTTAAAAGTAGGTTATTCTTCCTGGGGTACATATTATGAAATATAAATGAGGATTGATGGCAGCTTGAATTAAAAAGTCAATAATCCCCCAGAGAACATTTCAAATCATTTTGTTACAGTCATTTTTAGTTAGGAAGTGCATTTTATGAACTCATCTTTTCCTTTCTATTGGCAATGCAGGAGAAAAGAAACTGATAGACCACCACTATACTGGATTTAAAATTCTATTTGAAAGCGCTATCACAAATATCTTTAAAAAGCCTTCTAATATGTCATGCAAATGATTGCACAAATGGTGTGACTCTATTTGCGTACAATCAGAGCAATGAAAATTGTGCTCCATTTGTGTACAATGAATCTTATAGATATTTAAATATAGAGATTATATTCATATACTTAAAAATTAAAAATCAAAATGAGTAGATAAGCAAAAGAAAAGAAAATATGATTAGTATAATTACATACTTAGGTTTTTCTGGGAACTTTGCTCTCTACGTGGAACCACTGCAAATATTTATTAACTCAAAATCTTAATGAATTTAATACTAACAGGCATAAAACTGCAAGTGCTGTTGTATATATTTCCCAAAGGCTCAAAACAACATTGCATTACAATAGACCAGTGTTTTTCCCTATATTTGGAAAGAGCTAATTGAATTATTTTAACCTCATTATTTTTCTAATCTAATATTAGAAAGTATCCAATGAGAAAATAACATCTCTATAACACCAAACCCTGTTTCTTCTCAACCCTTATACTATGTGACTTTTCTTTAGAAATTGCCCTATTGAAATTGCACTGTTTCCATACAGAAAGTATGGAAACAGCCTAACCTGGATATTTGAAAGCCTGATGTTAATCAGAGGCAGAGATCACTGACCCAAAAGAGTGACTTCATTCTAACTGAAAACAAAAATGAATTTAAGGTGAATAGTCAGGTCACTGGTAAGTAAACAATGAAGCACTGGCAATTTCTCCATTTTCTCGATGCCATTATTTTGTATTCTTTTGAAGAATTCTATCATGACTCTTCCACAAATTATTCACACAGCTGCAACTGTTAGGAAAGATTCTAAGAAAGCTTGAGGGTAGGAATATAAATGTCTCTGAAGTAGTGCTGACTCACAGCAGCATCTGGATTGTTCTGTTTGTGTTACGACTTCCTTTGTCATTAAAGCGACTTTCCTATGAAAAATTACACACTGAGTTTAATAAATATTTTAAATGCTACTGAGCTTGTCCAATGCCTTTTGTCTCTGACATTATTAAAGCCATCAATTTCTCTTTAACTTTGTCCCAAAGCAGTCTTTTTATATTCATGACTTTCACGCTGCCTCTTGTCAATATTACAAAACTCTCTGATCACATTATTGGAGTCTTCATGAAAGTTTAGAGGCTGTAACAAATGTTGGAGGCAAAATATAAATTAAGAGCAACACACCTATGGTCATACACTTTTATGAGATTTTTATTAGGTCCTCCTGTTTACCCTAAGCTATTGTGAGAAATCACAACTTTTTAAACATTTTTGAACAGGAAAGTTCATCACAGTTTAATTACCTTAGTTCTACTTTACTAATCCTTAAAGTTTACTACCCTTTTTAATTTCTAATTTTAAAGTCTCAAAAGCCATTACCTACAGAAATGTTATCTGAAATAACACACGGGCGCACATATGCGCTCACACACACACACACACACACACAACAAAACCATTCAAAATAATATCTAAGAGTTTGTTTCTCAAAACCTATGAAAAAAACATAAATAAGTAAGAAAAAGACATGTATAGCCTAGCACATGGTAAACGATATTTTTATTTGTTTTGTTTTTGCTTTTTTATAGTCTTTGATTTGATAATATGTACATATTTTAAATAACTTGTTAGGTGGTCTCAAATTAGTTATTTGAAGCAGTGATTGTGCAGTAGATATTGTTATAATAACTCACCCACAAATCAGAAAATTTGAATGCATCTCTCACACCTATGCTGTTCTAAGGTATAAAATACACAATTTCTGAGTCTATATTTTCCTCATTTGTAAATTTGAAACCTTTCTGTTATAGTTTGGATCTTAAATGTCCTCAAAGACCAATATGCCCAAGGCTTGGTCCCCAACCTCTGGTGTTATTTGGCCATGGTGGAATACTTAGGAGGCATGGCGTAGTGGAAAGACTACGGTCATGGTCATTGGGGCTGTGCCTCTGAAGGGGATATTGGGACCCTGGCCATTCTTCTATTCTGTTTCCCAGCTTTATGAGATGAGTAGCTCCTCTGTCACATGCTCCTATCATGATATACTGTGCCACCAAAGAATTAAAGGACCAAAGAAATGTGGCCAAGTGGCCATGGACTGAAGCCTCTGAATCCTTTTTCCTCTTTTTAAGTTGTTTTTCTCAGTTCTTTATCACAGTGACAGAAAGCTGACTAGCATACTTTCTTAGGAATTCCCAACTTACTGCTAGGCCTGTAAGTTGGAATCAAAAGAAAAATGTTGGGCATCTCACTCATACCCTTTGCTTTCTAGAAAGCATGGGATACACACATGTATATATACATACACACACACACACACACACATATATATATATATATACACATACATACACATACATATATACACATGTTTATACACATGTGAATATGTGTGTGTGTGTATAGTCAGTTAAATACACAATAAGGTTTAATAGGAAGATTGGTAAATGTGTTTAATTTTCTTTGTCAATACCAACTGAGTAGTAGAAACAGACTTCTTAGAGAAATGAATGGAAACTCTCTAATCCCATGAATGGATTCAATAGGAAAGAAAACTATAATTTATTAACAATAGCTGCCAGAACTAGAAAGAAACAGAAGCATGCCACACATTTTCAGAACTAACAATGTTCAAATATAAAGATAACTCTTATCTAAATACAGTATATGGCTGGATTTATTCAAAATTGTCTCTAAAAGAAGCTCTGAACAGCAGAAATATCTTTTAAACTCTTTCCCACATTTGTACCTCACTAATTAGTGTATATATGCCCTGTGGACAGGTATGTTTGTGACTAGGAAGTACAATGGCATTAATTAGGGCTTAAAATGATAAAATATATATCTTTCAGTATTATATTAAAATACATAACAAAATATATATGATTGTGGAAGGTTTTGCTAACAACTTTTCTTACAGATAGTTTTCTAGCAAGCCATATCTTCTTTCCCCATTTGAAAAAAAAATTGAACAATTTTACAAACATCTAAGTGTAAAATAAACAGCTTCTGTCAGACATGGTTACTCTGGAGGCTGATTTTTGATAACAACTGATAACTGACTACTAATGTGATTTGGAAAGACTCACTCTCTTTTGGTGCCTACATTTTCATTTGTAAATAAATATTAGAATTAAATAATGTGTTATACCCTTTAAAACACACAATATTATGCAGATACAGAATAATGAAATTGATTATATCATTAGTGCTGATGTTGTTGAAGATCTTTTTAATAGAGCAAATGATGAAAATTACTAATATTAAATAATTTTGTTCTGTGATTTTTATTGTAAAATAATTTAAATAATGAAGCAAAAAACTACAGGTTTAGAAGGTCAAATTTATTTGTATTTGTCTGTACTTATCTAGTCTATAATTTCAAGAAAGAAGACCTACTTTTTTATTATAGGCTGTACTCATCAACATAAAATAATTTCTTTAAAAAACGATGTAATTCATCTAGATGAAATTTTACATGAGTTAATATATTAAGATCTATAAATATGATCCCTAATTCAAAATGAGCTTCTTTTTTTTTTAATATTTACTTTTTAGTTGTACGTGGACAGAATATCTTTATTTTATTTTTTATGTGGTGCTGAGGATTGAACC
>CM053408.1:31676051-31718656 GCA_028644305.1 Xerus rutilus
CAAATTACAAACTACAAATAAAAAAGCGGCTTAAAATTAAATACAAATAATACTAAACCTAAAACAAATGGAAAATATATCTTCTTGTATTTATGTAAATTTTTCTCATTTTTCATTGTTAAGTAAACTACAATTTTTATTTCCATTTTTATTTCTATAAAAGCATTTATAGCAAACATACTTAATTAGCTAATCATAAATAGGAAGAATTAGGTTGTTACTTTGTGCTTAATGAATTTAATAATTTTTAGAGTATCTTCAATGTAATGGACTGTATCACATTTTATCCTAATAAAAAATTATTATTTTTATCTTATAAAGGCATGAAACAAAGATTAATTTGTTTCTCTGTTTCTTCTAAAACCATATGCCACATGAAATCAGATCAATCAGGGCTTGATTTGCATGTTCAAAACAGACAACCATGTATACTTGGAATTTTCCCAAGCTTTCTGGGTCCCAGTTTCTTCAATCATAAAATAAGCATAATACTACGAATCACCTCAAAGGATTTTTGAAAAAATATCATTTATAGAGGGAAGTTATCGAAACAGTGTTGAAAAATAGAAATATCATTTTTTCTTCTTATTTATTTCTAGGTTATTAATTTCATAATGTACTACATATTTATTATTCAAACACATACTATAAAGACATACATAAAATACTATCTGTCAGTCACACATTTTTGAAATAACAGGTATCAACCTTTGGATATAATTTAAGTCTACCTGTATATAATGCAAGATATATACATACTTTTGTTTCTTAAAATCTGTGTTTACTTTCTATAAATTACTCAGGGTAATTTTACTGATAGCCATTAGTAGAATTCATTATTTGTAAATGAGAAAATATTTTCCAAAAGTGAAAAGATTAGTAAGAATCATTGCCAATGAATTTGTGGAGAAATGGATTCTTTCATACATTAAGATATGTGAGACTTATATGTAACTTTATTTGAATTGATCATTATATTTATTAAATTTTATAATTTTCGTATATGGAAATTTATTCATTGATTTCAATACTACTAATTCAGATTTCATATAATACACAATTATGTTAATTATCATCCTTTGTATGTATATTCTGGTACTTTCCCTTCTTCAGATTATCTTAATTGAACAGAAATTTCTACATTAGAAAGCACATGCAGTCAATATTGGAGAGATATTAGCACATCACTACCCTAAAGTCATCCCTTCTCCCAATACTGATGTGTGAGAAAATCCATTTTCCACAATTCACCTCAGATGGTTCTTATTTATATTGTAACTTTGGAAAATGATTACTAATTTTAAAAAATTGAATTTTACTGATTGCTACTTCTGGATGATTATGTTTTCATATACTTAGCCATTTTGATTCTTTTCTTGAACTGACTGTTCATAGCCTTTGCCCATTTTTTTTTCTTATTAATATGAAAGAAAACATTCAAATATAGAAATGTATGATGGTTCTTAATCCCTTATGTATTAAACATATTTTATCAAATTTTGGTTTTTGAATCATTAAATAAAATATAGTATTACTTATCAAACAATACTTTTATCACTACTGAAGAAACATTCTTAGTGATAAAATTTCCTTTTATTGCTATTTGTCTTGCTAAAGAAATACTTCCTTCATCCACAGTAATATGAATGATTTCCTAAACAGTAAATTTCTATTATGTAATTTATGTATTTTACTTTTTAATGGTCATATTTAAAATTAGATTGTAATCTACAATCTAATTTCTATTAAATTTTTAAAAATATTTGCATACTCCATGAATAACTATAATTTTCATTTATTAGTGTGAACTAGCTAGCTTTTATAAACTACTCAAGAATAAAATAATATATTGTCCCCAATTTGATATTCTATATTCACCATACATTATATGTAATATTTCATAATCTGAATATATATTTTCATCATGTTTATGTGTATATTTTACCTATTAATTAAACATATATATGTTCATATATTAAATGGTTTAAGAAGTGCATCCATTTCTTGTAAAGATTCTACCCACACCATGGATTTATACCATATTTTTTCATGAACATAGCTTTAAGTAAGTTGTAATATTGCATTCAAGAAATCCATTCAAACGTGTTATTTTATCAGGTTTCCTTTCTCACATTTATTGTTTTATCTGAGGAAAGAGAAAGAGGAACAGGGAAAAGAATGAGAAATAGGAAGAAAATGAAAGAAATAGAAAGGGAAAGTAAAAACAGACCCCTTGGAATTGATTTAGATTTATTAAATGTATCATTTAAGATGTTCTGGTATTATTTTAACACAAATCTACAAATATAGGAGTATATGCTGTTTCATTTGTTTCCTAAGTCACTCAATAAAATGTTATATTTTCCTTAAAGTCTGCATCTTTCCTACCACTTTTTTTTTAAACAATTTTCTATTTTTTAAAAATGAAAGAAAATGCATGATATATACAGTTGTCTGTTTGGTATCTATGGTGAATTAATTATAGAATTCTAGCAATTCCAAAATCCATAGATGCTCAAGTCTCTTATATGAGATGGTGCAGTGTTTGCATGTCTGTGAATATCCTTCCATATATGCTAGTAATCTGTAGATTACTTTTAATAAGTAATATAATGTAAATAGCAAATAAATAGTTGTTATAATGTCTTGTTTAGAGAATAATAAAAAGAAAATGCCTATATATTTGTAGAATTAACAAAAATATTTTCTGAATATTTTCACTCTGCTGTTGGTTGAACCTGGAAACAGAGGGTCCACTGTATACTGAAAAATTAAGTAATATTACATGGATGTTCTCTATCCAAAACATAGATTTCATATTTATTCCCTTGTATCTTTCTACTCCCCATATCCATTCCTAAAATATAGGAAATGTAAAAATATAACCTCAAAAACTGACTTGATCATACAGTGTAGAGCTTGGAATTATCATAATTTCCTGGCCTACATAGGAATGAAAACTTAGAAGTCTACAAGCTGTCTGGTGCAGAGATAAAAATGTGATCATAAGGAGAAGTGGCTCAATTTATAAATTACAGACTTATACCATGCATGCCATCACCTACTGCTTACAAAATCATAGTCATGGGAGAAAGTTTCCATTTATCTTTTGCAGTGTTAATATGCTAGCTTTTTACCTATTATGTAGATCTTACATATTATAAAGATTTATCTCAAAATGAACTGGAAACATAAATGTAAAAACTATAAAACTTTCAAGGTAAAACATAGGAAAACTCCTTCAGTCTCTAGGGCTCAGAAAGTAATCTTTAAACTGATAAAAATGTACTATATCCATCAAAGGAAAAAAGTAACAAATTGGACTTCATCAAAAGAAAAGGTACAAAGTGGGAGAAAATATTTATGAAGCACATATGCAATAAAAGACTAATATCTAGATGGGTTAGTCACCTTTTCTTCACTGGAACAAAGATGCCTGACATTAACAACTTAGGTGAGAACAAGTTTATTTTAGGCTGACAGCTTCAGAAGTCTCAGTCCCTGCATGGATGCATCCATTGTCTTGGGCCTGAGGTAAGGCAGAACATCATGGCAGAAAAGCAAAGTAGGAAAAAGCTGCTCAGATCATGGAGAAAGGAAGGAGCCAGGGCCAAATATAAGCCAAGGCCATGTCCTCAGTGATGTGCTTCATGCCTACAGTTACCAACCAGTAGTCCACTCAAATTATTACTCTACCAGCTGGATTAATCCACTGATGAGTCTACAGATCTCATAATCCAATTTTTTTCACCTCTGAATATTACTCAATTATCTAACACATGAGCTTTTGGGCAAGATTTGCAGATTCAAACCATAACACTATAATACATTAACTATTCCCCAAAACTCTACTATAAAAATAAAGCAAGTGATACAATTAGAAAATGAGCAAAAGATGTGATGAGATGTTTTATTTAAGAAGATATATAATGGCAAATAATTACATGAAAAGATGTTTAGTATCATTAACTCTTGGGTAAATGAAAAAACAATGTTAATAGTTAATAAACTATTACTACATACTATCAGAATAGCTGATAAAATAGTAAAAATGCCAAATTCTGGTGAAAATGCAGAGGAATTAAATCACTCATGCGTTGCTAGTAGGAATGTAAAAGGGCACAGATATTCTGTTAGATTCTTAAAAAAAAGCAAAGAATGAAACTTCCATACTATTTAGCAAATGCCTGAACATTTTCCCATAAAAATAAAAATTCACATTCATAGGATAACCTGTACATGCAAGTTATTTTTCCAGCTTTTTAATAGATAGTAATCAGAATTAGCAGAGTTGTGCTTCAACAGGTGAATGATTAGACAAACTTTGGTGGAGTATCAATACAGAAAATAATGTACATGAAACTCCAGACAGTTGTCCTGAATGAAAAACTTTTAAGAGGATAATTCAAAATGATGTACCCTATATGATTCCATTTGTATAATATTCTTAAAGTAGAAAATTATACACATGGAGAATGTATTGGTGGCTGCCAGAGCTTAATGAGGAGATAGGATCAGGGGAAGTAAATCTGGCCACATAATGCTCTGGGTTGTTACTGTACCATTGTCAATACTCTGTTGTGGTGCACTACAGTTTTACAAAATGTTACCAATGAGAGAAAACAGGAAACTGGTTAAAAAATCTGCAGTTATCTCAAAATTTTAAAAACTCAATTAAAATATACCTTATCTATTTTTAATAAAACATGATTTATTTCAGGAGTGGAGAAAAGCCTACCAGAAATAATAGTTGGAAGGAAATTAATCACACATGGGAGCCATCATAGTGACATTCTGACTTTCTCAGGCAATCCTTTACTCCTGGTCTCTCCTGTACTCTGTATCTCTACCATTCTGATTCATTCAAACTTCCCTACAAGCTGTGTCACCACTGGTGGGTGTCCTGACTAGGCAGGAGAGTGTGTTTTCCTTTTTCCACACTGTTAGTAGTGGCAGCAGGCACCAACAACTAATAAGATTGGCCTTGAAGATAATGTCATATTCTAGTCAAAAATGACAAGCTTCCTATAAGTTCTCTGAAAGTAATGTTGCCATCATTTATCTATGTAGCGAAGTAGAAAACTGGGAGTCTTCTGCAGTTTTTCAGTGTAACACATTGGCAACCTCCTCAACCAATCCACAATCAAATTATTAATCATAAAATATTTGATCTTTATTTTCTTTCAATTTCCCCCATTATCTACCTCGAGTTTAAGTTTTCACTATTTCTAGTCTTTGTTAATGCACAATATGTTTATCACCCTTCTCTACAGCTCTGCAAAAATCCATTGTCCACACTGCTACACAAATTATTTTTTTAATTAAAAGTTTTTTGTTCCATAATCTACATAAAATCATGTTATTTTCTTTTTCTTTTTTCTTTTTTAAGAACAATATCCAGACTACATAACATGTAATGGCCTTTATTATGGAGTCTAAGACATATTTTTAATCCTGTCTTAAACACCAGTATTAGTGTTTCTAAATTATTACATGTTCCTTTCTTTATCCTCCTAGACACTCCCCCAATTTTATTCTTTTTTCTCATTTTTCTACCTTCCTGCCCTTCTCCTTTCTCCTTTACTTCAAATTATTCTGCCCCTTTCTTAGTGTCTTCTCTTTCTTCTCCTTTTTCTTATTGTCTTTTTTCTTTTTCATTCTTTACTCCCCTCCCCCCTTTTTTTCTTTTTTCTTTTGGTACTGGGGATTGAACTCAGGGACACTCGACCACTGAGCCACATCCCCAGCCCTATTTTGTGTTTTATGTAGAGATAGCAGCAGGGTCTCACTGAGTTGCTTAGCGCCTCACCTTTGCTGAGGCTGGCTTTGAACTCGCGATTCTCTTGTCTCAGCCTCCCTAAGTGCTGGGATTACAGGCTTGCATCACTGCACCCGGCTCCCCGCCTCTTTCTATTCATCTTAATTTTAAAAAATTGTATTATTATCTTGAATATATAATGCATTTACATGGCTTAAAATTAAAATCATACAAAAACATACTGTGAAAAGTCTCCTTTCTCTCATTATCTTCCAGTTTTCTAGTTCTTTTTTCCTAGGAACACCTAACACTTTCTCATGCCTTCCACCAGAGATATAATACGTTCATATACCTTCACACACCTACATATGTCCTGCAACTTGTAATTTTTTAACTTACAATGGTGGAATGCAATACATATTCTGTGGCAAGTGTGCTTTGAATTTTGATCTTCTCTTTTCCTGGGCAGATAGGCAGTGTGAGACTTTCTTGCAACACTGGGCAGTCTCAGGGTGTTGAACCTCCCAATCATCACGAGTCTAAACAACCTATGCTCTAGGGTGTACTGGCTTGCTAAACAATGATGTTTGGTAGATTAGATGTATTAAATGCACTTTTGCTTTATAGTATTTTATATTGACAATAATTTTATCAAGATGTAATCCCACCATAAGTCAAGGACCATATGTATAAAATTGTATAGAATGTATATACATGTAGAGTATACTCACACATGCACATAACATAGATATTATTTGTACTATTAATTTTCAGAAATTTGAGCCCTCTCAATTCAATTGCAGAAGCAGGATAAACGGTCTCTCTAACAATGGTGCCTTCCAGTCTAAAGTTTCTAGAACTTTAATACCACAGGGCAGCCAGAAAAGAAACGATGATAGATGAAAAGTAAGAGAACACGTAAATTCATAGAAACAGAATATAGACAGTGTTTGTCAGGGGCTGGATAGTGGGAGGTCAATGCCCAGTGACTACTAATTTTGTTACTTTTCGAGGTGGTGAAATGCTGTAGACTTAAATGTTGATGAGTGCTATACAAATATGTGAATATTTAAATAAGACATTAAATGATTCACTTTCCAAGAATTAAATTTACAGAATACCAGCTAAAACTCAGAAAAAAAATAATAAAGGAAAAAAGCAAAGGAAGAATATAGTATATTTTTGTTTGCAAGAATAAAAAGTAAAAAATAATAATTGTGATTTTTATAATGTTACCTGAAGAGGCTATATATATTCACCAGAATCCTCTTTATCTGTGTCCAGTTAGAATGGTCATATATAATTCTGTCCAAATTTTGAAGGGCAGAAGAAAAGCAAAAGGAAGCTGTGTATATTGGGATGGAGTCGAGAAGTGTTTTGGAAGCACACATGGGGTTGCTTGTCTGGGGCTCATGTCGGTATGAGGCAGCTTGCAACAGCACCACTTTTATTCAGCTTTGTCAATTCCTGGCCTTTGTGGATATTACTTCTGTGTAAAATGGACCAGCTCATGATACTCACTCAAGGTTGGAGTCAATGAGAACTGACATTTGTGTTAGGCTAATCCCATGGGTTGCACTTCAGACTCACAGCCTTGCAATTTTCCATACTCTACTCTTTATGTCCATTTCTCCTCATTTTCTTAATTCTGTTCCATTGATTTATATGTCTATTCTATGTCAGTATTATCCTGCTTTATTGTCCTGGTTTGTAGTCAATTTTGAAGCTGTGAATTTTGAGGTCTCAAGTTTGTTCCTCATTTTCAAGATGATTTAGCTATTCTGCATCCCTTCAATTTCCACATGAATTTTAGGATTAACTTGTCAATTTCTATAAAACGACAGTAGGCAATTTGGATAGAAATTGCATTGAATCTATCCATCATTTGGTGTAGAGTTGTCATGAACACAGGATGTCTTTCCATTTAAGTCTTATTTAATTTCTTTCCACAATGTTTTGTAGTTTTCAATGTAAAATTCTTCCACTTATTTGATTAATTTACTCAAGTACTGTTTCTGACACTAATACAAATTGATTTTTCTTAATTTTGTTTTTGGATTATTCGTTTCCAGTCTTTAAAGATCTGATTAATTTTTAAATGTTTTATTATGGTTTATGGGTTTAACAAAATTTATCATCTTAACCATTTTAAGCAAACATTTCAGTAGTATTAAGCACATCCATAATGTTGTGCACCTATCATGATAATCAAACTCCATATCTCATCTTGTAAAACTGAAACAATAAACATGTTACACAATGACTTCCAATACCTCCTCTCTGACCCCCTGCATGCACCATTCTGCTATGTCCCTGATTTTGACTGCTCTAAGTACCTCAAATAAGTGGAACCCTACATTTGTCTGTGACTGGTTTATTTCCCTTACTATATAGTCCTAAAGATTCATACATGTTGTATTATACCATAAACCAGAACATTCTTCCTTTTGAAGGCTAATATTCATTGTAAGTATATATATGTGTGTGTGTGTGTGTGTGTGTGTGCACGCATATATATAATATATAATATATGTGTGTATGTGTGTATACACACATATTTGGTCATCCACTCATCTGTTTGTAGACACTGGGTTGTTTTTCCCTTTGACTATTATAATAATAATGCTATAAATATGGGTGTTGAAATATTTCTTTAAGATTCTGCTTTGAATTATTATGAGTGTATACCTAGAAGTGAAATCACTGGATCATATAGTACTTTTGTTTCTAATTTTTTAGGAAACACCACACAGTTTCCCATAACATCTGCCATTTTACATTGCCACTAACACTTCAGTTTCTCTACATCCTTGACAACACTTCACACGTTCTGCCTTTTTAAAAAAATAGTAGCCACTCTAATGAGTGTGAGGCAATATTATTGTAGTTTTGATTTTCATTTACCTAATAATTAGCAATGTTGATTGTCTTTTTGTGTGTTTGGTGGAATTGTAGGAGTTTTCTATATATTCTGGATTTTAATCCCTTATCAGTTTGTCATCTCCTCAGTATTTGATAGTGGGTTGGTTCCAAGACTCACTGTGCATACCAATATCCACAAGTCCCATAAAAATTGTGCAGTATTTATGTATAATGCATGCACATACTTTCCTATACTCTATCTCAAGATAACTTATAACACCTAATGCAATGTAAATGTTAAGTAGTACTATACTGCATTGTTTAGAGAGTAATGACAAGAAAAAAAGGTTAGGGCATGTGTGACACAGACTAATTTTTAAATTTTTTTCAAATATTTTCAATCCAAAGTTGTTTGTGTCCATGGATATGGAACAATTGGATAATGACATTATATGTTCTACAAAGATTTTCCCTCATTGTGTAAGTTGTCTTTTCCCCCGTTGCTTTCTTTTGATTCACACAGTTTTTGAATCTCCTATTTTTTTTCTTTTATTACCGAATTTTCTTTTTCTCCTCTTCCTCCTTTCCCTTCTCTCCTCCTCCTCCTTCTTTACTATTTGTCATTGTTATTGCTGTTGTTTGTTATTGCTTTGTTATTGTTATTGCTGTTGTACTGGGGATTGATCCCAGGGACACTGTACCACTGAACTACATCCCCAATCCTTTTAAATTTTTATTTAAGACTGTAACATGGAGTGTGCATAGGTGGATTCATTGTCTATCAAAGTCAAATAATGAAATCCACAGAAAAAAAGGGTAAGAGCAAAGTTATAGGATTTGTTAGAGAAAGAAAGCAGAGCTCCCAAAAGTGTATGTGGTGGTGGTGGGGGGTGTGGGGCCAATGAATGTCTGTTGTCCAGGGATTTTTATAGGCTTAATCTGTCTCTGTAGGTGATTGGTGAAATATAAGATTAAGAAAGGGGAATAGGCAATCAACTCTCTCTGTTCTATCTTCTTCAGCAAATCTGGAGAAAAGTGATTTCTAAGCATTTACTAGCACAAGGGTGGGAGTGAGTTTCTTTTGGCACAAGAGGAAGTACCATTTTTGTTTAGTCCTATCTGGAGGCTGTTAAGGAACTGTCCTCATGGCTAAGAATAGCTAGGGTCATAAACTTGATTTCCCAATACTCTCTTCATCCTTTTCTTTTGTGAAATCATTTTCCTGGCTGCCTATGGGTGGTCTACTTTTCTGTCTCAATAGGGTCTTGCTAAATTGCCCAGACTGGCCTTAAGTTTATGATCATCCAGCCTCAGTCTCCTGATTGTGAGATTGCAGGTATGTGCCACTGCACCTGGCCCCAGTACTGGCTGTCCTTTCGGTGTCATATTTAAAAAATCATTAAAAAAATCCAATCCCATTATTTCCCCCTATATTTTCTTCTGAGTTGTATTGTTTTAGGTCTTAAATTCAGGTCTTTGTTCCATTTTGTGCTAGTTTTTGTAGAATACACATGATAAGGGTCAATCTTCATTCCTTTACATGTAGATATCCATATTCCTTAGAATTATTTGTTGAAAAGATGTCTTTTCCGCATTGGGTCTGGATACTATTGTAAAAAATAGAAGGGTTCTATTCAATTTTGATCTATATGTCTGTCTTTATGCCAGTACCATACTGTTTTAATTATTTTAGCTTTGTAGTAAGTTTTAAAGTCAAGAAGTACAAGTTCTCCATCTTTAATCTTCCTTTAAGGATTATTTTGACTATTAAAAATACAATTGATTTCCATGTATTGAGCATGTATCCTAGACTCATTTATGGGTTTTAATAGTTTCTTCTTGTGTAATTTCTTTAATACTTATTAGGCACAATGTCATGTCATCTTCAAATGAATACGATTTTATTTTGTCCTTTCTATCTGGGTGTCATTCATTTTCTTCTCTCCTCTAATTGTCCCAATAAGAACCTCCAGTAAAATGTTGAGCAGAAGTGGAAGAACAGATATCCTTGACTTCTTATTGATCTTAAGAGGACATCTCTCAGTTTTCTTTACCACTAAGTCTTTAACCATATTGCCGTGGGGATTTTACTGATGCTTCTTATCAGGTTGAGGAACTTCTATTCCTAGTTTGTTCACTGTTTTTGTTTTAATTGTGAAGGGATATTGAGTTTTATGAAGTGTTTTTTTCTGTGTCTACTGAGAAGATCCTAGGAGTTTATTTGGTTCTATTCCAGTCTGTTTTACATACTAGATCTGGCCCTATGTCTCTGCTCTCTTGCTTTCCCCTGTTACCAAGACACTGTATATGGTGCATTCTCTGATTGAAAACACCTTGACTATACTCTTTTATAGACTAAACCATAATTTCCTTCTGTTCTTCCTTTCATGACTCCCCTGAGACCCAAAGTCTAGTCAGCTGTTTTTGTATTTCATTCACTTCCAAGCAGTGCATTCATGACTATGCACATCACAAAACTATGAGTTCCATTATTTTTGGTCATCATAAATTTCTGTATTTATTATAATATCTGACAGATGGCAGCAAAGTCTCTTGCAGAAAGGAAAACTTTATTCAATATAGAAAACGATGGGCAGGCAGTAAGAATGACAGCAATCTCTTCAAAGAACACAATATTGTGTGATTACCATTGTATCCTTGGCACCTAGCGTAGTGAAAAATAGTTCTCTCCTATATTTAGGAAATAAATAAATTACAGATGTATTAGTAAATGAATTAATGTAAGCTTGAGAACAGCCTAACATTCTAATTTTAACTTTAATCACCTTCATAGCATCTCAAAGTTGGTCCTCATTTCACCTCAGACTTCAGTTTTGTTCCTTCCTATTAAAGCTCTTTTTTTGTTTTGTTTTGTTTTGGTATGAGGGATTGAACTCAGGGGTACTAGACCACTGAGCCACATCCCCAGTGCTAATTGATGTTTTATTTAGAGACAGGGTCTCACTGAGTTCCTTAGCGCCTCGCCCTTGCTGAAGCTGGCTTTGAATTTGCAATTCTCCGGTCTCAGCCTCCCAAAGTGCTGGGATTACAGGCGTGTGCCACCGCATCCGACTTTAAAGCTGTTTTTAAGAATTATTAGTTCTGTTCTTTTCAATCACATTGGTTCCTCTACCCTATCTGTTATAGATCAGGAGTGTGTCCTTGCAACACATGATCTCATCACTCTAGAAGTCAGTAGATACTACTGTTGCCATCTGCATCTTTCTTCTCTGTGTCTCTTAATTAGAATGTATTTTTTAAAAAATTAACTCTCCTAAACTATTCAATAGATCCCCAACTGTCTGGCCAGACAGCACACATATTATTTTTTGCCAGTTGTACCACAGTAAATTTATAAAAGTTAAAGGCATAATTGTAAAACATTGGGAATAACTTTACTAAAAATTAATTGGAAGTACCATCCTAATTTGAGATTTTTCTGAAGAGTAGTTCATTAATCTAGCTAAAACGAAAAAAGAAAAAGAAACATAAAAATAGTCATAGTAGTGTGCTAAGGAGAAAACATGTAATTTTTACATTTAAAAATATTATCTATGTGTTAAAATAGAAGGAATAAAAATGGAACTGTGATTCATTATCACCATGGAGATGGACTTATTGCTTAAAATTTTTAGCAGAAAATAAGTATTTAGTATTAAATTTAATTGTCTTCAGTGTTATTAAGTTTTTTATTATTCAAATTTATATTATTAAAATTAATCGTAGCAAGCTTAATTAGCCTAAAACAATAAATAATATTGCTATAATTTGATTACATATTATTAATCATATTTATGTATATATATATATAAAAACATAGGCATGTACACACATTATTTTTAAACATTATTCTAGTATTTGATTTGATCCAATTATAATTTAATCACTACAATAAGGAATTTCTAGCTTTGGAAATATTCCTATAAGTATGTGTTGTTATTCCTTAAGAAGAAGCTGCAGTTTTTAATTTTACCAATAGATGGCACTACCATTTACCACATTTCTTTTTTTTTTAATAAAACAAAGTATTTACTAAAATATGTGAATCTATTTTATTTATGTTTTAAGAAACATAAAAAATACAATTCATTTCATTAAATAATATAATCAAATTAACATGTAATTTGTCTTCCTAAAAATTTACTATCAATAGTTTATTCTTCCCTTGACATACTGATGTATTACTCTAAAACATTCATTTTCAAAAAGGATACTTACAATCTTTTACTAGTACAACATGATATTTAGCATAAAGGAATTTTCGTCATTCCCAAAATTCAAAGATACTTTCTAAGATATCTATTATTACTATTATTAATATTGTCATCATCATTTTGATGCTGAGTAACTTTTGTAAAGAAGATAACTATTGTCATTTATAGAAATGGCGTTATCATTAGCTATTTTTCTTGCTTTTCCTATTTTTATTTTAAAGTAATCAGTGATCTTAAAAAGTGTTTTGTAGGAAACTCACAATTTAATAATATAAATTATCTGCTAATAGAGTACCGCTGAGTACTACTGATAGTCACAAATTATATACAGATTGAGTAGCCCTTATTCAAAACCTTGGGACCTTAGTATTTCTGGTTTCTGGATTTTTAAAAAGGTTTTGGATAATTTTCATATATGTAATGAGATATTTAGAGAACGGAATCCAATTATAAATAGAAAACTCCATTTATATTTAATATACACCTAATTCATATAGCTTGAACCTAATTTTACATAATAATTCTACTGTCCCTGCTTTTTGACTGACCAATTACATGAAGTCAATTGTGAAATTTTACACTTGTGGCATCATATTGGTGCCCAAAATGTTTAAGATTCGGGCACTTCAGATTTCAGGTTTTTGTAGTAGGCATGCTCAACCTGTATTTTCTCTTGTTAATTTATTTTACAACTAAATAATCATCAAAGTTATATGTATTTTGTTATAAAACAAACTCTTAAATCACTGTTCTATATTCACAATATAAGGAAACTCCTACTTTCCCTCTGGCAAAGCTTATTTAAATGAATTTGAATTAGTGGAAATGTGGAGGCAAAAGAAAGGAATTTATAAAGTTTTCTTAGGCCTCCTTAATAACAACAAAATAATCCGAGTCCTCTAATCCACACTAATGTCTCATATTCTTATGGCATTTCCTGACTGTCATCATCTGTTATCATATTCACCATAATTAGCTATAGGAACATCTTTTTGCACTATCTTAGAAGTAAGTTAATATGAAGAGCTCCACTAAACCCAAAACCCTTACATTTAATATAGTCTCACTAAGTATATCAAAATAAATTCATATAGAGGATTTTGAGGGAAGCATTCTGCCTACATGACCACATCATTCTCCCAGATTCTCATCTATAATATTTATCTACATGAATTATAATCTTGTTCATTTAAAGAAAATTGAAGCAACCCAGATGTATTCTTGACACATTTTGAGACAGTTTTCCTCTTCTGTGTTGCACACAACTTTCCAAATTTATCTAACCCCACAAATCTCAAAAATCTTATATAAATAAAAGCTATATTGTTGCCTAAGTCACCAAACCTAACCTGTTATAGGATTAGTCTGAGTGCCGATTTCATCCTTGTAAGGGCGTACATCTTAAAATACAAATACTATGATTGTGTGTAAAGAGGCTAACTTTTCTACCTTTCCACAAGCCATTTAGTTGATTATTTAATTTGTGATATTAAAAATAAAAAGCCTTCTCTTCAATAAACAGATTAAAATTTTGTTTAATGTTTACTATTTGCAAAATACTAAGTTAAAAATATAGAGAAAACAAAGAATGCATGAGGCCATTTATTGCTAATTTCATCTAATTACAAGTCTATATATACATTTAAAAACCCAAAGGGAAGGTGCCATATATAGCAAATTAATTAAAAATCTAGGAATTCAGAGTGTCTGAGGTAGAAGAGATTACTATGAGCTTCAGTGTTCATTGGCTTTTTCAATGTAGAACATAGAATATTAGTTGGTCCTTGGAAAAATTGTCTTACTTAAATCAGAGTCAGAGAATCATGCATGCCAGTTCTTATGCACTGATAACTTTTTAATTTTCAAAATTGTTTCACTTATTTATTTATAGTTATTTACTGTCACTGGGGATGGACCCCAGGAGTGCTTTACCACAGAGATACACTCAAAGCCTTTTTATTTTTTTTTTACTTTGAGAGATTGTTTCTTTAAATTGCTTCGCACCTCACTAAATTGTCCAGGCTAGCCTCAAACTTGCAATCTTCTTGCCTTAGTCTCCCAAGTCACTGGGATTACTAGTCATGAGTCACTGTACTCAGCTTGCATTGATGACGTAAGAACTACATGCTATAAGAGTAAACTGCAGCTGGGTGTGATAGCACACCCCTATAATCTAGCTAATTGTGAAGCTGAGGTAGGAAGGTCATAAATCCTAGGATGATATCAGCAATTTTAGAAGACTAAGTCAAAATAAAAAGACCTAAGCATGAAGCTCAGTGATACATCCCTTGAGTTTTACCAAACACCCTGTGTTTAATCCCCAATACTGTAATGGAAGAAAGAAGAAAGGAAAGGAGAGGAGAGGAGAGAAGAGAAGGGGAGAGGAGAGGAAAAGAGAGGAGAGGAGGAAGGAAGGAGAAAGAAAGAAAGAAAAGAAAGAAAGCAAAGGAAAGAAGGAAGGAAGGAAGGAAGGAAAGAAAAAAAAGAAAGAAAGAAAGAAAGAGAAAGAAAGAAAGAAAGAAAGAAAGAAAAAAAAGAAAGAAAGAAAGAAATAAAGAAAGAAAACTAGAGCAAACTGCATTGAAAAATTCCTAGGTCTAGTGATATAAGGAGTATGTAGTAAAAATCAGGGAAACATTTTAATTATAAGAAAAGCATGAAAAGTATTAATCCAAAAAATCATAAAAGCCAATATATATAATGTGAAAATGTATTCTACCAGAAGGTAATACATTATTGGCTGAATTACTACTATAAATGATGTTCTGTTTTTGTTATTAAAAATTTCTAAAGCATCCTTCCTATTTGGTCAAGTTTAAAAATGACACACATATCAAAGAATGAAATAAAATTTACTAATATATGGTACCAAAAATGTGCTAACATAAAGATTAATGAGATTAGTCTAGTCATAAATTGTAGTAACTGCCTGCATTACATTAATCTATTGTTTTGAATTTTAAAGGTGTCATCATACTATTTTGATGTGAAGTCTGATTCAAATATAATAGAGAAATAATCATGAATTATATACTTTAAATGAAAAAACTGAGAAAATGCCTCCATCAAAAATAGTAAAACAACAGAGAAAGATATTAGGTAAATTCATTAATTTAAATGAAGTAAAATTTATTTTTAGAACATATGGATTAACAAGTACACATGCAAATTGCAAAAGGTACTTAAAATCTAATTAAGCTATCATGAGAGGGCCCTCATGCTAAATCTTTAAGATCAAATAAGCCTCATTATCACATTAACCTTCTTTCAACTCTCTTGTTATACAAGTATCATTACATTAATTAGTCATTATACTGTTCTTTAAGTGCTGGCCACCTCATGGGTGTTTTGTAACATTTCTCAGTACTTATATGCAAAAGAAGTAATCTATGAAATATGACTTCTATCAACTACAGTAAACAAGTTCAGTAAACCATGCCATGCTAATCTGAACATATGTATATATATATATATATATATATATATATATATATATATATGTATGGAGAGAGAAAATCAGATTATAATCTTATGAAGAAAATAATTTTAAAGTTTCAAAATATCTAAACAAAATTCATTAATTTGACTTACGGATATAAAAAAGTTCTGGCTGAATAGATTTAAGTTTAAGTCAATCATAGGTGAAAACAAAGCAATAGTATCTGAGAATGGGTCATTGCTATGGTTTGAATCTGGAATGTCCCCCAAACACTCATGTATTGAAGGATTGGTCCCCAGTGCAGCATTGTTCAGAGGTGAGGCTTTTGAGAAGTGGTTGCATTGTGAGGGTTCTGACTTCCTCAATGGATTACTGAGAGGCAGTAGAAACTTGTAGGAGGTAGGACCTGGTTGAAAGAAGCAGGTCAGTGAGGAGCTGCCCAGG
Source organism: Xerus rutilus (assembly GCA_028644305.1). NCBI lineage: Eukaryota > Metazoa > Chordata > Mammalia > Rodentia > Sciuridae > Xerus > Xerus rutilus. The sequence goes on from CM053408.1 coordinate 31,692,769, forward strand.
AAGGGTATTTCTTGTTCCCGACCCTCCAGCTCTGCTTCACAGCTTTTATGAATTAAACGGCTCTCCAATGAAACATAGATTCCACAGTTATGTTCTGCCTCATTGTAGGTCCAAAGCACTGGAGCGATGGACGAGCATGGACTGAAAACTCTGAAATCATAACCAAAATAAAGCCTTCCTCCTTTAAATTATTTTTCTCAAGTGTATGTCACAATGACAACCAATCAACAAACAAAAAACAACAATTTTTTGTTCATAGTAACAAAAGACTCTGTATACCTGTTTGATTCATACAGAGGATTATTTCCTTAGCCTTTATTAAGTCCTCAAAGTAGGAGGAGGAAAGAAGGCCTGTGCTTGGTGTGTTCTGAGAAAAACTGAGCGCAGCCCAACTTTTCTCCCACTTTGGATCTGCCTGAAAAGAGGATGTATTCTGCCCTTCTTTCTTGACAACACCAGATCGTAGTGTTGGACCTGTCCCTATGTGCTTAAGTTTGTGGTTGTGCAGTAATGCCTGCCAATGACTTGCTACATTTTTGTTTGGAGTCTCTAAGCAGTTTTATCCATAATTTATGTAATATTTTGTCCAACTCAGTAATGCATATTTCTCTGAATTGGTTCTGAAATCCGAATCAGGAGGGGAGGAGAGTTGTGATCTCCTAGATGTCCAACATGTGATGCTTTGGGAAATGTTGAGAAACTGAGAAAGATTAAACTGTTATTGACACAGTAAAACCAGGACATATCAAAGCTGTTGCAATAGCTCTGGTGAGTAACTTTGCCTGGATAGTATATGCCTTGGAGCAGTTCCTTTTTATTGTAGGGAAGTTAGCATCTATAAGCTGCAGCCTCAGCAGGTGGCTTTAAGCCTTAATAAATATAGGCTAATTAGGTTTGATCCCAGTGGGTTGCTTTTTTTCATCAGGGAATAGCTGTGTTTATGCAGGCAGAGCTGTATCTAACCAATACAGACCTTAGAAAGCAGGTCATCTTATGTACAGGCTGTCATAGTTCAGCTTTGAATTACACAGATGCTGTGTGGTCTGGTATTGTATCCAAGGATGATGCAGGAAAAAAGTCATTTTTAGGTGTAAGTGGCCATGGTGGGTTCTTCCCCCTCCCCTTTTGTTATACTATTGCAGAGGCAGCTAAATTCCATTAGTGCTACAACACACAAAGTATGGGTTAATGCTTTAAATTATTAATAGCAGGTCTGGGTAGTCAGTACCAAAATGATTGCCCAAATTTCATTATGTAGACAGGCTCTTACTGGGCATTCAAAGGCTCTTAAGCACTAGCTCACTTCTATGTAATAACAAGTACTCTAGTATTAACTTTATTTAAGTATAATCATGGCTTTAGATTGCAAAGAGCTACAGTGTGTCTTCAACCAAGGAAATATTATGTATTTTATTAACCAGAAACTACAAAGTAAAATGTCATGACTGCCATAAAAAATTCTCCATATTTAATATCTGGGTACCAGCCCCAAATATCAGAATTAATATCATGAAAGTTGTGAAGAACACCTTAAAGAATGTGTCACTTCAGTCAAGGATTATCTCTATGTATTATTACACTGTTAAAAACAAAGCTTATTTTAAAGAAATGTGAAGGGCTGGATAGAGATAGAAAGGAAAGCATTGCAAATGTAATGGCTGAGACAGCAAGGAAAGTTCTGTTCTTCCACTGCTTCTAAGAATTAGATTTGCTCAGGTTATCAAGTGGTAAGGGAAGTGGTTTGAAAACCTGCACTTTATTTTTCCATTGGAACTTGAGTACATGAAAATGAAGACAAAATAAAGGAAGGAAGGCTGATAATGGAATAAAAGTTACTTAAGAACACATCTTTAAGGACAAAGCAACCAGATATGAAAGGAAAATTAAATCTTGAGGTCCAACACAAATACCCAACTTGTGTGGCTCTGAGGACTACTTTTAAGGAAGATATCATCAGAAATGAAGGACATGTTGTTTAGTTAATAAAACCATAGGTAGGGCCAACTAATCTGACAGCACAAAAGAGCTTTAATTCTCAAGGAGCAGACCAAATAGAATCTTCAAAGGTATCCATAATTAGGAGTGAATGAGAAACATCCAATTGTCTTTTTTTTTTTTTTTGGTACTAGAGATTGAACTCAGGGACACTCTACCACTGAGCCACATCCCCAGCCCTATTTTGTGTTTTATGTAGAGACAGGGTCTCACTGAGTTGCTTAGCACCTCGCAGTTGCTGAGGCTGGCTTTGAACTTGGGATTCTTTTGTCTCAGCCTCCCTAAGTGCTAGCCAATTGTCTTTTATTAAGGGGGGTGGGGACTGGGGATTGAAGTCAGTCAAGGGCACACAACCACTGAGCCACATTCCCAACCCTATTTTGTATTTTATTTAGAGACAAGGACTCACCGAGTTGTTGAGACTGGCTTTGAACTCATAATCTTCCTGCCTCAACCTCCCGAACTGCTGGGATTACAGGTGTGTGCCACCATGCCTGACTTCAACTATCTATTCATGGGTATTTCAAGAAACATTTTTTGAGTCATAACTAAGTGCACAGTATTACTGTCCTACTTAAAAGAAACGAGAGAGGAAAAAAGAGAGAGAGAGGGAGGGAGGAGAAGGGCGAGGAAGAGGTCTCCAAAGTAAGTCTACAAATAATATAAATTGAATATGCTATTATTTATTTATATAAGACTAACAATGGAAGTGCAACTGCTAGTTTAAAGGACAACTTGGTTTTTTAAATGACATACTAGAATATATGCCTATTTCAAAAACAGTAAAATATAATTAAAAATGTTTGTAAATAACATGTTAGGTGTGCATTTTGTAAGAAGGTAATGGAATTTTGGATAAACAGAGAGGTGATCACAAGTGCATGAAGATGTGGGTGAGAGTAGTTACAATTTTAAATTGTGTAGTCTGTATAGGCTTCATCAAGAGAGTGATATTTAAGCAAAACAGAGTTTAGAACTGAGCTCACTGGAGCTCTGGCAAAGCATCTTTATGCACAGAGAACAGCCAAGTGCAAGCACTTGTTTGTTATGCTAAGGGTCAAAGAGAAGGGGAGTGCTGAGTGCAGCTGGATTGGACTTTACTGCAAAGGAAGAGGGTAGCAGGATAAGAAGATATAGGGAAAACTGGGATATCAGAACACGTGTTTTTGTGTAGTGCATTCAGAAGGCTGGCTTTTAATCTGAGAGATATAGGGAGTTCTACATGATTTTAAACAGAGGAGGCACATGATTTAACCATGTAAATGTGATGTTGGGGATACATAAAATCAGCATAACTGGGGAAAAGTCCTGCTGTTTCAAAAACCTCTATCAAGCATTTACACAAACTATGGACAAAACTGTGGAAGAAAACAAAGAAGAATAGTATAACAATTTCATGGCATTTCTGAATGTATTTCCTTGATAATAACTGCAGGTTTGCATGAAGCTATCCTTTGTACCTAAGGGAACATAATCAAGAAATCTATTGAATTAGGACTCTGAGGGAAGACACAGTCAAGATGAAGCATACTAAACTCTAAAAGAAATATAGGGAGGAAAATAATGGATTATAACTGGGCATAGGTTAGGTGTTGTTCTAATGGAAGAAAAGCTCCTAAGTGGGATCAGCCAAATCACTAAGGAGAAGGTGGAAAATATTTGCGTGAACTGTGCACGATTTTGGCAGATAGATGTAATATTTTCATATCTTTCACTGTGACAGATCCTGTAGGACAACACAGAGAGAAATACATGAGTACAAAAATGTCTAGGTCTGAAAGCAGAGAAGTAATAAAAATAAAAAATAAAGGAGGAAGACAAATCTGTCTTACCAAAGCAAAAAGGGAATAGTTCAAATCAAGAAGATGGTTGAAGTGGTAGAAAGTGACAGATCTCTCCTAAAAGAAGGTATGAAACACCTAGGAGATTGGAGCATGATAAGGAGGGGGAAATGTAACCATCAATCAATCAATCAGGCAGAAGATCAAGAAACTATATATACTGAACTAATAACACGTTATTATGCTCTCAGTAAGATACAGATTCGCAAAAGTCCCGTGAGGATACGGGTTTTGGAAATATTAAACTCAATTTTAGATTTTGAATCAGCTAAAGAATACATGTCAGATGAAACAGTATGGGACTTGCTAAGATCCCTGTCAACATACTTTCACAAATATAGGTAATTCTATTGTAGCATTGGATCCAAAAATTTTCTGTCCCAAGAGACAATAGAAATGTCTTAAACATTTTCTATGGGAAGTGGCTCTCTCCATCCTTCTCCCAGAAAGCTTACAAGCAATGCAGTCTTGTGGCAAAACCAGGCTAGATTCACACTAGCCTGAAGTGGGAAGAACTAGCCTAAAGAAGAGGAACTAAACAGATTTCCTCTTCTTTTCTGAACACATAGCTAGCTTACCCTTCTCAGAACTCCTTGTAATAGAATGTATTGATTAACATCCTGACAAGTCAGCAAAAGTGCTATTGGCCAACACAAGTTCTGCCCTATAAAAATGTCCCACACAATCCTTCAAACATTGTCTCTTTTATTGTCTTGCAAATGGACACAAAGTATTCAGTGGAGGGCCCCAAGGTCTCAGGAAAGTGATTCTAAAACTATCTTTGGCAGAAACTGCCCCCCTCCCATTTCTACGGTTTCTAGAAAATAAGATCTCTTACATGTATGATAGAAATATGAACTTATTATGAAATTGCTTTAAAGATCACTTATAATTTCTGTACTTTATCTCATGAACAGTAACAAATAGTCCATAGACTAGAATAAGAACATGGAGTATTTTTTTTCTATGGGATACTGTGGCCTCTAGTTAGAAGGAGATAATTATTTAAAGCAAAAATTAAACAAAATTTGCTTTAGAACAAAGGTTGAAGTAAAATATTTGACAATATATTACAAAGGGTGGAAAAAGGAGACATTAAGGATACCTTTTTATTTTTACATGAAATGGTAGAATATTATTTCAAGATCCTTGCCAATAAATTGAGTTTCACTTTGTAAATGTAACTTGGAGCTACACCTAACAAAATTAAACAGAAGTATATCTAATATGTCAATAGTGGAGATAAAATGGAATTCTAAAACTAACACAATCCAACAGAAGGAAATGTACAAAGAAATGAATAGTGAATAGAGTAGTGATGATCTGAAAACAAACAGAAAGTTGGTATGCTAAAAATCAGTGAGGATGAGCTCATAATACAGATGTTTAAGTCATCACAAAGTTATAAGTTTTCAACTCACCGAAAGAAACAGGGAATTTGGAACTGGATTCTTTGTACTTTGCTTGTACTATAAACTTTTGGACTTTCTTTGGACTTCAATTTACATGGGCAGAAACTAATTTTGTATTCTTAATTACCTTGAAATAATTTCTTTAGGATTTTATTCTTTTAAGGTTTGTTTTTCTCTGGGAATTCAGTAATTAAAAAACTTATATATTATATTTTAAGCATCTCTATATTCTTGCTATTACCTAATTGGAGTATGTTGATATCATTCATGATTTAATATAATTGCAGAACCTCTAGATAGTTCTATTAAATGGTATAAATGAACACAATTTAGTATGGAAAACAATATACAGAAAGAATTTTCATGCTTTGGAATTAAGGTACTGTTCTATTATATTTCAAAACCTTCTACGAAGAAACAAATAGCACATATCAGCAATAGATATTAAGGAAAGAATTTTCCTAACTATGAGTGTCGCCAAAAGCAGTTCTGAGAAAATAATATAGGATCAGCTAGTTTATTTGGGGAAGGAGCAAGTGAGATAGTGGGAAAAGTGAGGCAAAAGGAAAACAACAAAAATAACAACAACAAATAAAAGAAAAAAGGGAAAGTGCATTACTGAGAGTTATGAGATATTATCACTATGGGCAAAAAAAACTCCTCAATTTCCATGTAGATCTTTGGAAAAACCATATTGAATACAGTTCAGAACCTTTCCACTTAGTGAGGAGAAGCTGGGCTTTCTACCAGCTGAGTTGAGTGCCTGGGGGTTGAGGATTGTTCCCAGGGAGTATTAAATCCCTGGTACATCTGGGCTGTCTTGAGCAAAATTGACAGATCTTTAGGAAGTATGGCAGAGAGACAGACTCTTGTACTAGGAAGCTGTTAGGGACTGTCCACCCCAGCTGAAGTGGCCCTGGACAGGATATGGAGCAAGTCATGAATATTGGCTTTCTCACAGGCTCAGAGGGAGAAGACTAAAACTATACATGACTGATATCATCACCTGCTTAAGGGTTAGCCACTCCCTAGACCACCATGACTTAAAAATTCAAGTGAAAGTTAAAAGAATAAAAAACTGGAGAATATGAGGAAAGGACATATTCCTATTTGTCATTTTTCTAAGGAATAAGTTTCATAAACTTAATCATCAAAATTTCCAGGAAGGTTTGCTAAAACAGGTTTTTCTATCTATCCCATGCTCAGAGACTCTAATTCCACTGTTGCGGGAATGCCCTGAGAATTTTCATTTAAAACAAGTTGCTGGTGCTGCTTGTCCAGGAACCACAAAGAATCACTGTGCCAGAGTAAGGAAAAGCTTCTCACTCTCTCATCTTATGTGAAGAGGGTCCACAGCAAGAGGTGGAGAGTGATGGAGAAGGATAGTCTTTTACTTCCTGCTTGCCGCAGCTTAACTGCTTAAGGAAGATTTTATTGTCCTCTGCACTTTGACCATGCAGAAAGCTTAAGCATAGAAAGCTCAGAGTCTGGGTAGAGGTTACTGTACTGTCTGTGATTGATGAAGAAGTTCAATTCTATGATGCAAGAAAGAAGCTCATTGCTGCCTTATACTTCAGCCACTTTCCCTAAATTACTTTGTCAGTAATGAAGGTGGTGTTTTGATGTCTGTATGTTTTGACTTTTTGTTCAGGTATTGCTAAAATCTAAGGGAGAAAAATAAATTTGGCTTTTTTTTTAGGTATTTCCAAAATTTGAAGGAGAAAAATAAAATTGTTCTATATAGACATCCTATAAAACCAACACTTTTATTCAGTTCTTGACATGAGTAGGAAAAAACAATTTATTCTATATTATGTGTGAGGGCTTAAATAATTTGAATGAGAGAGCAGTAAGAACATACATATGGGTCTTTTGTGAAATACAGACAAGCTTTCTGGCCAGAGGGTAGTATAAACAATCAATGACTTTTAAAGATTTCAAACATTCTGTATCATAAGCTTAAGATCTAAAGACAATTTGCTTTATATATAAAGAAAAAAAAGCATGAAATGAATTCTGCTGGTAGAGTCAAACTCCTTTGATTTATACATAATATTTCCTCAAACAAGGATACAGAAGCATTCCCATATTTCAATAATCTAATTTTACATTGTTAGAAGAAAACAGGGCTATTGATAGACCTTTATTTTGTTTGCACCCTGGGATATTTAAATAAACTTTGCATTTCAAAGTTCAGGGATTGTCATGGTAATCAAATATATATTTTATTCCTATTACTAATTGACAAATTGTTAAGACAAACATTTTAAATTCAGTATTAAAACTTGATTTTCTAAGATCCTTTCAACCTTTTCTAAAAGAGGATAGGAAATGGAAAATAAGTTGAACTAGTTTTAGAAATTCATTGGGTCCATAAGTATGCTAGCTCATTTGCATTTTGTTGTATTTTCCAGTGTCACTCCTCATTCCCAGCTATTCTTTTGTTATTGTGCTATAACAATTGATTAATCCCAAGTTTGCTATACTTACTTATATACAAAACATATGTTTCAAGTTATTATGCCAAGAGTGGTTATTTCATAAATAATCTTCCTATTTCTAGATATTTTATTATAAAGAATCATTATTCTATCACTGTTTTGCTAAAGGCATTGGAATACTAGAGCCTTTAATTGAAATACTGACTAGTTAGCCACTCAAAATTTATTTCTCCCTTCCTTCTCATTAGTTGGACCTTTCTATTGGTGTTTGTGGCAATATACAACAATTAAATAAACATACTTTCCAATCATTTTGGGGTGAGTCAATAAAAGTTTTTGTTGGTGTGTTTATTAAAACTCTTTTAAAAGCACTTTTTTTTTTGGTACCAGGTATTGAACTCAGGAGTACTCGACCACTGAGCCACATCCCCAGCCTTATTTTGTGTTTCATTTAGAGACAGGGTCTCACTAAGTTGCTTAGCACCTCACTGTTGCTGAAGCTGGCTTTGAACTCACGATTCTCCAATCTCAGCCTCCCAAAGTGCTGGGATTACAGGCGTGCACCACAGCACCTGGCTAAAAACACTTTTGCTAAAAGCACTTTTTAATGTCAAGCTCCATTTTCCCTTCCTCCTTCTTCCTTTTTCTTTGTTGAAATGCAGGCAGAATTCACACAGCCATTTTGAAAACACAGTTCACCAAAGAGAGTAGAAACAAAGAGCTAATCAGCTAATCGTAGTATGGAATATTTTTGCTATTTGTGATATCATAGCTACCATGCCCAAACCAACCTATCTGCACTTCTTTTTATGTGTAATAAAAACATACCTGAGCCTGAGTTTAATCTCCAGTACAAAAAGAAAGAAAGAAAACACACACCTGTAATCTTCTTTGAACTCTCATTATTTTGGTTCTTTGTGATAAAAATCCTACATTTCAGCTTACTGATTATCTCACAATACATTTTCTACTTTGCTTTCTGGCTTCTTCAAATTGCTTAAACATTAAAAATGGTACTTGAGATGTACACATTGTTTTCCTATCTTGATAAAAATGCAGTACAAGTTTTTTACCAATAATGGTTGAATTTGATAAATCAGTGTTATTCTCCTTTTGGCCAAGGGTAAAATTGATAAAATAAATTTTAAAGAAAAGTTAGCTGTGCAAACATTTAGGAAACTTTAATGGGGCATAAATTTCTGTATGTAGATTAGACCTTCTATGCAGATTAGAGCAGAACATTTGTTATAAACAGAAATGGCTAAATGCCTTGAGAAAAATATTTGAATGAAGGTATTGCATATTTTTCTATTACCTAATTTTAGTAATATCTGACCAATTTGAGAATTCTAGTTAATTGTTCACTTCAAATCACATTCCTCATGGCCTCATGTCCTCACCTGCCACTAATTCTTTGGTACACTATTGTAATCACTTCCTTGTTAACCTGCTTAACTTACTACCGTCTCTCTCCTAATTATTCACCTAACAAATAAAAATGCTCATTAAACTCTTTTTCTCTGACTGAACTTCACAGTCAAGTGCTACAGAAGGAAAACAAACTAATATGTGCCACCTCATATTACGTCCAAGGTATGTCCAATGTACCAGTGACACATTGCTATTTCCATTACCCTCCTGCTCTGCAAGATAATGGTTTCGCATTACTTTCTCTCCTCAAACCACTTCATTCTTACGAACTCTTCATTTTGATTTATTGTTATTCCTCATGCTACTGAAAAAAAAAAAGAAAGAAAGAAAAAAGAAATACAAGCAATTAAAAGAGGATTTCCTCATGCTTCCACACCAAATATCTCTTTGGAAAGAGTCTTTCTCCTTGTTTCTACAATGAACTATTCATCTGCCAAAGACCAGTCTCTCCATTTGTGTATTAGATCATATGCACTTTTTAATTTAAGTGATTTATCACTGTAATTATCCCTTTTCATCTATACTGGACAATTCACATCAGCATAAAAAGATTGTAATTTTTATAAAATTTCCACTCTTGACCCCACACAGTCTCCAGCTTTTGCAGTTATCTGTTCTATTTCAGCCAATGCTCTCTTTCACAGTTGCCGACACAATGTTCTTTATTTCTTTACCTTCCTTTCTTTCTTTACTCCAACCTCTTATCCACAATACTTGACAAAAAGTCGTTCTACAAAGGTTAATAATTACACACAATTTCTCAGATTTAATACTTAAATTATATTCCTCATCTTGCTTACCCTCTTAGCAATGATAAGGGCATTGTTCTTATATCTAAACCCCATCTATTCATGGAACAACTGATACTGTAACACAAAGAGACTGTTGACATTTTCCCCCTCCCTTGGAAAACACTGGTTCAGAGATCTTTGTTCCTAGAAAAGGGGAAGCATTAGAATTTGCACAGATCATCACTGCTAATACTGAATTCCTCCTAATTAATTCATATTGGGGAGGCTGATGGGGGAGGGCTCCATGTCTGAGATCTCATCATTCTTTTATTCTCATGTTACATCTTCAGAAAAACATGACATCAGAGAATAAACAGTGCATTCACAGGAGGGGATGGAATAAGCTGTATTTACCCAATGCTTTTCAGCACACATTTTGAAATATGAAAGCCTGAAATTTGACTCAAAGTCTCCTTCCTGGGTTTCCCAGGTATAGCTGGCATATAAGTGAGTTATGAAAGTAACTGCATCAGACATGAATGAGGGGCAGAAACTCCTGAAGAGCAGCCACTTAAAATGATTATCATACTCTCCATGCATCATAATTGCCTGAGAAGCTTGTTAAAATGCAGATTCCAAATGAAAACTCAGATAGCACTGGTGAAAAGTAGGTTTTGAATTTTTGATAATTTTCTCAGGTGAATGTGATGCATGTGGAACATGAACTATGTACTTCTAAAAAAAATCTACTAAGTACTTAGACTGGAAGAACTAGCACTGGAAACGAGGTTAAGAGATAAATGAATTACTTGTTAGCAAAAATTTTAAGAATTTCTCCTTGACTTAAAAAGAAAAAGGGGAAGGGGCTGTAGTTTAGCGGTAGAGTGCTTGCCTTGCATGTGAGGCACTGGGTTCCATCCTCAGCACCACATAAAATAAATAAATAAATAAATAAACAAGTAAATAAAATAAAGGTATAAAAAATAAAAATGAAAAATTCAGGCCACTGAATTTGTCAAATAGGCAAGAAGTCAATAAACAATAGCACAAAAAGGGAAGTAGAAGCCAGTCATGCATTAATAATTTTCCCATGGATATAGTATGTACACAGGAATCATCCCAACAGACTGAATAGGTTTGCTTGCTACATATGAATGTTTAACACCAAGTATCTGCAGTTACTGGGAAGAGCATGCAATATGTCCTTCTCACCTTGGCTGCTTTCTTCACTGGTTTCATTGGAAGTTAGGTTAAAAGCTCTGAACAATGTCTAGCTGCCAACTGTGTTTGCACCTGAAAACAAACCCTAGACCCGCATCTAGTCTGTTGAATGTCAACAATTGTCCGACTAGACTCCCAATATTTTCAAGTTTTTCATAATTGTCTTAATTAATTTCCAAGACATAAAATTTCCATTATAGAATACTCATTCTTAGACTTCCTTTCTCTATTTTGACTCTCAGATCCACAGTTCCTTCCTCTGACTTCGTATCCATTTACATTCATTCCTAAGGTGATCTAATCAAGCTCAGATTCATGGCTTTACATACCATCTATACAGAGTGATCAGTGATATTATCTAAATTTACAACTTTGGGCTCTCACTCTCCTTAATTGAATACTTGACTTTTTCATTAATAATTTCATTTAAATAAATATGTTAAAAATTAATCTCATCCAAGCTCTAAATATGTTCCTTCTTCATTACAGTAAATACGACTTCCAGGAATTGAACTTGATGTTTCTTTCAAATTTCCTTGGGCTAATTTTTTAACTCTCTTTCTCTCCTATTCACATGCTATTACTCAGTGATAGTGTCAGGTTTACTTTCAAAATATATTGTAAATTTCACCATTTCGATGTAACTCCATCATTAACAGTATATTATAAACCACCTGTATTTCTTATCATACAACTAGAATAGTTCTTCATTCATTTATTTTAAAACAAGCCATATCATTCCACTTCATACATTTTAATATCTTCCCATTACCCTTAGGGTGGAAATTCAAATATATAGCTAGGTCTACAGGGTTGCATGTAATCTGATCCTAGGTTACCTTCTTAATTCATTACAATCACACTAGCCATATTCTTCTTCCTACAAAAAGACAATTCTATATCCATTTTATATATCACAGAAGAGATTAACATGTATGTAATTATAAAATGAACAAAAGTTTATTAACAAATCATACATGCAACCTTGTACTCAAATTTGAATTAAAAGTTTATTTTTTTCAATACCTCAAATGTATGTTCACCTATTGATATACAAAACTGAAAAAATAATTTTAAATTTCAGTGCTTTTGTTTTCTAGTTAAAATAAATTGCTCTGTAACATTTTATGGTGACAAATAATAATTTATAGTATTTATTTGTGCTTTGTGCTTTTTTTAATTTAAAAAGTTTTTACATTAATGCTAAGTTCCAAAACAAAAATTAGAGTATTGGCAAAATTTTAAAAATTGAAGCCTTACATACCTAGTTATCTGTAATTATCTTTGAAATATTAAATGAAGCTAACAAATGATTATAGGAGCCCACACTTCTCTTACCATTCACTTGAAAAATGTGAGTCTGATAGACATGTTCATAGCCATCGGCGTAGCAGGTATAATTGCCCATGTGAGTTGTGGTAACCTTAGTAATATACAAGGACCCATCATCTCCAAAGTCCTATAGAAAAGAAATAAAATATAAAATAAGGTGTTTGTATTTTAACAATTTCACTTTTTTGAATGGGGTAGTATTAAGCAAAGTAAATAGACTAAAATATTATTTTAAAATTATCAAAATTATTATTATGAATGTGGAGGACCTTGGCTTACCAGTTTCTTAAGGTATATTTTGTTTAAAAAGTGTAATCTCACTCATAAGTATAGCTTCTCCATATTTATTTTAGGTATATGAGTTTATAAAATTAGTTCCCACATATTTGTTCTAATTTACTCTTTTAGATTAATAAAATTATAACATGTTTTTATCTTATTTATACACAAAAGAGTTAATTACATTTTTCACAATTTTAATGACCCACTAATTTTTATTTTATTCAAAGTATGTTCACCAATAAAATGTTATTGAAACTGTGATGTCTGGAAAAAAATGTATACCCATATCATAGAACAGGGATTTATTTTCATTATTTTTTTTTGTACTGGAGATTGAATTCAAAGCATCACTCATTCAGTTTAACATTGTATCACTAAGCTATACCCTCAGACATGATTTAAATTTTGAAGCTCAGAAATAAGCAATGCATTTGAATAAAATTGCAACACCTTTTCAACTCAGTCGAAACAAATTCATAACAACTTTGGGAAAGATAACAAAAGAAAATTTATACTGTTTATTAAAATAAAATCCAGGAAGAACCTCAGAACAACAAAATAAAAATTGGAAAATCTGTTTTTCCATAAAGGCAATGTATACACCAGGGGAAAAAAAATGTCAAAATCTTTTTTTTTCCCTCCAGAAATCTAAAAAGACAAATGTTTCAATAATTTGTATATTATTTGTAAAAACAATGATTGACTATAAGTAAGAATGGCAATATTTGTGTATTTTCACGTGACTTCCCATCCCTCTTCATAGTCTTTAACCAATAGCTATTGAATTCACTTGGCAACTCCTTGAAAACATACAATTACATGACTTCTCTTTATTTGAGCAAGATTTGCAGCTCACTCTGTGTAAAAAGTCCTATTGAAAGGAAATAACAGTGGTTGTTTAACTGAACAATTTCCTGGGATAGAGAAATAAGTTAAGAATTAAAGTAGGCTAGCCAAAAAACTTGAAAGGAAAACTGAGGAATGGGATATACATAGAATGATTTGTAAAACTCCACATATTCCTGGGAATGTAGGTCATGTGTGCAAGAGTATCACATGCCCAGAAAGCATATAACCTAATTAATCTCTCATCTCTGGCTGATTTTAAATCTCTAAAGCAGAGTGAAGGCTAAGGCAGAATTGTAAACTGCCTGTAGGAACATTTGATGTGGGATATAGAACAGAAAACAACAACAACAACAAAACACTTCAAAGCTTAAAGAAATATATCAATTTGAGATAATTATTTGTTAAAACCGTAGCTCAACACTAAGACAGATAAGCAAAGATTTTAGTATTTTAATAGACCACACAATAAACTAACTAGATAAACAAATAAATCAGATTTTATGAAAATGAAAAACTTTTTCCCAAAGGATACTATGAAGAAAATGAAAAGACAATTGACAAAATGAGAAGAAATATTTGCAAATCATTCATCTAATAAGGATCCTCTATCCAGACTATATAAAAAACTGTTGTAATTCAACAAGAAAAACACAAAAAGTTAGTTAAATCAATGAGTAAATGATTCAAATAAACATTTTTTACAAATGGATAATAGACATATAAAAAGATGTTTAGCATCATTTGTCAAGAAGGAAATGTAAATAGAAACAATTAAACATTACTTCACACTCAATAAAATAAAAAACACTAATATCACCTCCTAAGAAAGTAAATAGAAATTTTAGAACTTTCAAACATCGCTGATTAAATATTAAATGATCCAACTACTTCAGGTAAAATTTAGCAGTTTTTCCCAAAGATAAATAATTATTTATAACTAGCAATTTCAGTCCGAGATATATGCCATAAAGAATAACAGTCATCCACACATAATATATATGCAAATGTTCATACCTAAACTAAATAAACAAAAACTGAAAACAACTCAAATGTTTACCAATAGATAATGGATAAACACAATGTATTATAGCTACACAGTGGAATATTATTTGTTAACAAAATAAAATGTACTTATTTATATTATTACACAGATAAATCTTGAAAATAATATGATAAATGGAAAAATGCCAGACACAAATTGTATCAGCCCAATTACATGCAATGTGCAGAGTTCACATGTCCATACATATTAAAAAATAGATTATTCATAACCAAGGACTGTGGAGATAGGGAGATGAAAATAACTGCTAATAGATGATACATAAAGGGAACAAGAGGTTAAGGGGATAATGGACCTACTGTGCTAACCCCCACATGCTTTCTTTTAAAAAGGAATTACCTGCATGTACTCTGTCCTGGCTTAAGCAAATAGGATATGCTACATTCTCAGCAAACAACCTATTATTTGCAGGAAAAATGCAAGCCCAAAGACTCCTCCCTATGGATAAAAGACCAAAAGTTATCCTGAAGGGGAGACTTTCATGACCTTTATACTGACCAAAGATTCTAGGACTCAAAAAAGGGGGCAGGATTTCACAGGTTTGGGCTCCTTCCTAGTCCTTGGAGCCTTCCTTATCACATCAAAAAAGCAAGACTCTCTGGGGTCTACATCTGTGACTTCCAGATTTCAGTAGGAGTGGGGGTTTGCCAAATTCAGATAGTTTCAATTCCCTTAAAAACACTATGCTCTTTGAAAAAAAAAAATGCTGTTCACCTCTGAGATGGTCCCAGCTACTCAGCAGTACCCTACTGTAAACTTATCTTTCTTATCTCATTTTTCCAAAATAAACTTATGATTCTTACTCTGTTCAATCTTTTTCAAATCCTTTCTGGAAGTTTGCAAAGAACCTGAAGTCTTCAGGAACCTGCACTTCAGTGAGGAGGTCAAACCTTGCACCTCACAGCCACTTTTGGCTCCTGTAGTGAGTCTCTTATTATTGAGCTTCAGCTTCTTGGTAGGTGGTTGCTGTGCTACAATAGGTATGAAGAAGGATGATATATTCTAAACTTTGATAATCATGATGGTGACATGATATAAACCACTGAATTGCACACTTCAATGACGTTAATTTTATGTGTGTAGATTAAATCACAATAAAGCTGCTATTAAAAGTAAAATCCATATGAGGTACTTACATAAAAACTTTAAATATTCTATAATAAAACTATATTATTTGGCTAATGAAATTTTTACTGAATATGAAAAAATTTAGAAATCAACAAGAAAGATTGATATGTTTACATAAGAAAGAAATACTTCTATATTTCAAAACACAATAAGAATTCAAACATAATAAGCTACAGATTTTCTATGCAAAATACATAAATAAAAACATCAATGCATTTTCATCCTTATTTATGGTAGTTATTATGTGCCAGATACTGTTTTGAACATTGCTCAAATATTAACACATTTGAGCTTCATACATAGGAAAACCTCCCACTGGAGTTGTGGAAAGTGGGAGGTGGGTGGAGAGCATGACCTCCCTGACACTTCCTCCACTATGTCCTGCTGCTTCTACTGCTGTGCAGCTATCAGAGGAGAGGCACAAGGAGGAACTGAAGATAGAGAATGACCACATCTGCCTGAAAGTGTTGGGGCAGGAAGGCTCAGTGCTGCAATTCAAGATCAAGAGGCATAGCCACTAAAAAAGCTGATGAAGGTCTCCTGTAAGAGGCAGCACTTATCAATGAGTCAGGTTTGATGGGCAATCAATTAATGAAACATCCCAGCCCATCAGGAGATGGAGGATGAGGACATCATTGATAAGTTCCAGCAGCAGATGGGATTTGTGACCTCCAGTGGTACATTCCCCACAGCTTGCATTGTCCTTGCATTTGCTATTAGTTGGTAAATGCAGGACCACACTGATCACAGAGGAATCTGCAGAAGTTCAGAACAGTCACCAAAAGCATTCTCCTTTCTCCAAAGCACTTCAAGTATAGTGCAAAACAATACTGGATGGCTATGGATCTCCCTGGACAAGTAGTCAGTTTACATTGGGTCAATCAGATATTTCTCTTTACTTAGGAAAAATGAGTTGTGATGTTAGGGGTATGTTTTTCTTTTCATTTTTGTTTTTTCCTCCTCCCCAAACATTTTTTCCTCCAAACTTGTAGGTTTTCAGTCTGTGTTCAGGTTCTCACTACTGGAGCTGAGGTCACCCCTTAAGCCACTTGTCCTAATCACTTGGAGTGCTCATGTTGATCCCATGGTGCATCTGTGTGGCACAGGGTAGAGGGACAGAATTCTGCTCAGTATTTGTTTTAGACATAGCTTATTGAAATCCTAAATATTGCAAATTATTATCCTTGCAAAGTATATGGTATAATTGAAGGAAAAATACTGAAAAATTGTCTTTAAAAGATAAAAAGGAAAATAAGTCTTTCAGTTCTTGGGCCCAAGTGCTCCCTGTGCTCCTGAGTGTGTCCTGTCAGGTCTTAGATGCAGAACTCCATCCTTCCACTGTTTGTCTGGTTATCTGAGAAAAGATTGGCACAACAAAAAATGGCTTTTAACTTTGTTATGCCTTTTTTTTCTTTTTATGGATATGAAGTGTTCTCCAAAAGCTCCTATATTAAAGCAGGAATATTGAAAGATGAAGTAATTGGGCAGAGAACTATAGCTTAATCAGTCCATCCTAGTTTGAAAGGACAACTGGGTGGTAACTATAAGCAAGGGGATGTGGGTCACCGGGGACAGGTCCTGAAGGGTTCATCTTTCCTACTGTACTTTCCTTTTCTCTCTCTGTTTCTGGCCTCCTTGACAGAGTAGCTTCCCTCCACCTTGCTCTTCTATGATGATGCTCTGCCTTATCTATGGCCCAGAGCAATGGACTCAACAGACCATGGACTAAACCTCTGAGACCATAAGCAAAAATATACTTTCCCTCTTCTTTGTTGTTCTTCTTGGGTATTCTGTTCACACTGACAGAAAACTGACTGACACAACCTTTTTTGAAAGAGAAGAAAATAATTATCATGTTTTGCATTTGGTATTGTGGCTTTGGATTTCTTCCAGTATTTATATCTAATGAATAATTATGGTCTGTATATAAAAAGTAAGATTGAATATCACTGAATTTGCAGTTACATTGTTGTATAAAAGAGCTGTTTCCAAGTTTGGTTGCAAAAGAAACCCATGGAAAGACAATTTTGTATTCTTCTCATGGATTTGGGCTCTGCTGCTTTCCAAATATGTATCAAAATTGTTTTAGACAGCTTTTTTACCTCTGCCACTAAAAGACTCAACCAGAACAACTGTAAAGGGAGTTTATTTAGGGGCTCACAATTTCAGAGGTCTTAGTCCATAGAAAGCCAGCTCCATTCCTTGGGGCATGAGATGAGGCAGAACATCATGGGGAAGAGTGTAGAGGAGGGAAGCAGCTCACATGGTGATCAGAAGCAGAGAGAGAGACTCCACCCTCCAGACACAAAATACATACCCCATAGTCAGGCCACAAAAATAACTTCCTCCAGCCACACTCCACCTGACTTCAGTCACCACTTAGTTAATCCCATCAAGGACTGATTTGCTGATTAGGTTAAGGCTATAACCCAATTATTTCTCCTGTAAACCTTGCATTGTCTCACATGTGAACTTTTGGGGAACACCACATCTAACCCATAACAAAAATTATGCATTAGTACAGTGACTTCAGTTGTGTGGGATATTTGGGAATCTATACCAACTAAAATGTTCATTGTTCAGCCTATTGTCCTTTCGTAAGGATCCACTGCTGTTTGATAGCCATTCTCTGTCTCTTACAGTCACCTGACAATGACTCATCATCTCAATTGCTTGAAATCTTGCAGAAAATGTTCAAGTAGGTAGGGTGTTTGTTGGCTCTATTTTGTTTATTTACCAATTCAAACATTGTTGTACTTTGCTAATGTAAACAGTAAATATACTTTAAAACTTCTCCACCTTTATAAGCTTCTTAGTTTCATGTAGCTCCTAATTAGCAGAGCTAGGATTGAATCCCAGGTAGGCTTATTACAGTCTGTGCTTTACATTCCCACACCGTGCTGCCTTCCTTGTAAATCATAAATTGAGAGAAGAATGTCAGAACAAAGAGGACAGTGGAAACAAAATGCAAAAATAAAAATAGTCGAATACAGTAGGTCTGAGGAAAAGAAGTTGGTAATGTAGTTAAAAGTATATGTAGGGGCTGGGATTATGGCTCAGTGGTAGAGCGCTTGCCTCGCATGCAGGGGGCACTGGGTTCGATCCTCAGCACCACATAAAAATAAATAAAATAAAGATATTGTGTCCATCTACAACTAATAAAATATTTTAAAAAGTACATGTAGGATCTGGGGTTGTATGGCTCAGTGGTAGAGCACTTGCCTAGCATGTGTGAGGCACTGGGTTCATTTCTCAGCACTACATAAAAAATAAATGAATAAAATAAAGGTCCATCAACAAGTAAAGTTTAAAAAAAAAGTGTATGTGGAAAAACAAGAGAAAGCTGGATAGATCCATTGGGGTTTTAAGTGAAAACACAACAATATTTTGAAAAGTAATTCAAAACTTTTGTCTCTTCTGTTTCTCAGTAGCAGAGAACAGGGTGAATATGAGGATGTTGTTGAAGGACAGTCTTCCTAAGATGCAAATTATATATATATATACATACACACACACACATATAATATATATGGCTTACCATATATGTATATATCTTAATAGAGAGTTTTATTTCCCCCATATGCTATACTTATTACTAGGACTTACCCTTTGCTATGATTTGGATAAGGTTTGAGTTTTCACTAAAACCATGTGTTGGAAGCTTGGTACCCAACATGGGGGTAGAAAATGATGTGCAAACTTTAGGAGGTGGGATGTGGGAGGTCCTTAAGCCATTGGAGATGTTGCTCTTGGAGGTGAGCTCACAGAAGAGAGTTTTAATAAGAGCATGAGGCTGACACTTGAATTCCTTTCTTTCTGCCTGGCAATAAAATCTCTTCCTCTCACAGGTGCTCTCACAATTGTGATCACTATGGATCCCAGCAGATCCAAGCTAATGCTGAAGACATGACCTTAAATCTCCAGAACTATGAGATAAATAAATCTTTTTTGTTGTTCAAAAGTATTCTGCCACTGATGTTTTGTTATAGTGACAACATAGGGACTAATACTCCTTCTAAGAATTGTGTGCTCATTGCCTCCTCCCGCTTTTAATTTGGAATTTAGTATGTTTCATGTTAATGCCCGAACTTTTAATGCATTGCTCATATTTTAATTTCATTTATTAATAAATGAAAGTTAATTAGTTAATTTCATTAAGTTAATTTCATTCATTAATTTCCTTTTAATAACTATAACTAGTTGTATCAGCATTATTTTGTCAAGGGAATGTTTTTCCTCCCAATTAAGATTTTTAAAATTCTTGTATATTAAAAATATGATAGTACCTAGGGATTTACCAATACTCACATAACAGTGCCACAGAAGTATACCTTATATTTTTGTGGCTACCTATGTTTGTGCAATGTGCATTTCTGTTAAAAATAACTTCTTAAGTGATACTCACTACAGATGGGTTAAAATCAGGAAAATTGCTATGGGGCTACCAAACCTAGCCTTGAAAATGATTAAAAAAAATGTGTGACAGAGAAAAAAAATAAGTCAAGGAAGAAGAAAGAATAGGGACAAAGAGAGAGAGAGAGAGAGAGAGAGAGAGAGAGGTAAAGAAGAAGGAGAGGAGGAGGGAGAGAAAAGAGGAGATGGGGTAAGTGAAGAGGAGAAGCAAGAAAAATGGGAAGGAAGAACAGAAACAGCATACTCTGGCCATCAGACTATTTAACTGGGTAATATTTTCTTAATAGCCATCATGTAAGATATAAATTCCTTAACATCACATTATGTAATATTGATTATACTCGGTTTCTTCAACTCCCACGAGGAACTGTCATAGCATTACAAGCAGAGCCTCATGATTTGCACAATCGAAGAGATTCTGGAGCCTGAACTCTCAGGAATACCTGTGATGCAAAGGCCATAATAGAACTCCCTGCATCACCTCAAGCTCCCATTTAAAGAACAGCTCATAGGGACAGCAAAACACTGATAAGAGAACTGAGATACTGAAGCAAAAAACAGACTGTGCTTTAACTGAATATTTGGCAGACACTTGACATGTTGCAGAGTTTAATAGGAGAAAGCCAAACTCATGTAGACTATCAACCAAGAAAAAATAGAACTAAAATATTTTGAAAAAGAGAAAAAGTAAGTAGTGATGACCTGAAATATAACAATATGTCCAGTGTGCATAAAGTTAACACACTCAAACAGAACAAATGCACACAAGACTCATGTGTGATCAGAACATATCATGGAGCCCAGATCAGAAAAAAGATGTGAATTTTCAGGGAATAAGAATAATAAAAATTATATTAAAGCCCAGAATACATCTGATATTTATAATTATGTTTATATTGATATATACTAAAATATATATTACTCTTAAAAGTATATTCCCATATAATCCACTTAGAATTTCCATAAAACCTAAAAGAACTTTTCTACACATGTGCATAGCTACCTAGAGAGCATGATCCCTCCTTTCCTACAATTTCAGAATGACTATTGATTTTCATGGGATTTTATAAAGTGGTTTGAAGTACTATGGAATTCATGAAAAGCGATAAATATTTCCTCACCCAATAAGGCAAAAATTATCCATAAATACACCTTGAAAATGTTTGTGTAAAGTATCTTATTATAATCTCTGTTATTATATAATATGAAGTCCCTTTTAGTTAAAATACTTTCCTTTCTAAATTGGCCTATGTCTGACCCTCCTAAATTGTATGTCCCTGTTGGTATTTTTTAATTTTTCTCCTTCTCTCTTCTAAATGGAAACAAGATCTTCCTATTTCAATTTTCTTCCATATATGACTTTATAAGTACCTTTTCAGGCATTTTTTTTAATAAGTAAGACTTTAATATTTCTTCATCACCTTGAATAAAGTATGGATCTTTTCAGTGCACTTAAAATAAAACCCAACATACATTTATTGTATACTTAAATATATGATATTCTAGGCTATATATTTAAAAACATAAATTTAATATTTGAATAACCCTTTTAAAAAGCCTTTCGGTCTCATTTTGTAGATTAAAATGCTGAAATAAGATGTTGATAACTGCGTGAAAATCACAAAAGAAGGTCAGTGTTCTCAGCTTAGCATCCAAACAACAGAATTTGGACAATCTTGTTATGTAATTCTGAACATACTTTTCTTTTCTAGATTTCCATGAATTTTAGTCAAGCCTCAACATTACCTGTTGATTTTATTATATACCTCAAATCTACTCTTTACCTTATTCCTGTTTTAAGATTTCCAATTTTCTAATCTTCTATTTTCTCAACTTTTTTCTAATATAAATAGATCAAAATAAATGGGTGATTTTGATGCTCAGCCAAAAAGGAGATTCAAGCTCTGAGAACAGATAATCCAGGAACAAAATCTTATGCTTATTCTGAATTCTCACTGCACCTTCATAATCTTACAGCCAATAGACACTCCATAAATCTCTTCCCAGTAATTAAATCTTTATGAGCCTCTATACCGTTACAGAGTTGCCTCAAGGCACTGATGTCTGGAAAGAGTTGATAAAAAATACCCAAAATAATTTACTCTGTTGAATTGATTGCTTATATTAAGGTATAGCAAATGCGGACTCTACAAAAAAAGGACAACTATATAGCACACTAAAATTTTGAATATTTTAATTGCAACTCCCAACCGATTACTCAATCATGTTATAGTAATAATCAAAAGATGTAACAACCTATAGATTGAAGTCTTATCAATTAGATTGTACAGACAATTCATTACAGACAGTTCAACTATGATTACTCCAAAATATAACAACTGAATTTCTGAATTTCTGGCCTATATTTGAACACAAGCATTGTTTAACTAGTTCTAATCAAAAAAATAAAACATAACTTTTACATAATCATATATTTTAAATTTAGGTTTGCTTTTCAAATAATGTTTTTTTCACAAAGTTCTAAACTGTTGTGGTAACAGTATTAGTACATGTTAAATGAAAATTTCTATGTAAAATGTATTGCTTTGATGTACCCTGACATTCCTTTCTAATTGTAATTATTCAAGTAAGTTTTTACTATTTAACAATATTGTGAAAGCTATTTTCTTAGTTTTTAATTTATACAAAATGTTTTCCTAAAACATCAATGAAAGTAATTTAAGCAAACATCTATATATTGAAATTAACAACGTACTATTTTCTTATGATTTACCTTTTTTGTATAAACTATGGATGTTTTTCACTAACCTAGTTATTTACACATATAATCTATCACCAGTAAACAGCACTGTGTAGAATACATAAGTTAAATTTAGTGAATAGATTATTTTTAAATCCTCTCTTTCTTGAAGTAAAACATTTCATGGATCATTTACAGATCACAGTAGAAAAGTCAGCTAACACAAATGGTAATCATATCTCATTGATGGAGACTTAACTACATCCTTTCATAGGAAAATAAAACCATGACAACTTTGTGAAACAATATTAATTTATGGTATATGTAAAATAATTAATCATATTTTATCTTTTCTGAATAAAATAATCCTGCAAAATATGTTTTAACATCTTTAAATTAGTTGATATGCTCCCATCTTGAGAACACTTCTCAGAATTATCTTTTGTTAGCATCAAAATATACCTTTCAGAACAATGAAGGAAAAGAGGGATCAGTGATAAAAATCTCTACAGTTTCTGAGTGGATGTTGTTAAATGTCATTTGGGATTCAAAAGGGTTAATGAAAAGCAAAAGGGTCTCAGAAAGAATTTTCCATAGTCACTGGTGAAAAGATTTTGAGAAGAAAAACAGGAGCTGCAGCCACTCCTCTGGTTATGATGAGAAACAGACCAGCAGAAGCTACGGCAGACATCACGTGTAGACAGTTCATGCAATATGTAGATAGAGTGTGGTAGGTTACAGAGAGCTAATCAGAGGAGAAAGAGATATGCTATTTATGTGGTACAGAGAAGAAAAGGAAAATCACAGTAGGCAAAACAAAAAGGGATAGGTAACATTTATAATAACAACATAATAAGGATCATTAATACAACATATAAGGTGAGAGGTCTTCAGTGAAAAATAATAATAAAACTTAATTGAAAGATATTCCTGAGTAGCTAACTCTAGAAATGCCTGGATAGGAGAATTCAGTAATTTAAGGTAACCAATTTTTACTAAATTCATTCAAAATCTCAGTGCAACTTCCACAAGAATATCAACAATTTACTGGATAAAACACTTATTTAAATTTTAAGTTGTATTTTCTCATGTTTTGAAAAAGAATGGATCATTATAGCTAGAAGATGTCATTTCTATCCAAAGAAAGCTACACACTCTTCAAAAGCCATATTTTTCAGAGTACTGACTTTGTGGTGCAACTGACTTGCCTAAAATCTGAGGAGAGCTAAAAATTCCAGAAAGAGATAAGTTGCAAGCAATCATTCACCTGTGCTCTCCCAGAACATTGGATGAAAAAGGGACTGCATGTAAGCAGGTGCAAAAATAAACTGGTTCTTGTGATGAATTGCCAAAAGCTAAAGATGTATACTTGAGAGAGTATAGAATCCTGGGAGCACAGACATGGGGAATTCATCTGGCAGCCTAGTCTGCTTGGAACTCACTGCTCAGGAAAAAGATTGAGGTCAAGAGAGAAGATTGAAGAAAGCATTCCATGTAGTGCAGACCTGATGTTGGTACCTGCTCAGATTAGACAACAGTTCTTCCCTGAATCCTTCTCCCTGATGAGGTAAAGTTTTGAATTGCTGAAGAGTAATAGTAAATCCTGTCAACTTCAGAACACAAATAAAACCCACTAGATTAGTTTATGCTTTGGGTCTGGAATGTTTCCCCAAATGTTCATGTATTAAGCAATGCAGCAATGTTCACAGGTTAGTTGATTACATTATAAGGGCTCTGGACTTGTGAATTAATCCTTGATAGATTAATAATTTTACTGGGAGGTGGTAATAACTGTAGGCAGGTGAAGCATGGCTAGTGGAAGTAAGTCACTGGGGACATGACCTTGGGGATTATGATTGTCCCTTGCTTCTCTCTCTCTCTCTCTCTCTCTCTCTGGCCCCCATGAGGTGAACAGTTTTCTTTTGCCACACCCTTCTACCAGCATGTTCTGCCTCACTGCAGGCCCAGAGCATTGGAGTCAGCTAATCATGGACGAAAGCCTCTGAAACCAATAGCCAAAATAAACGTTTTATCGACTAAGTTGTCTGTATCAATTATTTTTTTCAAACCAATGAAAAACTCACTAGCACAATTGAAGTAAAGGACAGAAATGCTCCTAGTTCCAGAAAAATAAAATACCTAAGCATTGGAGTGGTGCAAAATTACTGAAAAAATTCCACTGGAAAGACTGGGACAGGGGCTGGGGTTGTGGCTCAGTGGTAGAGAGCTTGCCTAGCATATCTGAGGCACTGGGTTCGATTTTCAGCACCACATATAAATAAATAAAACAAAGGCCTATCTACAACTAAAAAAATATTTTAAAAAAAGATTGGGACACTCATAATTGTTAAAGCTGATGATATATAAATTGTGGAATGCCTCTTTGCCTTTCACCGGGCATGCTAGCGAGAACTAGGAAATGAACAACAGTAAACTATCACTGGCAGAGGAACAAGAACAGATAGAAACAACCTCTTGGACTTGTAGGCTCACAGGGAAAAATCTAAAATTGAGGGTGAGCCATGTACAACTGAGAATTTGCTTAAATGATCTAGCTCCCACCACGGACACACATCAACACTAGAATTAAAACAAAAAAGAAAGAAAGAAAGAAAAGAAAATGTAAAAAAAAAACTACCCTAAGATTTCATCTCATGCCAGTTAGAATGGTAATTATCAAGAATACAAACAACAATAAGTGTTGGCGAAGTTGTGGGGAAAAAGGCACGCTCATACATTGCTGGTGGAACTGCAAATTGGTACAACCAATCTGGAAAGCAGTATGGAGATTCCTTAGAAAACTTGGAATGGAACCATCATTTGAGCCTGCTATCCCACTCCTCGCTCTATACCCAGAAGATTTAAAAACAGCAAACTACAGTGCTGTAGCCACTTCAATGTTTATAGCAGCTCAATTCACAATAGCTAAACTGTGGAACCAACCAAGATGCCCTTTGATAGATGACTGGATAAAGAATCTGTGGTATATATACACAATGGAATATTACTTAGCAATAAAAAAGAATAAAATTACGGCATTTGCAGGTAAAT
>CM053408.1:31719156-31743925 GCA_028644305.1 Xerus rutilus
AACTCCATTCATAGGGGTGTAAGGGGGAAGGGTGCATGGGGACAGTAAAAGTGGTGGAATATGATGATCATCATAGCCCTAACTTTATGTATGACTGCATATATGATGTGATTCTATACAACTTACAACTAGAGAATTGATATGTTATCCTCTATCTATGTACAACAAATCAAATTGTACTCTGTTATCATGTAAGCCTAAATAGAACAAATAAATAAATTAAATATGAAAAAATAAAAAATAAAAATAAAAAAAAACATTACGGTAACCAACTAAACCCAAACATAGCCTAACTCCTTCAGAAAGATGAGTCAGAAAAAAGTCATGCCTGATTCCAGGCATGGATGTTAAAAAGCATAAACACTTGTTAAATTCACCTCTATTATCTAGCACAGACTGTGTAGATTTCAACCAAAATCATGAGACATAGAAAGTAGATGAGAAAAACAATCTGCTTTTGAGAGACAAAGTAATCAATCGAACTAATCTCAAATACAACTCTACTGCTAGAAAAACCAGACAAGGGATTGAAAATAACCATGATTAATGTTACAGGTTCTAGTAGAAAGATTTAGTCATTTATGAGTAGATGGAAAATTTGAGCAAAGGAATGGAAATAAGAGAGTGTTGAAGGACAAGCTAGGAAAATCTCACACACACACACACACACACACTGGGCTACATTGCCTTTGGAAAGCTCACAAGTAGACTTGAAATATCCAAGGAAACATTTAATGGATCTGAGTATAGTCAAGAGACATTTTTCAAACTAAAACATAAAGAAAAAAATTCTAAAAAAATAGGCTATCAAATAAGTATCAGCTAATATTGGTCTAAACTATATACTATTCAAAACACCAAAGGAAAAGAGAAGAGAAACGGGGAGGGAAAATATTTAAAAATGAGTGATCAATAAATTTCCAAAATAATTCTTATTTTAAAAAGCTAGAAATATATTACTGAAGACCAAAGATAAAGACAAATGTTAAAGACTGACAGAGAAAAGACACACTATTATACAGAGAGGGCCAAAGGCAAAAATTACAAAAAGAGCTTTTATCAGAAATTATGAAAGCCATAAAATAATAAAGTGATAGCTTTTAACTGTTGAGGGGTGTGTGTGTGTGTGTGTGTGTGTATGTGTGTGTGTATTTGGGGCAGGACATTAATGAACTGTCAACCCAGAATGTCATATAAAGCAAAAGCATCTTACAGATACGTTAGACAATAAGCCTTTGTTTAGACCAACAAAAACTGAGAATTCATTAACAGTAGACCTGCAGTATAATACCAAAGAAAACTCTCTAGGAAGAAGGAATATAAAATTAGACGGAAACTTGGATGAATAATTGTGATTTTAAGTCACTGAATTTTAGAGTAATGTGTCATGCAGCAATATCGAGTATACCTATTCACCTTGAGTTAAAGCATTCTTTCTCACCTTATGACTTTTAACATTTTAATTTTGGTATGTCTACTTTTGTTTTATTTTCTTAAGAAAATAATGCTTGTAGCACTTCACTGGAGTTATTGCATAGGCAAATTGAAATGAGAACCCAAATGCCAAACTGAGATTCTTATATAAAATGGTATCTCAGATTTATCAAAGGTAGAGTTCAGTTTTCTTCATACCAGCAATGAGAAATTACAAATCTACCTTGTATTACAAACAAAATGCAGAATATTATACACCATAAATGTTTAGGGTGAGAAAAGTTTAAATTTAAAATCTATAAAAGTTGAATCAACCAAATAATATAATTGGTTGCAAAAAATTTTAAAAAATGGCTGGGGGTAGCTCTGGGGTAAAGCATGTGTGACCACATCCTGTGCCTTTGAAAGGTTCACAAGTAGATCTGTCCACAAATTAATCAGCATATAATACTTGTGATCCAACTTCTTATTATGGGAGGATGTAAGGGTTAAATTGAAACATTTGAAAGTTACTTGGAAATATGCAGAATATGATAACCCATAAGTTGTTATTAAGTAGTATAATGTGTTTGATGGCTTTCAGTTAGGCGATAATGAACCGCTGCACAAAACCAAATAGAAACATGTTCTGTATCATTCTAAAATCTTAGGAAAAGAACCATGTGACTTGATAAGAAATATATCATAGATGTCAAAAAATATGTCACATGAAAAATCGATTACTTAATTTTGTGTCTTTTTTTTCTGGGTGCAGCTAGATGATACCATCATTGTTGGCTCAGCTATCTTTTGAAAGTCAAGGGAAAATTGTCTTTCAAATTTCATTCACAAAATTGAAAGTTTTGTGCTAATTGCCACACACCAGAGCTGAAATATATGTCGTCCCCTAAAACAATGACTTTTCTATGTTGTTTGTTTTTGTAATAAGAATAAAAAATGTAGAGTGTTATGAAACTTCTCTGACAATTTGTTTTTTCAGAAAAGTTTACTGGGTAGTTTTTCTCTACCAGCCACTGTAAATCTTAAGGAAAGACTGAAAGTCTATTTTTTTCCAGATGTCCTATGGAAAGTAGGAAAAAAGTGAAGAAAAAATCCCCCCACCCGCCAGTGCTGGGGATTGAACCCAGGGCCTTGTGCATCCTAGGCAAGAACTCTACCACTGAATAATATCCCTAGCCTGGGATAATTTCCTTTTTAACTAATTACAAAGAAAATGATATAATTCGTGTTGAGGAATAAACTAAAATAAGATTGTTCTTATGCTGCTTCCCTCTGAAATTTTTGTCAGATCTCCAATTCAATATGTTACATCTATCCACAAAAAATAGATATTTGCCATATTCACAGGATACTGATTATTTATTATCTATACATGTTTATTTTTTTATTATACTTTTTTTTCCTTTTAGTTATGTTGTAGGATATTATGTCTTTACAGGTGCCTAATATTTTCCCCATCAAAACTATGTTTCTTAAAGGAAACTTGTTGCTTTTGTGAATTTAGAAAAACTGTGTTTCTTAAAGGAAACTTGTTGCTTTTGTGAATTTAGAACAATTCAAATGAAATTACTTATTTAAGGCATCTAGATTTGAAAATAAAGACCGGTTTCAGTAATATCCTTTGAAATTCAGTAATATCAATGCCTAGTTTCAAAAAACCAAAGAAAGTTGTTTATTTTCTCTAAATTCATTTTCCAAATATGTGAAATGGTAATTAAAATGTTTGCTCACTTTATCTCATGAGATCAAAGGAAATGGTATTTTGAAAAGCATTTTGTAAATTACAATAAAATGTTAGGCATAATTCTCTTAATGATAAGGAACTGATAATCTGTATATTGGTGCATCTGATTTCACATGCATTGAGATTTCTAAGTGGGAGTAAATTTGCTAAAGTGACAAAAACTAAATTTTTAAAATTGATTCAAATATTTCATCCTAATATCAATGGTCACTATATATTTTTTTCATATAACTATTAAAATTAAGGTGTTCTGAAGTTCTTTTATAAGTGAAGGTGGATGTTCCTTCATTTTGAATGGGCAATTCCTTGAATAGTCTCTTTTCTTCAGGCTAGATAGGCCAAATGTGTTCAGATGGTACTTTCACATTTAAGAAAAATAGGAAATAAAAGCAATTGCAAATAAGCTATATCTAAAGATATTTTCTACATATTTATAAAATCATGAAAAAATCTAAAGTAAAAAATCATGACTGTGAAGTATTCAAAAATAACATAATGGCTTTTTAAAATAAATACATTAGACCCTGAAACAATAATTAGTAAATAGTCTAAATTGCTTCATGCCTCAGGTTGACATCTGTGAAGGAGAAAATACATGGCAAGATGATAGAAAATATCATATGAGAGTTTTAAATTTATGTTAAAAAATATTTTATTGCTTCCCCAGCATTTTCTCATTCCCGTGGATTCCATCCACAGTGACCTCTGTCCGTTCTCCAGCAGGCCAAAGTCGTTTTCCCCTTGAAGTCTCTGACCTTTGTTGTCTGATCTTTCTAGAATATCTCCAATATGCCCTGAGACAGTACATTAAACCTACTATTGGATAACACAAATTAAATCTCCTTTGTACACTCTACTATATTACTTTACATATTTTATTCTTAGTTATTCATATGATTATATTCACTTTTATTTTTGTGTGTGTGATAGTAAGTTAAGTATCTGTCCCCAAGGCCTTATCCATGAAAGCTGACACTCAATGAGTTCACTTTCTGTCCCTAGCATGTTGTGCAATGCTTGGTGTATGGACAGTGTTCAGTGATCTTTTGAATAAATTAATCAATACACTAAATATAATTACAGTTTTTTAAGCTATAAGGTAATTATTTGGAAAAAAATTCTTATAAACAGCATTTTTAAAATATATAGTTCTGAAACCAAGTTTATTTTTATTTTTATTTAAATTTATTACTAAGTGATTATATCACTAAATTTTGCCATTTAGATTTATCAGAATTCCTTACAAAACACCTCTGTTGATGTCTGTGTAATTATTTGTATTATTATTTAATACTATACTATAGCATTCCAGTTTTAAGACCAACAAGAATATACAAACTCTTAAATTATTTATTTCATTGTATTGTGTAACAAAATTGTCATTTAGAGATGATTATCATAATTAAATTCAAAGTTTATACCTCATGTGTTTAGTTTGCTGGGTTGTCAGTTAAAACTGTCAAGACCTGTAAATGGTCTCATATTTTTTCACAACTTTAAGCTAAAAAGTCATCCTTCCACAGGTTCATGAATAGTGTCAGAAGCCATGATTTTCAGGGAGCAGAGACTAAGGATTTTATTACTAATGGTACAGCTAGTGGCATGAACTTCACAATTATATCATTCCCCATATCCACTAAATCCCATTGGGGCAATGCAGAGCAGCCCTAGTGAATACAGTAGATTGTGAACAAACACATCCTCTGCCACAGGCTGTGCTATTTTTATTTTCTAAGACTATTTGCTACACAGATAGCCTCATAAATATAGTACAGAAGAAAAAAAAAACTATCAGTACCCTTGCTCAGGAGACATATAAGGGGATGAGAGAACTGACAATTGTCTCATAAAGTACTCTTCTCATTATAATGTAACTTTGTGGTTTATACTTTGCAAAGATCAAATTATGCATTTTATCAGAGCAGTGCATGCATGTGTCAGAAAATTTTAAATACAATATGCCAAATTTGAGCCTGCTACATTCTGTGCCAGTGAAAAAGGATACTGTATTAATGAACCTTTCCTTGCTAATAAAAAAATGGATAATGAGATGAGGTTTTAAGAATATCAAAATTTTCCCTCCTTCTATCAGACTGTATTCCTTAGAGTTGTTAATGTTGCACACCTGTAAAGTACTCTGTTGAATGTGTTAGATATACTCTAATCACAAAACCTAAAATCTTTAAACTGGCAGCGTTGGTCAAAGGTGGCATATAACATATAACATCAAAAACCTTTTGTATCCCTTTTTCATTCCTAGCATGTGTTGATGGCCTAAAAGGAAAACTGATTCTCCTGTTATAGCCCACTTGTGCTCTAAATTTGAGAAACCAGAAGTGGTTGCACAATTGAGGTCAATAAATAAATCCAGGTTTCTGCAATGTATTGTAGGATTTCTCCTAACAAGACAGTGAGGAAGACTATTACAGTGGGGATAATGTTTTCCTTCTCCCATGGAGACCTAAATGAGAAATCAAATGAAGAGAAGTTGAAATTGAAAACTAGGACTCTGCTGCAAATTTCCTTCTAGGAATGATAAGGCAACTTGGTGACACACTGATAGAAAATTGTTAGCATACTTAAATTGATTTCCACTGTAATTTATTTCACTTATATTTCGGTTTTGGATAAAATTTTTTTGTGTGGAGATTTTATGTGCCATAGTTTTTAGGTGATAATTTCAGGTGCAAATGTAAGAAACATAGACTGTGCTAGATCTAGATTCCCAAAGCTATTATATCTATTTTTCATAGCACCCTTTGCAGTCATAAGATAAAATGGACAGCACAATTAAAATTGAAGCTGGTAAGAGAAAGATATATAATTCATTGTAATGTAATTCAGCTTTCCACCTCATCAAGGAATAAACTGAGACATGAAAGATAATATGCTCAAGGACTCAGAGCAGGTGAGGACAAGAAATGAAATATATAAATATAACTTCTAAATCAGTAGTAGATTGTCACACATTTGTAATTTCTTTGTTTCTACAGTAATCTTTTCTGCATTTACCTAACAAATATTTATTTGGAACATATTATGAACACTATTTTAGTAAAGCCATTATCACTAGTTAGCTAAAAATTAGCAAAATGCTTCATACTTTATTTATGAAGTGTTTGCATTTATGCATTAATATAAACACCTGAAAAAGCTAATTTCAGAATGTTAAAAGCATTGGATGGAAAAAACATTTTAAGGAAAGTTGCTGTAGATTGAAATGGTCATGAAAGGCCTCTACCAGAAGTAATTTTCTAAGAGAAATATGAATGTTGAAAAGGACTCAGCTATAGAAGGAGTCAAAAAGAAATGATAAGGAGAGGGACCTATTAGCTCAGAACACCAATGAGAGCAAATGGAAAGGTCAAAGCAGTGAGAACTAAAATTGGGTAGAGCACTTGTCATATGCTCAAGGTCTTTGGTTGATCACCAACACCAAAATAACAATAAATAAATGAAAGTTATTAATTTAAAAACTGTGGATATCATCAGCACCTAAGACAGGGCTAAATGGATCATCTGGGAAAGAGAGAAGAGAGCTAAGTATAAAGCCTCGAAAATCTAGAGGATGTTAATGGTGGAGGAATTGGCAAAAGAGAAGCCTAAGTAGCAGCCAGGGCAGAAATAAAACCAGCAGTGTGTTGAAAATCAAGAGAAAATAATTTTTTTCACATTATATTATTTACAATAATTAGTAAATACATTGCAGAACTTAAACTAATTGTAAAATATAAGACAAAAATAGAAATTCAAAGAACAAAGTTCATCTTTAATGTTACTTTAGAATGAAAACAATAAAATAAAGCATATCAAAGGAAATCTGAGTTAAATTGGAGTTTTGTATTCACATTGGCAAAAGGAAATGCATTCCTATTAACTTTTAGGATAAAAGAACATACCTCAATATCAAGTAGTACAAGAGCGAGAATTTACATCCATTAATATGTTGTTCACTGAAGGAAAATTAAATCAAATTAATGGTATTTTAGAGGGCTGGAAAAGTCAGATTTCTCCACTCTGCCCTTTAACAGAACTATTGTATGATCTGGATAAATTAATTTGGTGCTTAAAGTGCACACTGTTGCAATTGGACCTGTGATCTTTGTTAGCCCCATTAGCACATTAATATAAACTCTCAATATGATTTTCTAATGTTTTTTAATAAGCACAAAAAGTTATGTAGTTCACTTGGAGTCAGAAATATAGAGGAGCAAGAACTTTGTTTAGAACATTATTTCACTGAGGTCATGTGAAGCTGCAAAAGCTTGCAGCATGTTCATGCTTGCAAACTGAGAAGCTGATTAACACAGTGGTTAGGAAAAGGTATTAAAACATAATATGCGATAGAAAAAAGAATTACATGACATAGGGAAATCACATGATTACTTTATTTTTATTTTTTTCTTATTTTTCATTGGTGCATTATAATGGTGCACAATGGTGGGATTTGTTGTTACAGGTATGTACAGGGACACAATGTAACACACGACCACTTTTTGTCTCAGAATTATCTATAAAATGGTCTTGTTAGTGGCATCTATCATATTATAAAGTTGGATGATTTAATGTACATAAAACTCCTACAATGTGTTTGAAACACTGTAAATAAAATATAAAGTTGTATTTTAAAAGTTTTAATTTAGTTTAATAGTTATAACTTAAACTAGATGCATACTGAAATTCCAGTAAGCTTGGAGCTAGGTGAAATAGTTTCCAAGCCTAAAGGGAACTATATCTACTAAACCCAAAAGATAACCACAGAATTTCATGGACACTGGAATCAGTACAATGCAATTCACTAATGCAAGACTTAATATAATGATTATAACACTTGATTAATTACATAATAATTACTCACTAGATGATGATGTTGATGAAATGAAAAGGGGATAGGCTGAGGGTACATAGAGGAAAAGGAGGCAGTGTGAGGAGAGGAGGCAAGGAAATAAGAAGACAAAAATCTCTGATAACTTCAACTATTATACACTCCTCAAAAGAAATATAGGTAAATCTAAACACAAAAAATATTATTTCTATTTCAGGACTGTACACCTGATCTTTTCTTATTTAAAGAGCACATTCCATCAGCATCTTTTGAAGTATAAATAACAAATTTTATTTTACATGCAGCTTTCTGGGACATATCTAGTCTATAAACTGACCAATAGTCTATGGATGTAAAGTGAGAAAATACCATTATTTCTGAAAATCATGTTTGAAATATTTATTTTCAGCTAAAGGCTATTTAATTGAAACAAAGAATGCAAAACAGGAATTCCCAATGTAGCTTAATTATCACAGTCATTGACTAAGCAAATCATTTTTATGTTTTATTTTAACCATTCTAGTGCTATGTGTATTTTGAAATTATTTTTATGTTTAGAAGAATAAAATATGTGAGGGTTCATATTTTAAAAGCAAACTTGACCAAACTATCCTATCTACTCATATAAATATACCACAGTAAATTTCACCTTTAAGTATGTCTATAATGTGCTAATTAAAAAAGAAACTATAATTAAGTGGAAGAAAGACTGTTAGAATAGAAGATAGGGAATAGGGGAAGGAGGATGGAAAGGAAAGGGAACATATTGAGGACTGAGTTGGAGAAAATTAATCTACATGCTTATATAATTATGTCAGCATTAACCCAAACATTACGTAAAACTACAATGCATTAGTTAAAAAAATTTTAAGGAAGTAAGGTGTCATTTCTAGATTAAAAAAAAGCCAATGTGGACTATTGTGGACTACTAATGGATTATTGTCATTTGAAACACTTTTGCTTATAATTTATTTGTATTCCCTAAATTAGGGCTTCAAATTATAGTTTTTATATTGGACAATTCTAAATTCTTCTACCATATTTTGACATATTTGACCAGCAATTGCTGTATCTCAGAAATTTAAAATTAGCATAAGCTTATGTGTTTTGTATAGATTTTGATAAAATTCTTTCTTGCTCTAGTATAAGCCAAATGACCCGATATCTAACAATTGTATGAGTCTAAGAAAATCAGTGAACTCCTTGAGTCACAGTTTCCTCATCTTTTATAAGATTTATGAAATTTACTTATTTTGATGAAATAAATTTCAATCAGTAAATTGTCTAGAATACTGCCTGTTACAAAATATGCATTAGTTAAGTAAGAAGTAATTTAGCAGAATGGCATAAAGCAAGGACTTTCAAATCAGAAAAACTTTGAAAAAATTTGGATTCTATTGCACACAAACTGTATATATGCCAAAAGCTAATTCACTTAATTGATTATTAAAAGCAAATATGCATGTTGAATGACACATGCACATGAAGTCTCTGGTAAATTCCAAGTAGTCACTATCATTGTCACTTATGTGTTCCTAGTATCTATTCTCATTAATGCATATCTTCTACTTATACTTTATACTTATATTCTGATAGCAAAGCATTTACATATCTCATCCATTAAACAAAACATTTTATTTGAAATAATTTTATTATCAATTGCTAAATACTTAAAATCACTAAAAATTCATCAGTTACTCTTTTTTTTTTTTTAATTATTTTATTTTTTTTCCCAAAAGTTGCATTTTAATACATGTTGGCAAACATAACAGAAAAAAACAAATTATCAGAAGCTGTACACACTATTCACTGAAAACATTTGTTGAGGCAAATAGAAAAAAATTGTTACTCCAGAATGCACTAAAGTACGGAACAAACTCAATTTAACTTATAATCACAAACAGTTGTCCGTTGCTACCTCTACAGAACCTCACATGGATTCATTCAGAAGGTAGAAACTGCAGTCAATCATCAGAGATTAAATGATTCCCTCAAGAAATATAGAAATGAAAATCTATTAAACAATTAAGAATTTATGTTTTCCCTTTATCTAGATTTATATACAGGACTACACAGGAACATACAT
Source organism: Xerus rutilus (assembly GCA_028644305.1). NCBI lineage: Eukaryota > Metazoa > Chordata > Mammalia > Rodentia > Sciuridae > Xerus > Xerus rutilus. The sequence continues at coordinate 31,729,246 of CM053408.1, forward strand.
ACATACACACACACAAGCTGTATTTATCAATGATGTAACTATCTAGGTGGAAATATTCTGAATTCTTCTATTGAAATATTTCAGTGTAAAAGTGTTTAAAGAGGTACATTTCTTTTGAAAACATTAATGGTTTGTAAACATATCGTTTCCTGTATAACAGTGAAAAGTTAGTGAAGAGTGAAAATGGGGCGGAATTATTATTATTAGATTAAATCAAATGGAATGTGTGCTCTTTATTTCTTACAGTGCATATATATGTATACATATATATGTATGTATATGTATGTATGTATACCTTATTATAATTTTGGTATCATATACCATGAAGTCTAACCAGAACTCATATTCATCTTAAGAATTTTCTGGCATGGTGGTCAAAAAAATAAAACAAAAAAACCCCCAGTTTTTTTCTTAATTATCACCTTGTTCATGAAATCATGATAAGCACAGAAAGTTTTTAAATTTACTTTATTGAGAAAATGTATAAGCCCTTTTCTCTCTCCTCTTATTTATGATATGTTCCTGTTGATATTTTTGTTTTGTTTTGTATTTTTAAGTATAACCTGCATAGGACTTGCATAGGAATCACAATGGGTGCTTATTTAAGACTATGGATTATTTCTCCAACCCAAGTACTTATTAGGTATGAGAAGAGACAAAGCACTGTAATATGAAAAACTTCATAAGACAATATTTAATATATATTAATATTTGAGGCCCATTTGATGAACTTTTTCCTTTTTGCCTTTATGAGTAAAAAAACAAAGATTTCCTTCACTTTCAAGAATAACATAATCATAATATATCACACTTTCTTTCATAGTTCTTTTCAAAAAGTCCTCCTTTATCTCCAGCATTCATAACATACTAACCCTTCCTCCTCTATCTGCACAAATTAATTAATAAAAAATTTACTGTGTCCAGCTACCACCTCTTAACCACACTGCTCTACATCTCACTCCCAACATAGCTCATTTCTGTCTAAACAACCTTCTTGAAAAATATTACTTTATACCTATAAAAGTGACCTTGAGTATAAGTCTGAAAATCCAAAATTGTACAGGGGATTTGTATAATGTTGAGGGGACTATTGGAAAACTTGATATACATAGATATTTTGGCCAAAGGAAACCTCACCTCTTTGGCTTGGAGACCAATACATGATGATGGGAAATAAGTGAATACTGCTGATTGTAGATGAGATGTTTTGGCTCACGCTCTGCTCACATCAAGTTTCCTTTTTGAAGCAAAAGTTAATAATCAGACAAAAGATTCAGTTAAATGAGTGGGATATGAGAAAGTTCGATGGCACTGACTCCTCTATTCTATGTGTATGTAGTGGAATTTTTTCATGATGTCTGGAGTGTAATAGCCATTGATTAGGAAGAGAAAACAAGAGAAGTGAAGGAGACTGGATTTTGATATCAGAACAGACCATCCATTCTAGCCTGCCCAGTCTTGACTCCCGTTATAATAGGCAAAACCCTCCTTTTCATGTTTGTGACACCGGTTTTCATGGTGGGAAGGAATGTTGTTTCTGCTCCTTATATTAATAGTTGATCCCTAGTTAAGACAAAGTTAATGTCAATTTAACCAGGAACAACTTCCAATTTATTTACTTACTTATTTTTGTTTTGATCATATTCTGAATGCTCAGGCATTTTTATTGTATTACTATTGCTTCATTTTCTCAGATATTCTATTAATATTGAAGTAAGAACCTGAAAATTCTAGGTTTGGGTACAAATGGATCTTGAATATCAATGGATAGCATCAATATCATATCTTTTATCTATCTCTTATTACTATTTCTGTTCTGACATTTGTGTTATACTCTTGTTTTCAGGTGGAAAATAAAATGATGGGTTCCATGACAGAAGTCTTCAGCATTATGATCCCAGAAATATATCTGTGTAAATCTAGGCAGTGCAATAACTACTCAGCAATTTTCTTATTTCACAGTTTAAATTTGCTAAGAGAGAATATCTTAAGTGTTCTCACCACACACACATAGACACACATACACACACAGAGAAAAGTAACTATCTGAAGTTATGGATATGTCAATTAACTTATGATGATAATGATTTCACAAGGCATATATACAGCCTATAAAACATCCTGCTGTATGCTTTAAGTTTATTAATTTTAATTTATCAACTATACTTCAATAAAGCTTGGGAAGAAATCTTGGGATTAATATTGCCTGAGGAATGCTTGTTTTGATGGAATTGACTGGGTTACATGTGTCCCTCTAATCTATGCATGAGATCAACCTCATCCAAAGCAATGTATGCAGAACAATGGAGAGTTGTCAATCTAAGGAAGATGTAATGATGGGCAGGCAAAATTGAAAAGGGGAAAAAATCATATAGCTTTGGCTTATTTTTGACTTTTATGTTTTTGTTATACTGGGTATTGAATTCAGGAGAGCTCTACCATTGAGCCATAGTCCTATTCCTTTTCTGTTTTCAATTTTTAATTTAAGAGAGTCTTGTTAAAATTGTGGTGGCTGGTCACAAACTTGTGATTTTCCTCCTTCAGCCTCCCAAGTAGCTGGGATTACAGACGGTGGCACTATACCTGGTCAGGCTTATTTTTCACCTTACAATTGCCTGGAATACTTTAATATGATTCTTTCTTAAATTCCCCATTTCTATTAGTTCATTTATCATTCTCTTACATCATCTAAGTTGCATTCTGTAACTGACAATTGTTCTTCCTGTGTCTAAGTTCATTTTATAGCTTCCATTTTGGAAAATATTATATAGTGGAGACAATAGGTTTTTCCACTGCAGCAGTCAGTTTAAACTTTAGGGAAGCTTGGAATTTTAATGAAATGAATGATATTGACTACTCTTTAGACGATTACAAAATCCAGTGTATCTGTGACACATTATTCTTATTGCCTAGTACCCACATGAAATTCTCAAACAAGAGAATGTGATTAAGCTAAAAAAAAAGTAAAAACAATCTGTCAGTAAAAACTGAAACTTGTGTGACTTAGCTATTGCAGTGAGTAAACAAAGACAGTAAATAGAGTATTTTATAAGTAGGTTTTAGGACTTGGGAAATAATGACAATAAAGAGTAAACAGAAGGAGATTTCAGCTGAAAAAATATAAATGTAAACTGTAGAGCTGAAAAGTCAATAAATGAAACAAAACATCACTAAATAGACAGCATCAGATTGGGAATGGTTTAGGGAAGTGTCAATAAACTTGAAGGTAGATAAATAGAAATTATGCCTCAACAAAATTAATTTGACAAAGAGAAAAGTATTAGAGAAAAGTCATCAGGGTGCTGTTGATACACGGAATACTATCACTTCCAAAATACAAACAATTATATTTTGCCAAAGGAGAAAATAGAGGAAATATGGATAGAAAAATAACCCTTAGATTCAAATTTGGAAGAAGATTCCAGTTTGTGGACAAAGAAGCTAAACAAATTGAGAAAGTGTAAGTACAAATAAAATCATTCTAATGTATACCACAGTACACTGCTAAATTTTTTTAAAAAATGAAAAGAAAATACATACAGCATCCAGAGAAAACAAATGACACATTGCGTATAATGAATAGTAGTGGGAATGACTATATTGAAATCATGAAAATTATATAAGTAAATAAAAAGCCAGAGAAAAATGGAATGAAATTACATCTTTATATCATGGAAAGAAATGAAAACACAACTGCAATGAAGAAGTATGTACCAATGAAAATATCCTTTGTAGATGAAAGTGAAATAGAGACATGTTCAGATAAACACATAATTCATTGCCAGCTGACCTGAACTGTAAGAAATGCTAAAGAAGTTTCTTCGGGATGAATGCAGATGACCAAGTGACAACCAAGTGACAATTTAGATCTGTAGAAATGAATGAAATTTTCTCAAAGTGGCCAATATGTGAGTAATTATAAATTATAAATGTTTAAATGATCAATATATCAAAAGGCATGATAATCATAAATATGTAGGAACCTTATAGAACACTGTACTCAAAAACTAGAGAATACATAGTAGTGGGATATTCACAGGTATAAAATATGAAAGAATATGTCTTATCTCCATAGATTTTTTAAAAAATTAAATATCACAATGTTTTCTGATCACTGAGAAATTGGATGAGAAATAATTTCCAGAAATAAATCTCCAAATATTAGGAAAAATTTACATGTAATTAACTGATGGTCCAAAAGAGAAATTGATTACCAGGGATTGAATCCAGGGGCAATTTACCACTAAGCCACATCCCCAGTCCTTTTTTTAATTTAATTTTATTTAAAGACAGGGTCTTCCTGAGTTGCTTAGAGCCTTTCTAAGTTGCTGACGCTAGCTTTGAACTTGCAATCCTCCTGCCTCAGCCTCCTGAGCTGCTGGGAGGACAGAGTAAAAACTAGATTTTTTAACTTATGTAATTAAAATATAATCCAGACTCAGAAAGGTCTGAGTATTTTTTTCTCACATGTGGAATCTAGAGACAGAAAAAAACAAAAACAAAAAAAACAAACAGGAGGTTAGGGCGGTCCATGAAAAGAAATTGGAAACCAGCAGAAGAGTAGAGAATGTGGATCAGGAGAAGCAGGGGAGGAAATAAGGGAGTATAGGGAAATGAAACTGGCCAAATTATGCTATGTATATCAAAAATATTCATAATAAGTCTCAATATTATGTATAATTTCAATGTACCAATGAAAATTAATAAAAAATGAAATTTCAAAATGTGAGAGTAGGCCGGGAACTGCAGCACATGACTGTAATCCCAATAGTTCAGGAGGCTGAGGCAGGAGGATCATGTGTTCAAGGCCAGCCTCAGCAACAGCAAGGTGCTAATCAACTCAGTGATACCTTGTCTCTAAATAAAATACAAAATAGGGCCAGAGATGTGGCTCAGTGGTCGAGTGTCCCAGAGTAAAATCCCTAGTACTCACCCCCACAAAATAATGTGAGAGTAGCAGCTAACCTGGTATATAAAAGAGCAATTCAAGCAAAGCTTAACCTAAATTAGCTAAAAGTTTACCTTAAGAAAGTAGAAAAATAATAAAATTAAATACATAATAAATATAAAGAAAATAATAAATAGAACAGCAACATCCAATAAAGTGAAGTAAAAACATAATTATTGACAAAGCCAATTTGGTTGCTTGAAAAAGTTTAATAAAACTTATAAACTTCTCACACAACATTAAGGAAAAGTAAAAGTCAACCAAATTATCAATATTAGAATTGAAACAAGTGCTATCTGTACAGATCCTAAAAACACTAAAAGTAAGAAATTCATGCTCTAAATGCTCTCTATCACTCAATTTTAAAGCAGGAATTTAGAATAATAGACAAATTGAAAATCTAGAGTTATTCCAATCAATATGAAGTGAAATAGGAAAATGTTAATAGTTTTTTTTCTCTCAAAAATTGTATGTATCATAAAAATCTTCACTCACAAAAAAATTTAGTGTTGACAGTTTCACTGACAAATCCTAGAAACATTAATGAATGAACAAATTCAAATCTACTTTTTCCATATAGTGTAGGAAGAGGGTTAACCTCTGAATATAGTTATGAGACCAAGAAAATTCTAGTATGAACACATGATGAAAGCATTGTTAAAACAGGAGATTATAGCTGGGCACGGTGGAACACACCTGTAATCTCAGTGGCTTGGGAGGCTAAGGCAAGAGGATCACGAGTTCAAACCAGCCTCAGCAAAAGTGAGGCACTAAGTAACTCAGTGAGATCCTGTCTCTAAATAAAATGCAAAATAGGGCTGGGCATGTGGCTTATTGGTTGAGTGCCCTTGAATTCAATCCCCTGTACCAAATTAATTAATTAATTATACAATTAAATAATTATATTTAATTGTATAATTATATAATATTATACAATTAAATAATTATACAATTAATTAATTAATTATAGATTCTGTGAATAAATTCATGAGTATAAAGACCAAAATCCTTAACAAAATATTAACAATTGAAAACAATAATACAAAAATGGTAATATAATATATTGTAACCAAGTGGGGTGATCCCAGGAATGAAGAGTTAATTTAATGCTTGAAAATCAAACAGTATAAGCTGCTATGTTAACAGAATAACATGATCAACTTAATAGATTAAAACAAAGCATTTGGCAATTTTCAGGTCTCATGACACCATTCTCTGCACTCTGGAAAAGGAAGATAACCACCTGGATCTAATAAGGGGTATTTCAGCCATGGTAATACATCATGGCCAAGTTTGTTTACTCCAGAAAACCAATGTTCATATACAGTATAAAAAGCAGCCACCTGCCGTGAAAATCCCATAAGACTATCTTCATAACTGCTGAAAATAATACATTTGATAGAAAAGAATCACTGATAATATTTTTAGCACATTCAGAAAAACATAAACACCCATTATCTGCCAACAGGTATATTCTAAACATTCAGAGTAAATATCAGAGTAAAGGATCAAACCATGAAAGCTTCCTTTGAGATATGTAAGAAAAAACTGCACTAGCATCACTTCTTTCAGCATTTCATTATGCTTTTAAGGAGGTGCAGTAAGTCACAGGAAAGAAACCAAAGCATGGAATTAGGAAAGAAAAAAACAAGTCAATATTCACAGATATTAGGATGAAATAATGAAGTTTCAGGAAAGTATCACGTAAAACACTCAGCAAATACAGTTAGGCCTTTGGTTTAAGAAATACCATGTAAATCAAACACTTAATAATTTATTTTAATTTATGAATACTTTGAAGACAAAAAACCTCATTTCCATTTCAAATTTTAGTTTCTTAACAGCCCTCAAAGAAATAAGAGGAAGGGGTACAAAATTATATTTAAATACATATAAACACATGCACATACATATGCTCACAATTGTACTTTGATATATATCAGAAAGTGATTATTGAAGAAGTATTTTCTAAATCTGTCTAAATCTAGTTTTTAAATTTTCATATTATATTAGATCCAATTGATCATTTATTTTAACACCATTATCATTTTTTTTTCTCAAATGCTCTAACAAAAATGATACATAAACAAAGGGTGAACTTTGGTTTTTATGCATTTTGAATTATAACTATTTATAAATACAAGTTCAATTTCATTTTGACATTTTCATATTGTGAAGTATGGTACACGTTTGTCAGAATATGAGAATGTTATTATTAATGAAACCATTCTCTACATAATTTCTGATAATACTTTACACTAAATTGGCATTAAGTTCAGATTTTACAAGTAAAGTCCTGCCCTTTTATTAAACATTATTTTAAAAAATAAAATGTAGTCATGGTATTGTCCTTTCTACCTAGAATTACTGATTTCTGACATGATATGACTCAAGTCAATTATGAAATTTTATTTCTATTGAAGAAGGCCAACCTTTTCCTTCCTCATGTAGCATAGCACCTGTACTCAAAAATTGTGTATATTACTCTGTACCCTTTATCCAAAGTGCTTTAATTTAATATATGTAAAATATTTGACATGGTAACATTCCTTTATCTTGCTTATGCATTTTAGAACTTATCATTTTTCATCAATTGAATTATATAGCTCTTAGGAAATTAAGCTAGCAAGAGAAATTTTTAAATAACAAAAGAGATTATATATAAAAGTAAAATTTTGCAATATTGTTTATATATTATTTTACCCAAGACAATAGCAATGGGAAAAACAAATGCTTCCTCCTAAGAGAGAAGACAACTATTTCCAATTTAGTAATTGCATTTGAAGTTATTAAAAAAGTAGACACTTTATTCATGTTCTAAATTGCTCTTGCTTGCCAAATTGAAGTGTTGACCTTGACTCTATAACATGCTGCACTAAATTTCCCTTTTCCCCCCTATTAATAGAAATGCACTTTTTAAAGTCTAAATAACTTTAAATTTTGAAATTGACTATTGGTTTCTTAATTTTTCTCTGCATGCATATATCCATAGAGATATCAGTATAATTTGTGTGTGCATTTGTGTGTTGTGGAGAAAAAACCCTGAACCTCACACATGCTAGGCAAGTACTCTACCACTGAGCTACGAACTCAGCTCATCAATATGTTGTTTTAAAATTAAATTGACCATTTTATGATATAATAAATTAGAGAATGAAAACAAAAAATTATTTGTACAGATTCTGATGACTATAAAATGTATACTTTTTTCATATATACTTAGAAGTTATTTTATATTGTAAAAACAACTACACATTTACAGCAATAAGTACCTGCTATTTCTTTTAACCATAAAGCATTATTTTTCATATGTCAATGCAAAATACTTTTGTATATTCATTATATTACTGTGCCTATAGCACTCCATTTCAGAATAGAAAATTTTGCATTGTTTGATAAAATATTTACTACACTACAACATATTAAGCATTAGACCTACAATGAATTGTGGTATTGCAAGATTAAAAAAAGCATGTTTCCTAATCTGCTTTTGCACTGTAGTGCATTTTTTTTTTTATCAGTCTGTGTCTGCTTTGTTAGAATTGTCAAGTTTGGATGTATTTGCCATACAGAAATTTTTAGGTCCCAATTCTGTCCTAGTGGAGGCAGCAGGAAAGCAGGTGTTGTAGTGAATAACAAACTTTTTGTGGGGCCTCATTGACCAGCATTATAAGCACCTGCACTTTAAATCATGTTAGGAAATATCAGTTTGCCATTCTAGCTCTACTGTCAATAGCATGCAATATTTTTCACTAATTGAATAACAGAGTAATTCATATAATACTATAATTCATAGTAATACTATGCAAGCAATATCCTTCAAAATGTTCCCTTAAATTACATTCAGACTTAATAAAATAATCCTTTTTCCAAATGTACCCGTTTCTAACACTAGTGTTTCAGCATAACTTTAGCAAATGTATTTTTGTTAGGGACCTTTGTCAAAATGCACAAACTCAAAAACCTTACTGGTTAATTAAGTGAAAGTAATTGTTGATAACTCACCGTATGTTTATATCCATTACTGTAGTCATTAAGCATGAGTAGTGAATAACCATATAATTTCCCATGTGATAATTTTGGACATTGTGAAATAATTTTCTTGAGAATTAAAATTGAAATAGCCTATAATAAAAGCATTTTTGATATGTACATGAAATATTATAAAATTTCACATTTGAAATACAAATTATTAAGAAAATTTATATTTTATTGGTTTTGTAATACAACTATAGACTTAAGAATAGTTTTATGATGGCTACATATGCCAAAATAACTCATTTTCAATTCAAGTATAATACACAAGGAAAATTAACAAGAATGGAAACATTCACACTCAGAATCACTTTGGAAACAACAAATTTAGCTCTTAATTCTGGTTTCACATCTACAATTTGCATGATTTGGCTAATTTGGTCTTCTGGTCTTTGTTTTCTCATACCTAAATGTAGAAAAAAAAGCCTTTCTTTAAATTTCTATCATAATTGAATGAGCCAATTACCACTAAAATATTAGCATTGTTCATGGCATGTGATAAGCTCTCAAAACATGTTAATTCTCCACTACATTTCTTATTTTGTACATTCAAATTGAATATGCATAATCTTTTCATTTTGACTTACTTAAAAATATTTTAATTTTAGGAAACTATAATAGATGAACAAACATACTAGACTTAAAATATTAACAGGACCCTAAAGAACCTAAAAGTTGTTTTAGGTGGAACTATTACACTCCAACCAGCAATAGGACAGGAATGGTAAAAGTTGCTTAAAGGAAACACACAAATGGGAGCTCCATTTTAAAAATTATGTCTATCAAAATTAATATATAAAATGTAATATTAGAGTAAAATTATTTTACTTTCTCATATTAACCAAAGATAAATGATACTCATATTACTTTTAATGTGCACAGAGATGCCAAAAAGGACATTTGAAATCACTTTAGCCCATTAAATGTAACATTAAACCCCAATGAAATTGAAGTTTAAATTTTATAATGCATCTCAATCTGAAATCTCCATTCCTAATTAGTAATTTATTCCTTTTAACTTCCTATCAAGTTGGCCTTGCCAGTCTTATTCCCTGGGTTACAATTTTTCACTAACCGGTTTCCAGCATCAAGATTCAGACTACTAATGCACAGCCATGGGATTCTGCTGGGAGTGTGTGTACCATAAGTCACTGATCTTCAGGAACAATGAAGCTTTATATTTTACTAATTCCTTAGCATATTAAGTTCAAAAATATTTATCAGGAATGGCCTATTAAGAGACAATTTTGGTATTTACTATAGGATTACAAAATATCAGAGCTTGGAGTTTAGTGGATCAGCTAAAGCAACCCTTACATAGAAATATGTGTTGGACAAAGTAAAAGGAAATGCTTATCAATGAATTATTAGTTAAATCTAAGTTTGTTTTTTTCCAGAGGATTGATGACCTTTATGGTAAATTTAGCAGCAGAAATTATGCCTTTCCCACAGAAGTCTTAGCACAAGTGTTTTCTGCTTCCTTTATTTTTTTGTCTATGTGCTTTATTTTTCATATAGTTATAAGATTATATGAAAACCAGTAAGGTTATAGTAAGCTAGCAAACATTTTCAAATGAGGAAAGCATCTTGAATAGAAGAAAATGTGATTTTGTTTCAATCTAATCCATTATAGGTTTTGATTTGCAGTAATTTGGGCCCAAATTGTTGAAGGATCTCACTCCTGGACAAAATCCCATGAGTACTGCTTCAGGCCTGACCCTAGACAATTTGAAAGGCTTTACCTAACAAGCCTTAAGGAAAAAAGCTATCGTCTCCAAGGCAGACTTAGTACACAGGCGAGGAACTCATTACCATCCCTGGGGGGAACTGCAACCAAAGGCTCAGGTGCCCACACATCTGCTTTCCTAGCTCTGGTGCTCATTGACAGTTTTTCCTTGAAAACCTCTGCAGAAAACTCTCAATAGGGGAAAGAAGGGTACTTGAAGATATGGTTCCCTGCCAGGCCTCAGTATTTTTCCATTATTACTCCCTAAGACTCCCGCCTGCACACACACACCCATACACTCATAAACTGCAAGATCTAATTGCTCAGCCTCTCTGGACAGGAAAGTGATTCACAAGTCTTGGTAATCTACCTGACCCTTAACTCAAGACATTTCTTGGAGAAAAAATGGAACAGTGGTGGAATTAGCACTTTCTCTCAATTAGTTTCTTGCTAATATTTTTACACTAAGTGATTGAAGTCTTGACTGTATATTCATTACTATGAAACCTGTCAGCACAGCTCCCTCAAGATTAGCTCAGCCCTGGAATACACTTTTTGAGCCATTCTGGTCTACAAAAGAGAGAGAACAGCATTGTTCTCATATTAGGTATAGTAACTGAAAAATATGGATATCCTAGGCCAAAATGGGCAATCAATTATGGTAATCACAAAACTGTAATTATAACTAAAACTGAGGAGTCTGCAAAACAATTAATGTGATTGGACATATGAATCATTTTAAACATTGGTTAAATATGTTCTATATAAAGATGGATAATAAATCTTTTTTTTTCTAGTTTTGAGTTTTATTTTTTTTTTAGTGATTTTTGTTTTCATTTTATTTTGTGTATATTCTATAAATTTTTCATGATTACCACAGGATTATATATAATATCCTAAAGTTATGATATCTGATCTTAAAATGATAACAGTTCAAATTTAATTACATACAAACACTACTTCTTTATATTTCTATTCCCCTACTTAATTGATGTCACAAATTATATCTTTTTATATGTTGTACCCAATAATTCAGATTCTTATTTTTGTGTTTTAAGTCTTGTAGAAAATAAAGTGTCATTGTAAATTAAAATTACAATAATATTGCTTTATATTTTTTCACATATTTACATTTACTGGAGAACAGGATAATAAATCTTATGACCTCCAAAGTACACATATTTTCTATAGGATGCCACTCAATCACCTGAAGGCCAGAATATTAATATGAAAACTGTATTGCAATTCCAATGAGAAACAAATTTATAAGATTTTTCAATTTCTATCAAACAGTATGGTCATCCAGAACCAAATATTTTAAAATTATTTTTTAACTGATGCACAAAAACATAAAAAACTGTACATATTAATGAGATACCACATAATGTTTCAGTACTTGTAATGGACTCCTACTTTTGAGTTGTAAATTTGTTCTTGTCTTTTCCTTCATCTATGGACAGAAGATTTCTTCATGGAACTTGGGGTAGAAATAGATCATCATCTACCTGCTAGATATATTCTCTTAACCAGTATCTGACACAAAATGCTGCTTTGCATCTTCCCATTATTCCAACAACACATGTGCTTAACAACAAACACACAAGCAAAATGTAATTAAATTAGCTCCTTACAGGCCAAGCTAATAATCGGTCACATGAAATACACATTCTGAAGTACAACTTTAATTTCAGGAATGTTCATTCCCCACTGGTGCCAAGTACCACTATAACAATGGGGTTGGTTGATTCTGTGTCTCTTGGTAAAGATTTGTCCATTTCTGCCTTCACAATAATTTCTATATGATTAAAAATTTCTTACATTCCTTTAAAATTACTTCATCTCTCAAGCATGAAACCCAAAGTTTGCAATTTCTCTTTTTCTTTAAATCCACAATTCATAATTTTACTTTTATCAGCTATTTATGCAACATGTGATGCTCAGCATTACCTTGAGCCCTGAGGAATAGAGACAGCCACTTATGGACTGAGACCACTGAAACTGTGATCCCTCAAATAAACTTTTCCTCCTCTACAATTGTGCTGTTTGAGTCCTTTAGTTGTAGCAGCAAAACAGGATCTAAGTAACCATAATGGCAATGATATATTTAGGCCTTGGTGTATACTTCTTTAATTTCCTGAAAAGTCATATCATTTAAAGGCTAATAACAGATTTTTAGTTAATTATCTGATCACATATATCCTATTAATGTACTTTTAACTATTCTAGAATTGTATTTTGTACATTATACTCTGTGAACTTAGGTCAAGAAAAACACATTTTTTGTAATATTAAGAGTCTGAGATATAAAGAACAATTTCTTATTGATTATTTTTATATTTTTTGAGTTTGAAGGTAAATGTTACGTTTGTGTAAAATATTCATTGTTTATAGATTTTTTATAACCTATTTAGAATTGATTTTTCAATCCTTTGTCTAATAAAACATTCAGATATGGTAAAACCTTATTAGCAAATGAACAAGAGAATTTAAGTGAGAACAAAAGAACTACAGAAAAATTTACTGTGAGGGAGGGAAAACCACATTTTATTAAATTTTTACTATTTACCTAGTGTTGGCCTAAAATCGTATGTTTCCATTTAATATAACTTTTTTTTCACAAATTTTTAAGGCAAGTTGCTAGAATATCTTATGTTACTTACAAATAAGAAGGTTGTGATTTAAAGATATTCCGAGTCTGGCCAGTATCCTGTTGCCTAAGGAATGATACAGCAATGTTTCTAACTTGGATGCTTCCTGAGTACATATCTCCATTAGGCTAGGGATCCTGTGGTCTATTGATGTCTTAAGATAGAAACATTTAAACCTCACTAAATACTGTTTCTATTTAATTTTATTACTAAATTGTGCAAACATTAGCTTCCTCTTTTATTTCAGCTTAGTTACAGGAAGCAAAATCATCTTTCCAAATATGCTGGAGTATCTAGAAAATGTAGATGTAAAGAGCTTTAAATATTAATTAAGTATAATTTTATAATTAAAACACAATTTGCACAATGTCTGATAAGGTAATAAGACAATTATTTTTGAGTTGTATTTTCTGTAAAACAGAAATTTGTATTTGTGTTCGATAATGTATGTATAGGTTTGCACAAATGTTTACAGAATCTATGCTCTAATCAGTAGTTAATGGACAAAAAATGGTACTTATCTTTGGAGAATATGATAATTCCTAATATGACTTGGGAAGTTGTGTCATCCTTTTGTTATTTTCGAGTGCTACTTTTTCTTAATAACAATCCCAATTAAAAAGGAAAGATAACAACAGAGAATATTCAAATGTTAGAACCTCCTTCCTAAAATGGAGGAGAAAAATTTTCTCAAGCCATTCACCATAAGACATTAGCCAGAATATAACCCTTTAATTACCCTAATACAGGCTATGAATTAATGATCCAGCAATTCCTCTGTTGGGTATATAGCCAAAGCAAGTGAAATTAATATTTTGAAGAGATACCTGTGCTTTCATGATTATTGCAGCATTATTACAATAGCCAAGAGATAGACACAACCTGAGGGTCCATCAATACACAAATAGATAAAGAAATGTGATATATATGTATTTATATACAGGTACAGTGAGATATTATTCAGTCTTTAAAAAAAAGAAATCTTGTCATTTATGACAAGGTACATGAACTTGAAGGAGAGTACAGTATACTAAGTGAAATAAACCAGACACAGAAAGACAAATACACCATGATTTCACATATGTAAACCAGAAAAGCTGTCCTTATAAATACAAAGAGTAGAACAGTGATCAAGGGCTGGTGAGTAAAGGAAAAGGAGAGAGTCAAAAGGTACAAGGCCTCTGTTGTACAGCATAAATTCTGGAGCTCTAATGTATAGAATTGTGACTATACTTAATACTCTTCTTTTGTATACTAGAAATTTGCTAAGAGAATAGACCTTAGGTGTTGTCGTCATCTCTCTCTCTCTCTCTCTCTCTCTCT
>CM053408.1:31744425-31825924 GCA_028644305.1 Xerus rutilus
CTTTTTTTTTTTAAAAGCAGAGGACAAACTTTCAAGTGTTTAAAGATGGCTCCCATGTTTCTACCAAGATTTCTTTTAAGCCAACTGTTTCTGAGCCTTAATTGTCCTGGTTTTAGGACCATCATGGGCCATGGCCACGGTAATTCTTAAGACTTGTTCCAGTTTAAACATTCCGTCTTGACACAAATGGCCCAGATCAGACCTCCAACCCTGGCCAGTGTAGATGGGCCATGGGTGGGATTGTCATATCCCTTGCTCCACACGCCACATCTCTATTCAGGAAGCCTACAATGATATTCAACCTTTTGGAATCTTGGGTCATCTGCTAGTTCAGATGAAGCCCACCATCCATTAAAATTTCTGCAACCTTAAGTCTTCCCTATCAATTGGCTTCCCTCATTCCACCCCATTAAATTCACATTTTCAATAAAAAAATTGCTAGAGTTACTCCTGAGGTATGTTCAGTATTTATGCAATTGAAGGGCCATATGATTACATTTTATTGTGATTACACTATAATCCACTTGCCATAGTGTATTAAATCATTATTCTTAGGAGATCAAGGGCCACAATTCTCCCATATTACATATTTTTCATATATTAATTGGCTTTTGTATATGAAAATGATGACATAATTCTCGGACAAAAGAGTTAGAAGATATTCTGGCAATATTGCAGATTTGCCATGACTTGTGAAAAAACATGATGGGAACAGAAAAATCAACAGGTGCAGGCTAATGAGAGTCAATCAATATTTTGGCTACAGGTGGGCGCTGTGGCACATACCTGTAATTCCAGCAGCTTGGGAGGTTTAGGCAGGAGGATCATGAGTTCAAAGCCAGCCTCAGCAATTTAGCAAGACCTTGAGCTTATATATAAACTACTGAAGGCACATATGCAAAAACAAAATTTCTAATGCAAATTGTATAGACCTTGTTAACTATTCATAGTGACAACTGTACAACCCAATATTCAGACAACCAGAGGAACAAATTTGATATAATTAAAACACTTAAAAGTTATCCAATGAAAGATAGAAACTAAGATCTTGAAATTTATATGCAAATCCAGTATTTCAGCTCTAAATCATCAGGTCTGTAAATTTTTCTTTTCTCAAACTGTTCACAAAACTTTCTTTCTGTTTCATTTGGAAACAGTATAAATTCTCATCACACCTGTCATTATTTTTTCCTGGTTAGCATAAATAAATTCAATCCCTACCAAAAAAGAAAAGAAAAGAAAAAAGAAAAAAAAGAATGATCAGAAGACAAATCCTCCAGACAGAATGCAAAATATTATTTTTAATATTTAAAAATATTATTAAATATTATTATTAAATTAAATATTTTTAATATTTAAAATAATATTATTTTTTAATATTTAAGGAAAGGCAAACAAACACAAAAAAGATCCAATAATTGAAGACTCGATTTAACAAAGGAAAAAAGTTATATTCAGAATTGGTGAGATTTGAAGACATAATTATATTTAACAAATACAAAAATACAGAAAAATTATGAAGTTGAATATTTCATGTTTTTTAGGTGGCCTTCTATAAACTTAGATATTTCTTGATGCCACCAAATGTCCATTTTCCTGTTCTTCCTCTATATAGAATGGTAGGCAGTGTGACTTACAAAGGGTTATATTTACCATGCTGCCTACTATTAAGTATTATAGTTATTATGCATCACTGTGACCTATAAACACTTGTGAGCCTTCCAGGAAGACTCTACAAAAGCAAGGAAAAGTGACTTTTTCTTTCATCTATTTTATATTCTGCTTTGGACCTGGAATATAGATTGATGGCTGGAAACCTTGTAGCACTCCTGAACCCTGAGATGATCTTAAGGATAAAAGCCATGGTTTTAGAATGCTAGAGAAGACCTACTTCTAGATGTTTATGAAGCAATCATGCCAGCTATTTATAGTATGATTTACAAAACAAAGAATTCCCATATATTTAAAAGTCATTATTTTTTAGTTTCTTTTGTTCATGAATGGACAGACACAACTACTACCATTGTTTAGATAGGTATAGAAAACAAAATATTAAAAGACAGGAGAAAACAATAGAAATATGCAAAGATTATAGATAAGATTCAAGAGATACTTTGGCTATTCATTTCATCTACTTGATAAGACATAGCATTATTTGTAGAAAACTGGATTAATACAACAATCAAAATAATTTGAGGGCCAGGAGCAGTGATGCACACCTGTAATCCCAGCAGCTTGGGAAGCTAAGGCAGGAGGATTGAGAGTTCAAAGCCAGCCTCAGCAAAAGCAAGGTATTTTATCCATTCATCTATTGAAGGGCATCTAGGTTGCTTCCATAGTTTAGCAATTGTGAATTTTGCTGCTATATACATTGAAGTGACCAGAATACTGTAGTATACTGTTTGTAAGTCTTTAGAGTATAGGCCAAGGAATGGGATAGCTGGGTCAAATGGTGGTTCCATTCTAAGTTTTTAAAGGAATCTCCATACTGCTTTCCAGATAAGTTGCACCAATTTGCAGTACCACCAGCAATGTTTGAGTGTGTCTTTTTCACCACATCCTTGCCAGCACTTATTGTTGCTTGTATTTTAGATAGCTGCCATTCTGACTGAGGTGAGATGAAAAAAAAAAAAAGCAAGGCACTAAGCAACTCAGTGATACCCTGTCTCTAAATAAAATACAAAATAGGGCTGAGGATGTGGCTCAGCGGTCAAGTGTCCCTGAGTTAAATCCCAGGCACTCCTCCCCAAAAAATTTGAGTTTCATGTTAATACCAAGCCAGTCTTATCAAATAATCTATAAGATACCCAAATATAAGTTGAAGTTCAGATAAATAAGGATTATTTTGTAATTAATTTGTAGTCATATTTAAACTAAAAAATTTATAGTATACATAAAATATGGAACTCTTCATTAAAGTTGTATTTTACTTAGCAACTTTTTTGAAAAGTCATTGAAAGTCATAATAATATACATTACATCAGACTTTTTCAAAGAAATTTTATTTTTAAAGGAGCTTGACGTTTAGCATTATACATAATCAACAATGCCATATGGATTTAAGTTGCTTATGTTGGAAGAAATAAAATATTTGATTTAACATTATTGCATATTATAAACATTTTCCTATTACATATGGAGAAAATGAAATTTAAATTTATTTAGTAAATAGCTTTAGTTACATAGCTAAAAATTAGACTCTATATTGGCGTGATGTAATTTGAT
Source organism: Xerus rutilus (assembly GCA_028644305.1). NCBI lineage: Eukaryota > Metazoa > Chordata > Mammalia > Rodentia > Sciuridae > Xerus > Xerus rutilus. The sequence goes on from CM053408.1 coordinate 31,747,651, forward strand.
TTCAGTGTTGAATTTATACCAGATTATAATACAACTTAATGAATGAAGAATAAATTATAGATATTATAAATATGACATAAACAATATGTGTAAGATTTTTAGAACTAATTTACCTGAAGTGAAAACAAAACAAAACAAAAAATTCTGCTATCCAATCACTTACTGACAATTAACTTAGTAAAGTCCCCATATCTAAAAGTGCCATTTTTCAACTACTCCTTTTTCTTTATTCTTGACTGCTAATACTATCAACAATTCTACATTTTTCCCCCACTTTTATCTCAAAAAATTTGTCTTTGTCTCTATGCTTGCCCTATCTCCTTTAATTAAGTTTCCCTAACTAAAATAACTTGCAAACCAGGAAACAACAACAAAAAAATCCAATTAGTTTTTCAGGAATTTGTACAGAAAGAGGATTGAGGTCATGAATAGAGATATATTCATTCAGCTGAATGAATATAATGGCATATTTTTAGAGCTGGGATTAATTAAAGATTGCTAACCAAAACATATGATAACACAATATCTAAAATTGCACTGAATCAAAATTTTTTCTCCTGTTCACATGGCTATAATAATTGGAAAAAATTCGAATCCAGCATTTCCTACGAATTTCTAATCTCTCCTAGTATTATATGGACCCTAACAATGAATTTCTACTATTTTAGGTGGGTGACACCACCTGTATTCTTTGAAATATGTACAAAGAAAGAAAGAAGAAAGAAAATGAGAGGAAAGAGGGAGAAGGAAGAGAAGACAAAACTGAGACAGGGTTAAACTGAAAATTTACAATGTGTCTTATATAGTGTTAACAGCTTTAGAATGCTTTATCTCATTATTTCTCATGTAAAAATAAGTTAGTTCTACTGTTATCTTTGTTTTACAGATACATGAGCTAGAGTACAGAAAGTTTAGATAACTTGCTTGAGGTCACATCACTCCTAAGTGACTGAAGATTAATTGCAAACTAGAAAGTCTGAATCTATAGCCCATCTTGCAAGCCACTGTTATACATGCTCCTGTAGTTCAGTGTTATGCCTTTGTTCATTTGATATAAAAATAAAGGCAGACAAAATGAAAGACTTCAAACCTCAATTGAATTTCAATCAGTCTCACATATAATAGAATATGACAAATCTATTCATAATATATAGGAGCCAGAATTATATAGATATGCTTTCCATAGGGCAGCAGAAAACTATAGAATAGATCACTTGCACACAGTGGTTAAACTCTTGACCTAGAATTAATCAGGCCAAGTAAAAACACCAGCCCTCAATGCTACTTATTAGCTCAGTGACCTTGGGTAAACAACTAACTATATCTCTTACCATAAATATCCACATGTGTAAATGGGCATGTGATTCTCTGCTTCATGGAGCTGTTTTTAGGCCTAATGAGGTAATGAGACAATGTGATGTGATATGAATAATCCAATTAAAGGAATAAAATTACATATGCAATTCATGGAAGGGGGTTAAAAGTGTACCCATTCATAGGGTTTCCTCTGTACTTAGGAATGGGAGTGAGCTGATTTAACAGATGAGAAGTACTTATGCTTTTAAAATACATCTAAGTTATTTTAATTGTTTGGAATTAGAATGTAAATAGAATAAGTAAATATGTATTGAATTACATTTAACATACATATTAAACAATCCGTAAGGATACTGTATATGTCACTGCTTCCATTGACATGAAAGGCATACTGTTTCTGATATTTTAGAGAATATGACATTATTCTCCATAAACTCTTTGAGGAAAGTTCTGCAAATTTAGAGAACTTTTATCAAAACAAAAGTAACAAAAATTGCAGAAGACTCCTGAGTTTTGAATTATTCTAAAACATTAAACAAGTACATTAAGGGAGATAAAACATAGAAATTTGAGATTGTGTCTTAGTTCTGTTTTGGGAGTTCTTTACAAAGCAACAAAAATTAAATGGAAATGATAGCTTTTTGAATACTACACAAAAATATGCAGATACCATAAAATTCCAAGATCAATAAATTAAATGATTGCCCCACCCTTTAATTCCACAGATACCCTATAAGTGAACAATTTTTAACTTTATCTTCTAGGATGGTGTTCACTTTTTCAACAGATAAATTGTTAGAGCCGGTTTCTGGGTCCCCCTGCCACCTTTGGAGGCATATCCAGTTGAATAAAGGTCAGAATCTGCATCCCTAGATGTACACCTCAATTAAAAAAATGTACCTCCATTCTATAAAAATAAACCATTTGTTTGTTTTGATCAATATTTCTTGTTTCCGATACATTGTGAAATATTTGAAGTAAAATCCTCCTTTACCCTCTTGTAACTTCAAGACTTTTAGAATGTTATTCAACCATAGCAACACTGGATAGATTAATTGTTAGTAATTATTGTAATTCTGACAGACATTTGGCATACAAACATGTTTTTGAGATGATTAAACAAGAATAGCAGAGTACAAAGTTTTTTTAACCATCTTCTTTTTTTTTCCTCTGCTCTACCCACTTGTTGAGAAACTATCTTGCCCTTGTTTAACAATTATATAGATCACTTTATATGAATTATTTTGCTGCCTCTCAGCCTAGTGAAACCAGAACCAACCTCAGATTGGCCAACAAGAATATTACAGTTTTGTACTAAGCAATTCTTTCAGTAAAATTCATTTATGACAGACAGAAATCTGGGTGCTTTCTAGAATGTGTTCTATAGGCATCAAGACACTATTAATAAGTAACCACACTATGGTATTATTTCTAACATGCTGTTTTCTTAAAAATTGATATATGCCCATATTTCAAATACAAATTATAAAAAGAAATCTCTTGGAAGTTAAATCTGAATACCATTCATGACCTTAGCCTCTTCCCTAGAATCATTTCATCCTGTGAATCATTTCATAATATAGCTCTAGAAATTTTCTATAAATTTATATATATTTAAATTATATATTACTTAAATTATATATACTTAAATTTAAATACACACACATATATATGTATTTATATGAAGAAATAGAAGCATCCTAAAATAAAGCAGGATATATTTTTATATAAACACATATGAATATATTTTCATATTAGCACAGATACATACACATTCATATATGCCCTCATGGATTTCTACGGATGATATTCTAATGTTTTATTCTCACAACACTGGGAAGTGAACAATTTTATACATATGTACTTGAGTGCACATGAGTATATTTATAAAAAGAATTTCTAGGTGTAGATTTCCTAGTGTATTTTGTCACTAACACATTGCCACATAATCTGTGTATCACACTAAATATTTGAATAATCACAAATAATCTATGGTACACCTCCTAGCCAGTAGTATGGGTATACCAATGTTCCAATGATTCTCTTCTACTCTACATCCAATATTCATTAAGTTCCCTAGACATCGCAAAGCCTAGAATACATCATGCTGAATATACACTTAATAAAGCCCTTTTACTTATATACTCACATTGATGTCTTCCAAATCTAAATTATTTAGAATAATATCGTTCCTTTTCCAGATGATGGGGGGTCTCAGGGCTCCCTGAATAGCACAGCTCAGGACGGCACTTTGTCCCACAGTTGCTGCAGTAATGCTTAGCTTCTGATCTTCAGGAAGACTCAATTGTATCACCTCTGTAAAGATAGAGCATCAGTATATTGATGAGCATGTAATTTTGTAACATTAATAGGCATAAAGTTTCTGAATACCAGCAATTTGGACTTTTAATTTGAATAAAGAGAAAAAAGCATGTGATGAAATGAAAAAAGAGAAAATTGTTTCTAACAAAAGGTCAGAATGACATTTCAATTTAATTGATTGACAAGCATTCTCATGAGGCAAAAACTATTAAACACGAAATGAATATCAGAGGTAGAGCTATAATAAGCCTAGCAGATTGCACCCAAAAGATAAATAAATTATTTAACTGCCAAATCGACATGTAGTGTGTCATCGGCATTGAAATAAAAATGATGTTGTTTATTCACTGATGGATTTATATTGCAGGTGAGGTGAGATCATTGCTAGCTGGCTTCAGAGAACACTAGCAGAGCTGAATGGGTACAATGCATCAGTATGCTGAGAAACATAAATTGACTCTGAAGAAATAAGATTTATTTGGGAAGTAGAAAAAGGAAAAAAAGAAAAAAACCCTGAGTTCACCAACCAAACAGCAATTGAGTGAAATTCTCTCAGCTGTCCTCATCAGTGTTGAAACAGTACAGTCACTTTCTGACTCTTAAATTTTAAAGTGAATATCATATTTTAACTACCAAAATATATTTTTCTGTCAATAATTATAAACTTATGAATATATTATTTGAAATTTGAATCTGAGCTGGGGATGTAGCTCAGAGTTAGTGCTCTTACCTAGATGTGATGTTCAATTCCCAGTACTGAAAAAGAAAATCCTGAAACTCTGAAATTTGGATCTGGCTTTTCTTTTCTGTTTTCACAGAATTTTTACCATGTGGGAAAGTTAACAGTTATGTCATTGCCAATTAATCATGAGAGATGACGGGGTAATGTCAATTTTGCATCCATGTAAAACTTGCCCTTTGGTTTCCTGTTGACATTCATAGACTCTAACTTGTCTACACGATGATTCTTACATTTTGACTTTGCTCATGTTTAGCCAGGTAAGAAATATTACAAATGATTATTCTTATTTAAATTTCAATATGGAGAAGTGAAATAATTGTCTTTGGTTATTTCATTGTAGTTGATGATATTTTTCATGGGAACCAAGTGGAGAAACTAATATCTTTTAATTGGGAATAAAATGACCACATGAAACAATTTCTGTATCCTCCACAAAGGCTTCTCTTTCCTTTTTACTATGCTACCTTCTTTTTCTCTTATTCTCAAATCTGTTTGTTTTTTTTTTTTTTGAGGAGAAAGACACATGCTTATAGAATATAACAATTCAATAAAGAGTTCTTTGTGTGTGTGTGTGTGTGTGTGTGTGTGTGTGTGATCACAAATCACAATGCTAAAAGTGGCAGTTTTTGTATGAGAAGGTCATGGTAAGTGTTAATGTTAAGTGACCTGTGCATTTTTCTGACTGGCTGACACATTGTTATCTGATGAAAATAAGTAAAAATGGAATGATACTCATTCTTTTATACACTGTTTACAAATGTAAAAAACAGAGTTATTTAAAACAGTGATTTATTTTATGTTGTCAAAGAAGGGGGCAGAAACATTCATGAAACTGAAAAATCATACTGGAGAGAGGCTCGGCCCAAATTGTTCTCTTGTTCATTGAAAAGCAAAAACAGCAGATGGATAACAAGAAAAGGTTAATAAGCACTTTGTATAATTATGACATTATGAACAGTTTAATTTCCCTTAGTGACATATCCTATTACATCTTGATGCTTCATGGGCAGTACAGAGAATGCTTTCTTAAATATGCATTCTGTTACATGTATATATTTATATTTACAAATATACACACAGACATATACTTGCAACACAAGCATATATACATACATAAATACATATAACTAAAAAGAAAAATGCATTTGGCCAATCAGGATTAGGAAATGTTTAAAATCTGCAGATGAAGTGTTTATATTTTTTAAAACTTAAAAACTTACAGGAGAACATAATAAAATAACAGCACCATGAAGAATATCATATATGAATTAATAATTTTTCTTCTACATTTATGAATTACAGCTTCTTTCTCTTCATTAAATTATGTAAGAGATAATGGGACCACTGATTTTAAACACAGGATGATAACCTTGGCTATTCTGGCATTTAGAAATACGGTTGGTACTAAGTCACCCTGGAAACTCTTCACTAAACTTCACTAAACTCCTACATCTGGAATTAAGTCGAATTATTTTTACTTTTTATAGTTATATGTTAGAATGATAATTAGATAATATGATATCTTAAAATACATGCTGAAGTTTGGTATAACACTATGTGGTACATCTTTCTAAAGAGTATATTTTTTGAGATGATTCATATTCATAATAAAGAATTATTATACACTCAGAAAATAATAACATGCATGCAAAATTTTTCTCTAGTTTAAAGACTATATTTAAAAATTACTTAAAACTTGTCTAGGTAATATGTTCTATTGAATAATTATATTCATTTTGAAAATTCTTTAGATTTTTTTCTGCATTTCATGCTACATGTTTCACCTCCATGCTGTATTATATAGAACTTCATACACAAAGTCAATTGTGTTCACTGTTTACTACTCTAAACCAAACGCTCATTGCTTTAAATAAATTTAGCAGAAAGGTTTCTTTTAGCTACATGACTGACACACTCAACACTTCTTGTTTTTTTCTTTTTTTAGTGGGGCGTATCAGAGATTTAACCCAGGGTACTTTACCATGGAGCCACATCCCTAGTCCTTTTTATTTTTCATTTTGAGGCAGGGTTGCACTAATTTGCTGAGGCTGCTCTAGAATTTGCCATCTTTCCACCTCAGTCTCCCAAATTGCTGGGATTACAGGCATGTGCTAGAGTTCCTGGTACCAGTCTTTTTGATAGTTTGTAACCAACCCACACTCACAAATGTTAAATGTTTTATTCTTCAATTTCATTAAAATGCTTTAATAATAATTTATGTGCTTATAAAAACACGTAAATTTTATCAGTTATAGAGAAATGGTCAGTATGTCTAGAAATCTGTTAACAACATGAAGTAACAACCATAGATTGAGCTGTAATCTAATTAAAAACAGATTTTTAATTAGAATCCTCTATTACATGATATCAAGTATCAATTGTTTTACTGATAAAGGTAAAAATATGCAGGGTCAGTATAAAAGGTAGTATTCAATGTTTTGAAATACTTAAGTATATTAATGACCCACACACATTTTGTATCTTATTAAAAACCCTGTCGTAAACTCAAGGAAAGAAACTGGGAAAGGTGGCACACTCCTCTAATCCCAGCAACTCAGAATGCTGAAGCAAGAAGATTGCAAGTTGAAGGCCACCCTCAGCAATGTAGCAATACTTTATCTTAAAAGAAAAAAAAATTAAAAGTACTTGGTATGTAGCCCAGTAGTTTAGCACCTCTGGATTCAATACACAGTACCAAAAACAATTGAAGGAAAGAATCCAGAGTTCTGTTGTTGCCTCTAATCTCCTATTATAAAGATTATCAATACTATTTCTAATCTAGATTACTGCTTTTGATTAAGTAGTCAGGTAGAATAGTTGACTCTTCTAAATTTAGTTCCTTTTCTACATTTTCTCATCTTCACAACTTGGCTTAGGGGACCATTAATAATTTGTTTTCAAAGTTACAAAAAATTGCAAGCCGGGCACGGTGGCGCACACCTGTAATCCCTGCACTTTGGGAGGCTGAAACAGGAGAATTGCAAGTTCAAAACAGCGCCTCAGCAATGGTGAGGCGCTAAGCAACTCAGTGAGACCGTGTCTCTACATAAAACACAAAATAGGGCTGAGGATGTGGCTTAGTTGTCGAGTACCCCTGAGTTCAATCCCTGGTACCAAAAAAAAAACACAACAACAACAAAAAAAACAAAGTTACAAAAAATTGGAACTCTCTTTCAGAAGAAACTAAAGCCCAAGAATACAGCTATTCTGTAGTACAACTTAATCCATGACTAGGAACCAATTGTGGAGCATTCATTTTAATAGTACCTTGGTGATGGATGTGGTAATAGGAAATTGGGGGAAGATACAAAGTGATTTTAACATAGTATAGAAAAAAATAAAATATTATGAGTGAATCACATTGAAGTTAAAAAGAATGACTTGTAACTTTGACTTTTTTTAAAGTAATAACAATAACAGATTATCATAAATCAGCAGGATAATGTTATTTTAAATATTTATATCTTTTCAAGTTCCTAAGTATGGACTTATGTTGAATATTTTATTGAATTTATTGATACACTATTCTTATATCTCATTGACATGATTATGCTTATAATTCCTATTATAGGAATGAATTAAAAAATTTAGCAGTAATATTTCCATATGATACATACTTTTTCTTCCTCTACTCCAGTAAAAGACATTGCTGATTAAAAGCAGACAATAATACAATATTAATCCAGAGATAGATAATAAAAAGGATAACATAAGAAGTCATAGATAGAAAAAATTATTCTTACAATGAGACAGCTTTTATCACACAATTACATGTTCTTTTAGCTGGGAAATTCTGGTGACATTCAAGAATGTTAAGAAATTCAAGAGACAGGTGCTACAAAAATAATTGTTAATGCATACCTAATTTAGAAAGACTGAGATATATACTAGTTTATTATAATAAAATGTCTAAAATTTAGATGGATTATGCATCCTTAAAATATTATGTGTTTTTCTAATAATACATATTATAAAAGTAAAACAAAACAATTAAAAATATAATCTAGAAATTTATTTTCTTTGGTAACAGTGGTCTAGATAATTCAAACTCATCCACAAAAGAAATTTTAGAAGTACAGCAAACAAGCAACTCTGGATTAAACATATATAACATATTCTTAGAAATTTGAAAAAAATAAGATGGCAAGGAACTTCCCAGCCTATGTCGTAGTGAACTTATACCTGGAATCATACATTCCTTGGAGGATTTCTCCATACTGAGTAGATGGTTGTATGACGTCCAAGTGTTTTTATGTGACTTGATGTTCTTCCAGGCATATCAAATAGGTAAAATAATGGATTACCCCTCTCTGTTAAGACTTTCACATGCTATGGTTTTAGCCCATCTTTATGTAGATGTCTCATAAAAAAAGGCAACCTTCCTCAGGGAAGTATGTTAATATCATTACATACATCTAAACATTGCTATAAAAATGTACTTCTAATATCTACCAAATTATCAATTATAACACACAAAGAGAAAAGACAGCATGATCAGAGAAGTAAAAGCAAAAACACACAGCAGTAACAAATACAAGACTGTAAAACTTACTATATTTATTTTATTTATTTATTTTTTAAAAAAATATTTTCTTAGTTGTAGATAGACACAATATCTCTATTTGTTTATTTTTATGTGGTTCTGAGGCTTGAACCCAGTGCCTCATGCATGCGAGGCAAGCGCTCTACCATGGAGCTACAGCCCCAGCCCCTTACTATATTTATAAAATAAAAAAACATGATAGAGATTCTTGACAATGAACTCAGGTCTAAAAAAAACACATTATAAGTTTAGCACCAAACAGAGACTGTAATATGTGAAACTAATTGTTAAACCTTTGTACTTAAAACGAGATTAGAACAAGTAAAAAGGGAAAATAGTAACTGGGAAAAGAGATTAAAAGAAATTATACATGAAGGAAAGCAGAAAGTCAAAGATTTTTTTTTTTTAAATGTAGCTAGTGAAAATAGGTTTAAGTGGAAACCACAAATGAGAATATGATATTAAAATAGCATTTGAAGAAAATGGCAGCTGTGAGTTTTCCATAAATGTAAAAGACACCAATCAGTATACTGAAGAAGCTCTTCAGATCTCAGGCAAAGCAAATAGAAAACTACACTAATGTACACCTAGAGTAAAATCAGAGAAAATCAAAGAGAAATAATAAACTAATAGGAATTAAAAATACAGATTACCTATACAGTAAGAAGAGTTAGAAAGATAATATTTCATTAGTGACAACAGAAACAAGGCAGTGAGATAATAAATTAGACAGGATGGTATAAAATAAAACCAATGTTGGAATTGTATGCACATACATCAAAATTAAAATAAATATTTTTTCAGAAAGATGAAAGAAAAAGGAAGGAAAAAGGAAGAGGAAATGCATTTCCAAATTTATCTTAGTAAATTTTGAGGGATGTTCTTCAAACAGAAGGAAAATGGCCCTTGATGGAAGTTCAAGGAAGTAAGAGGGAAAGAAAAAAAAGAAAATGCTTTATGTGAATATTGAAGTTGAACATTAAACTTGATATTTCAAGAATGCCTGATAATGAGTACTTCCTCAAACATGGCATAGAAAAAACTTTTTTAAATACAACATGAAAGTACTCATCATAAAGAATGATTTATAAGTTTGACTTCATTATAATTCATGGTATTGATTTATCTAAATATACTACGAAGAGACCAAAAACACAAGTTAGCTAGAAGGATATCATAATTGCCACCCATAATTCAAATAAGATTTCATATGAAAAACAAATATCTTCTACAAATCAATAAGAAAAAGTTAAAAAACTAAATAAAATAATCAACAAGATACTTGAACAAATGCTCCATGAATTAGTCAATACATATGGCTAACAATAATCAGAAAAAAATAGTCCTTAACCACCTATGCAATTGTGGAGATGAAAGTTTAAGCCAAAACCTTTCATACTGGCATAAATATAAAAGTTTAGTGATAACAAGTAACAGGGGAAGAATATAGAGAAACATTCTCACATATCTTGAACAAGAGTTAAACTGTATTGTATGTAAATTTTCCTTCTTCATTAGTAAATAAAGGCTTGTCTATGCACACCTATCTGGGAAGCCCATGTTTCCAAGGACCAGTTTATCCATATGATTTGTTCAAACAGAATTCTGACATGGAATAGGCAGTGTTATAAAAGCAGAAAGCATAATGGTAATGTATAACTTTTCACATTTTTTATATACTGGGTAGAGAAAAAAAGAGGAAAGACCCAATGGGAAGAAGAGTCTGGTAAGACATGAGATAAATAAATACTGAATTTATCCTGAGGAGAAGGAGACCACAGCCAGTAAAATTCTAAAGATGCAATTGTGAATGAAATTATATCTGCAATGTTTCTTAAAGTGTTAAGGAGTTGTAATCATAAGTATAAATAACAATATTTAACAACTAAAGTAAAAGGTAATTTCTTCCTATAGTATTGAAGAGATTGAGAATTTATGAAAAGATATGAATAAAAACTGACTTTTCTATAAAACAATAAAACAAAGATTCTGCAAAATTGGAATTTCATTTTTAAATTCTCTTTACAACTCTGTAATTAGGACAATATTATACTATAGACAATATTATGTTTTAATATCACTTCAAATAGTTCTAAATATTAATAGCAAGCCTCATTTTCTTTTCAATTTGTGGCTTTGATATTCCTTTACTAGTCTTATAAATATAGTACAATTATGATTCAATTTTTCTGTTCAATTTCATTTAATTTCTCCCTTTTGATTGAATTTTGTATAGGTAAGTTGTTAATCTATTCATGTAGTAATATGTATGACACTAACAACTTGAAAAATAATTCTTTTTCTATGCAGAATAGTTTGCATTTGAAACTTGACCCAACAAAAATTGTATCCCACAGAGGAAATTGGGTGGCCACTCAAATTAGTCAAGTTGATTTTCTGATTTAGAAAGTTAAAGGGTACAGACAACCAAATAATTTTAGCATTGTAAATACATAGACTTGAATAATAGAGTATTCACACTGAAAGACATATTATGTCAAGTTTAAAAATCTACAAATAGGACATATGTAAAAAAATTGTGAGAATGTATTGAGCACAAATTATTTGTCAGGCATATTTTAAATATTTGACTTATTTAATTTTCATAACTATGTATAAGGTAGATTCGATACTGATTTTATGGTTTTTTTTCTAATTTATCATGTGAGAAAGTGATAAATGAAACTTCAATATATATCTTGTCAATATAATTAGGAATTCTCCAACACATTAAGAATATCAAATGCAAAAACAAGAATTTAAAGTTCTTTATCATAACGCATGAGAAGACAAAGATCCTGTCTCTGGACGTTTTGTAAAGTATTCATTCTAAAAAAGATTTTTTGAATGCACATATTTCAAAAGATAAAGGATCTCAAATCAATAATATAACATTTCACCTTAGGAAATGAGAGCAAAAAGAGCAAATTTAAACCCATAGAAGTAAGCAAGCAGGAAAAAATAAATAAATCAATAAAAATAGAGCAGAAATTCCTGAGATTGAAAATAGGAAATTAATAGGAAAAAAAATTGATGAAAAAAGTTAGTTCTTTGAAAACATAAGATTAATATGACTCCAACCAGTCTAAGTAAGAAAAGAGAGGAAAAATAAAAATTATTCACATTGGAAATAATACAGAGAACATCACCACAGATCTTACAATAAAGAATAGAGCAACTCTAGGCCCATAAAATTGATAATCTATATGATGTAGACAAATTTCTTGAAAGACACAACCTGTTAAAACTCCTACAAGTAGAAACAGAAAATCAAAATAGGCCTATAACCATTAAAGAAATTGAATCATAAATTAGCCTCCTTCTAAAACAACACTAGGCTCAAATGAGTTCAAGAGTGAGTTCTACCAAACATTTAAGGAATAAATTATGCCAATTCTCTACACTCTCTTTCAAAATGCAAAAGGAAAAAGGCAAATGTTTCTTAGCTCATTTGATGGGGCTAGCTTTACCCTAATATCAAAACCAGAGAAAAATACTAAAAAAAAACTGCAGAAGAATATCTCTCATGAATATAGATGAAAAAATCTTCAACAAAACATAACTAAATCAAATAAAATAACCCATAAAAAGAATTATATACCATGTTCAAATGAAATTTATTCTAAGCATATAGGGTTTGTTCAGCATTCAGAAAAATTAGTGTAATCTATCCCATAAATGAGCTAGAAAAATAAACACATGATATTATCATTCCACACAAAAAACGCATTGAACAAAGTCTAACATTCATTTATGATAAGAAACACTCAGGGAACTAGCAATGGAGGAGAACTTACTCAACTTGATAAGGAATATGTGAAATACCCCTATAACTAACATCATAATTAATGGCCAAGAAAACCGAAGTTTCTCCCTAAGATGAGGGAAAAGGAAAGTCTCTCTCACTACTTTTTTTTGTCATTATATTGGAAGTTCTAGCTAATACAATAAGGAAGAGACATAAACTATATTCAAATGGGGAAAGAGAGTAAAACTTTGTTTGTATTGGCATAGTTATCCATGCAGAAAATCCAAAAGAATCCATGAAATTATTTCTGAGTTTCAGTATATAAGACTAATACACAAAGTTAATCATGTTCTTATATCTCAGCAACTAACAAATGAAACTTGAAATTAAAAATACTATAACATTTATATTAGCACCCCCAAAACAAAACAATCAGGTGAAAATTTAGCAAAATATGTAAAATATATATGATTAAAATTATAATTCTGCTTAATAAAATCAAACTGACTAAATAAATGGAAAGATATTACATGTTTATGGACAGAAAGACATTTGGTCTTATTCAGATTTCAGTTTTTCCCAAATTGATATGTTCAATGCAATCCCAACAAAAATCCTGGAAAATTTCTTTGTAGATATAAAAAATAATTCTAAAGTTATATAGAAGCAAAAGATCCAGAAAAGCCTTCAACAATACTGAAGAGGAAGAGCAAAATTGGAGAATTGATATTACCTAACTTCAAGAATCTCTATGAAAATAGTCATCAACATATTATGGTATTGGTGAAAGAATAGGCTAAAATATCAATGGAATAGAGATCCCAAAATAGATCCACATAAAAACACACATTAGAAAAAAATTAATCAAAGAAATTAACTAAAATTTGATTGCAGATCTAAATGTAAAACAAAACTATAAATCTCCTAGATGATAAGGAAATAAAAAATTATTATTATTTTTCTTTGTGAAAGACACATTAAAGTGAATGAAAAGAAAACCCACAGACTAGAAGAATATATTTGCAAAGACATATCTGATAAAGGAGTGTTTTCCAAAATGTACAAATGAGAACTTTTAAAACTCAACAATATCAATACTAACAACCCAGCCAGGTGTGGTGGTGCATGCCTGTAATCCCAGCATTCCAAGAGGCTGAAGCAGGAGGATCGCAAGTTCAAAGCTAGTCTTAGGAAAAGCAAGGCACTAAGCAACTCAGTGAGACCTGATCTCTAAATAAAATACAAAATAGTGCTCAGTGGTAGAGTGCCCCTGTTCTCAATTCCCAGTATCCTCACCCCACCCAAAATGAAAACTAACAACCCAGTTAAAAGGGCCAAAGAACTTAACAGACACTTTATTGAAGAAGATATGTGTGTATATGTGTGTGTGCATGTGTGAATATAAATATGTGAATATATACGTACATATATATTTAAGCATACAAAAATGTTCCACCTTACATGTCTTTGGGTAAATATGAATTAAAACAATAGTTGCCAATACACACCTATTAGAATGACCAAAATACTGAGGATATTTAGCAATAGGGAATACTTGCTGGTGGGAATGCAAAATGGTACAACCAGTTCAGAAGAAATTTTGGCAGTATCTTCCAAAACACAATATATTCTTGTCTTACAATACAACAATTGTGCTCCTTGATATTTATCCCAATGAGTAGAAAATCTACATTCAGACAAAAACCTGAAGAAGGATGTTTATAACACATATTCACAATTGCCAAAACTTAGTAGGAACCAGTATGTCCTTCAGTAGGTGAATAGAGAAATTGTGGTACATAAAGACCACAGAATATATCAGTGCTAAAATAAATGAGCTATGAAACCATAAAAAAAGCATGAAGTAAAATGATCATATATTTCTAAGTAAAAATTTCCTATATGAAAAAATTACATACTGTGTTCTTCCAGCTATATGGCAGCTGGAAATTAAAACTATGGTGACAGTAAAGAGATCAGAGGTTGTCAGGGGTTACAGGTGAGGCAGGGATGACAGAGGGATCACAGAGGACCTTTAGGGTAATGAAACTACTCTGTATAAGGTTATGATGGTGGACATAATTCATTACACATTTCTGTAAACCCAACAGAAAACCCTTATGCAAGCTTCAGACTTTGTGTGATGTATTTATTACAAATAAAACACTCTGAAGGGGATGTTGATAATGAAGAAGCTATGCATGTGTAAAAGTTGAGCATGTGGGAAATCTCTCTATACCTTTAATTTTGAGATAAACTTAAAAGTGCTCTAAAAATAAGGCTATTATAAAAATGATATATCCTCCCAACAATGAAGATTGTATAATGTGTACAATGAAAACATGACCTGTATTATTGATAAGATCTGGATTTGAAACATGACACAAATATCTTCTTCAATTTTATTTCTAATGAACATCACTGGAGGACTTGCAGCAAGATATTAAAAGTCTGTTAGTCTTAATTCTCCCATCTTTAAAATAAAGATGGTGCCTAAATGTGAAGATTAATATGAAGATTATATATGGTGTTTTAAAAATGCTTATGAAAATAATTATTCTAGGCTTGGTCTTTAGTAAATTATTAATATATTGAGGGTGTTATTAATGAAGAGTTATTGATATGTTCATAATTTAAGATGGGTGCTATTTTACCATATTTAAGAAGATAATATTCTTTGATAATTTATCATATGTTTGTATCATTCTCCAAGATATTAATAAATCACAAGAAAAAAATTTAAGCTCATAACCCTAAGGCTGCTTATGATCTGCTTTTGTTCTAATCTTATTAAAAATTAAGTGCCTTAGGTTGCACATAAAGATGTATATATTAAATATTATGATAATCATTCTTCTACTTTAAAAATTATGAAATTTTGATATCAGTGAAATATTGAAATAATTATCTTTTACCTGCATGATTTGTTGGTATAAATAACAACATATGATTTGAGAAAATTTGATAATATTTTCTAATTTATAAACTATTAAGTATATAAAATACTGAATTAATTTGTTATCTTTGATATATTTTAAAAATTTTGTATGTTAACTTAAAAATGGTATTCAATAGAGTGGACTGGAAAGAGAAATTGCATATTCATTTGATGGAAAGTTATTAGTATGAACTTGCTATAAATGCTCGTTTGGCAATCTGGGTAAACAACCAGTTAATCAATGCCCATCTCCTATATATTAAAAATGTGCTCTGGTGCCATGTTTAAAAGCTATTACATTTAAAAGAAAAGGTTTTCATCCTGTGTTTATTCATGGAACTTGTCTAAGGAAACCCCAGGGAACTAGTCAATCAAATAACACATTACTTGCTATGTCTTTAATAACTTTAAATTTTTTCACTATTTTAAGGGGACAGGACATTAGACAGAATTAAACTATCAAATGATTTTCTGTATGTGGTGAAATAGAATTTGAGCTTCTCAGTTTAAAAAATTAATATTATTTGATGAATTAAAATAATTCAGCTAAAAAAGATTGACTGTTTGTCTAATAACATACTGCTGTAACTGATAAAACTGAAATGGATGTAGAGCCTTTGTCTTCACTATGAAGTTTTACAGAGTTGGAATCTCTCAAGTATGTCACAGAAAATGGATGTGAAAGATGGGGAATTAGAGCTGGTTGTTCATTTTGGCAGCTTTTCACAGGATCCAAAAACTGGGACAGAGCTATGCAAATCCAGAAATAAATTTAACAATTCATCCAGAATTAATTAGGCTATTGAGGATTGACCAAGCTAATCAAAATCACAGGATACCTTTGTTTGTGCTGAAATACCGATTTATCCAGTTACAACAGGAAAAGCATCAGGTTTAGACACTAGTGTCAGCTATGAGCCTGGGAATCTCCCTTCTAATGAACAGGTCAAAAGCTTCACAAGATTGATGAACAGAAAATTACAAAAAAGGGAGTCGGCTATTCTCAAGGCAGTCAAAGTCTAATCAGCTAATGAATTGCCCTTTTCAACTCTAAAGACATTTCTGTCTAATGAGCCATTCTTTTCCTTGTCACTTTCAAGTTTATTGACAAATTCTTAGTCCTTAGCTTTTTTTTTTTTTACACTAAGCATATTACTGTGTGTGTTCAATTAACGTATTAACTCAGGTAAACTATAAAAAATGAGTTTATTAAAGCCTTCAGATCAGTAAATATTCCCAGCATCCTGGGCTTGGCTAATTAGGCCCATGGACCAAGTCTGGCCTGCAACCTGCTTTTGTAAAAGAAGTTGTACTGGAGCACAGCCAAATGCATACATTCCTGTATTTTTTATATTACTGTCTAGCTGTATAGGTAATGTGGATTAGTGCTACCGACATCTCCAATATTCAAAGCCTAAAATTTTTCTTTATAATTTTACAGAATTTGCCTCTTCAGTGAAACTGTAACTGGCTACTTTGATATTCTTAAGTTATTTAAATATGATCTATTGGATTCTGCTCATTCCTTAGGTTCAGAACACTAAACATAAGACAATTACACAGAGCATACATAAAATTGCTCTCATTTAGATGTGGGGAGTCCATAAATTACATCTGTATTCTTTGAACCTTATTTGAGCCTTTTTTAAGTCATGGCACAGGATGAATTTCTACAATAATTATGACAATTGCTATTCCCAAAGTCTAACACAAATGAAAAAGTAAGTCAAGTTTGTCTTGTCTAAATGTAATTTCTAGTTCCTAATAGTAGCATTCTACCAGCTCTATTTCTTCTGAGCCTGTACAGAACAATTATCATTTTTTTCATCTCTTCTCAACAGCCAGTCAAAATACAAATTCCCAGGGTTAATAGTCAGAAGGAAAGCAATCTGATTGTCCCGTGTAAATCACTGATAATACTAATTTGAGCAGTTTTGATTCTTCAACAGTATACACATTTTAATAGGGAGCATTTTAGATCAAGTGTGTCTAACCACAAAAATGTTTAACAGAAATGCTTTCAAGAATGAAAACCTTCCATATGATCCTTATCAGGATGTATGTCTTTTAGTATGTCTGACACCCTGAGGTTGTAGAGATCTAGATCTGATCAACTGCCTTCATGTTTCCCTGTTTGTCTAAAATGTAGGTAGGCTGTTACTAATATTAGGCCTGTGACCTCAGAGCATTTATTCTGGAATACTTGTGATTTAAAGACTTTATATACCCCTTGAGCTGTGAATCTTTGTCCAGCACCTTGTCTTATTTTATTTTTTACTTTTAGGTGGTTCTAGGGATTGATCCCAGGGCCTCACACATGCTAGGCAAGTCCTCTTCCATTGAGCTTATCCCAAACCCTTGAAGTTTTATTATCCAGGACTTTATTTACAAAGGAGCTGGGAGCTATCCTATTGAAATTTAACCATCAAGGAAGAGAGACTGTATCTCAGTCTTTGTGAGAAGGAAGGTGAACACCTGTAATAATAGTAATTAGTAATCACAAATGGCCTAATCCTGTTAACCAATCTCACCCAAATCTCCAATATCTTCTAACACTTTGCACTTGTTAATCCCAGTGATTAATAATTTGTCTTTTGCTTCAGCAGTTTTGACTCCTATTGTAATTATTTAGAATAGGGTCTCCAAAGCCTCTTTTCTGGTGGAATTTTTCTTTGATAGAAACAGTCTCTGAAAAAGTTTCCAAGGAAGGAGAACTTGACTTAGGACAAATGGAGTCCTTGGCATGCATGAAGGAAAGAATTTTACCATAAAACAAAGGCACAAATTCATTTAAGCAACCAGATATACAATCAAGAAAGAATGCAGGCTACCTTAAGTGAGAGATGTCTTTTGGCGAAAAGCAAGAAATACATATTAAATGGAGAAGGTGGGCCATCTAGAGAGGGAGAAACACTTGGGGTAAATAAAGGAATACACACTCAAGGAAGAGTATGAGCCATTTCCAATAGGAGAGACAGCAACCCTTTGGTCTAAGGTGTTAATATTTATAGATAATAGCTAGGGGCTGGACTAGAGGTAGAATTATGTGACTAGGCACTAGATTTTCTAGTGCTTGCTAATTGCCCTCCTGTCATGTTACCTTTGCAGTCAAGGGCATAGGCCACTGAGGAGGTCTGCGTTTCTCATGAATTGCTTGTTTCACATTTTAATGTTCATGGAATAAAAGGTTCCCTGTGTTGTTAGTGTTCGTGGGCACTTCTCTTTTGAGATTCAATATATCTTCTTTTTTCTACCAAATTCTTATGTCAAAACCAGGTTTCTGGTTTTCCCATATTCCTATTTCAAAAACAGGTTTCTATTTCTAAAAAAAAATATGGATTGTCTTCACTTATTTTCTCCTCTATCATGCAATTGTTGTCACATCAGGATAGCTTTATTAAAATAGGCATGCACAATAGGTAGACATGAGCAGATGGAAGAAAAAAAATAGGGATCACTTCATCTTGAGTGATGTAAAAATCACTCCACCTTGGGTGACAGAAATTCTACCCATAGGGGTTGGGGCTGTAGCTGAGTGGTAGAGTGCTTGTCTAGCATGCGTGAGGCACTGGGTTCAATCTTCAGCACCACATATAAATAATAAGTGAATAAAATAAAAATCCATCAACAACTAAAAAATTTTTAAAATAGCCTCTTGTAGGTTTAAAAAAAAAAAGAAATCCTACCCATAAACTGGCCTCCTACATGTTCAGAAACTACTTTCTTAAACAAGATAAACTGGGTGTAACCAGCTGAAGGAACCATTCCAATTTCAAAACATTCACAGAACACTGAAGCATCATCATTTGGGGGGCCTCAGTTCATCATCATTTACATAATGAGTTTAAAGCTGCATAGATTTCACTTAGATATAAATGTAAAGTCTCCAACATAGTGAAACTGTGCATGCACACTTCTAATGCAGATTTTCCAATGTGGCCAAACCAGTGAAGACTAACTACATCATGGCCCCAAAACTGTAGTAACCAACCCCATACATAATACATGAGGGAGAGACTCCCAGATCATACACAAAATCTTGCCATTTGGAAAGACACAGGCCCAGGCCTCTCTGGGTGAGTCCCACTTCACATGGAACATATCTCTCTGTGCTTATTCTCTAAGTTTCTTAACCAAAACTTTCTTTAAGGACGACAAGAAGTGAAGAATAATATTGACCTGCAACAGCTTTATATTAATAATACTAAGAACATATAACTGCATATGATTATATTTTTAACTATTAAATCTATGCCTCTTAGTACCTTTTATCACACTTTTAAATAACATCACTACCTTGAAACTACAGATATTTAAAAACTTTTATGTAAATACAGTATAATTTGAAGGCCTCCAGAAAATTAAATGTTATCTAATACTAAATAAATCACATTTATCATATAAATGTATCTTCATTATCAGAACAAAGACATATAAAACATTACACATTTAACTTAATTTCAATAGATGTTAAAACTATATACTACTTTAAATTATATAAAATTATATTTTAGCAAGTACTTCACCTTTGCCTGCAGATTTCCAGTGGCTAATACTGGGATTAAAGACTTGGCATTTCTGCCTCCAGTCTACATCCATGTCCTTTGTTCTGAGTCACCTTAGACTCCAGGAATAAGGTTTAATCCCACAAACATCTTATGATGAGTGAAATACACCCCCAGGCAATAACAGTTTCTTATGCTGGACAAGATCCTACCTGACCAATCCTAAACTAATGATGGACAGACATAGTTGATGGAGATCACCTGCTTTGGCAATTGTGTAAAGCCTCTCAATAGGCAAAGCCATATCCAAAACCATAATCATATATTTGGTTAAGAAGGCAAAATATGAATTTTTACACATCACCTTTTAACAATAGGAATTTCTTTGGGAAGACAATGTAAGTAGAAAAGAAAAAAATGAGAAGGTTTTATACAGTTGTTTTAACTCAAAGAATATACAGAGAAAAGACAAAAGAAAAAAGTATCTAGTAGAGAATCTTACAATGTACATCAGTTTCTTTTCGCCATTTTTATCCTAGCCTTTGATGGAAATATAATAATAATAAAAGCAATTTCTCTTTTGTACTTGCATCATTTCTTAGAATTAAGGAGGAAAAAAAACATGCTCTGAAACTAAATAGAGCTGTGTAATTTGGCAACAAATTTTAAACTTACTCAAGTACCACTGAGTCATGGCACTATTGTTACAGGGAGTGTCACCCTGCACAGTGTCTCCTGGTCAGACACTGTGACCAGTGATTTTTTGGCATAATTTTGGCTTAATTTTTTGGCATAAGAGGGAGACATTGATCAGGTTAGGAGCTAAGGAAGGTCTGCAACAAGTAACAGGTGTCAGAAATATGCAGGGGACATAATGAGGGACGAGTAACTGACTAAGACACTTTTCAGTTAAGATGCATCCTATTCTTCTTTAATTGGGATGCATGTGAATCTTTTCTTTGGGGAAATTAAACTTTTACCCCAAGTGGAGCTGTACATCTGGGGTGCCAAATAGAGGTCTTATGATTCAGTATTTGAGATCAACTTTTTAATCTGGTTTAACTCAGTTAAGTTTATTAAAAGATTGATATCATACAAATAGATTTAAAAGCTAAAATTTAGACCTTACAGCAGTATACTTTATAAACATTTTAATTTATGAAATTAAACAGGCCAGGCACGGTGGCACACCTGTAATCCCAACAATATAGAAAGCTGAGGCAGGAGGATTGCAAGTTCAAGGCCACACTCAGCAAGTTAGCAAGGCCCTAAGCAATATCAGCAATACTCTATCTCAAAATAAAAAATAAAAAGGGATGTGGATGTAACTCAGTGGTAAAGCACCCCTGGGCTAAATCTCCATTACCTAAACAAAACAAAACAAACAAGAAAACAAAAAACAATATCTATTTTAATTAATTAATTAATTTGTGTACCAGGGATTGAACTTGGGGGCACTCGACCACTGAGCCACATCACCAGCTCTATTTTGTATTTTATTTAGAGATAGGGTCTCACTGAGCTGCTTAGTGCCTTGCTTTTGCTGAGGCTGGCTTTGAACTTGCCATTCTCCTGCCTCAGTCTCCCAAGCCACTGGGATTACAGGTGTGTGCCATTATGCTTGACACTATTATGATTATTTAACTACTCATTAAAAAATATTAAATTTTAAGTCAGACCACCTCTCACCTAGATGTTATTTTATTTTTACTCTTGAATTTGTGGTATTAAAAATGTCACATGGTATTCTCTAAATTCACATTAACTACTATTTTATTTACTTTGAAAAAGTAAGACAAGTGAACAGAAAACAATATTTCTCCAGTATTCCTTAATTATCAATTTAGTATTATACAATTCAGACACATTCAGTTCTCCATTTTGGTAAATAGTAACTCAGGAACATATTAAGAGCCTTAACTAACCTCTTAATATGGCAAAATAATAAAGGCAAATATTTTCTATTTAACTATTTAGCATAGTTAAATAGAAAATATTTTCATGTAATCCACTTTTTTATTTATCAAAATTTTCATTTGTTAGTTTAGAGATAAAGTTTTCTTGTATTACCATAAAAGAATGAACTTGGGTATATTAGTGTCTTCAGGAGTACAAATATTAAAATTCTAGTTAAACAATAAACTATAATTTTCCCCTGAAGTCAGTAATCAGATTTTTATACATTGTTAATAAATGTAGATATGTTTTAAAAAATATTTTAAAATCTGGGAACACTATGTATTTTATGTCCATGAGATGTCATCTTTAAAAGTTGTTAATATGTATTTTATATGAATGATAACATTTCTATTTTCTGGAAAAAAGAATATTTGCAAAGGATGCATTATATTTCAACTGGATCAATGTATTATTACATATGAATATTACCCATTATAAATAATAGGTGTGATGCTATCATATATCCCCAAATCACATCAGGTAAGGTTAAAGTGGCTGCTGCTAGTGAATCTGAATTTGAATTCTGATCCACATTGGCAAGCTGTACTATATTCTATATTCTTCCTCTGGAAAACAGGAGTAATGGTAATACACACAAAGTCAAGATTAATAACGTGTCTGTAGTAAGCATTCCTTGTATAGAAGGAATTAATGTATGACATTGTCAAATATCAGAAAGGCAAGTAACTCTAGCTTTATGGTAGAACACAATGTCTTGAAAATAAACTTAGAATAATTTGCACAGTGATTGGGAAAAATACATATGTATAAAATCACACACATATACTGAGCAGGATATGAGGAAAACATTTGCTTTCTTTGAAATAAGTGCAATTTTAAAGGTTATTTTCAGTTTTCAAAGAATAATAAAACTATACACTAATTTATTTAGATTTTATAACACACTTTAGCTGATTTTAAATTAATTAACAATATTTTTTAATTTTAAAAAACATTGACAGCAATATATTTAAAATATGCTTAATTAAATATATTGATAGCAATATTTTCTTTTCAGAATTAATCTATAAGCAAAATTTCCCTCATAAAATGCAATTTTATAAATGTTGCAAATGATTTTTGAATTGAAATTCAGCTTCAGTGTAATACATTAATATGAAATTAATGCCTGATTTTGATCTAAACTGCAAAATGTTCTTTTGAAACTATGGAGTATATTCCTTTGAGAAATGTTTCATCATTTGTATAATTTCAAATGCATACATAGCCACATAAAGAATGAAAGATGAAAGGGGAGGAGAGAGAGCTAGAGACAGGGAAAGGGAGGAAAAGACAAATAAAGCATGAAAAAAATCAACAGAATATTTTATCTCAAGGAAAACTTTCTATGATTGAATTCAATAACTACTAATTTATAACATGTTCCTATTCTTTATTTTAATGCAATGTTCCACTAACATATGGAAATGTATGCAGATTAGGTATCATGTATTTTTAAAATTAATTGTAATCTTCATAATCCCACTGACATTACTGAAGATCAAAGAGAAACACTTAGCTACAATGTCTCAAGTATTTGAGTGCTGAACTCTGGTCCAAGTCACTCCCACTTGAGAACTGAAAGAGTATTGAAGACTGCAATTGAAATCTATTCTCAGTGACTTTCAGACATACAATCTATTGTATTGCAGTAAACTACAGATTTGTTGAATTTATTTTTCCTAAACAAAATTTTGTATCCTTTGATCAACACTTCCTTCAAATCACCACATTGATAATTAGTTTGTGAGGTATTGTATATGTTAATTGTCTGGATTTAGCTACGCTACAGTGTATGTATATTTGAAAATATTGTGCTGGACAATGTAAAAATTTATATAATCTGTTCTTGTCAATTTAAAAATGATTAATTTAAAAATTACTAAAAAAGACAGCAATTAAATGAAAAAAATTGTAAAGCAAAATTTGACTTCATAAATAGGCTGATGAATATAAATACTAGTGATACATGCAAAGGCATAACATTATCTATAAATATGATAATATTTTATTCAACATATAAAATAAATATCTGTATAAAATCTTAATGACCAATTTCACAAATACACCTGCATAGAAATCAATTAAATTAATTAAAAGTGTGAATATGATGGAAGGGATAAATGGAGTTAAATCTGTTCTTTTTGATTTCTCTCAAGAAAAATGTAACTAAAAAAAGAATATTGCTCACATTCTTTGTCTCATTTCCCAGACATTTGGGCTTCGATCAATTTTTAAAAAAGTAAGCTAAACTGCATAGTTTGTAAGGCACATATTCATCAAGGGCTTTGTTTTTACCATCATCACTAGTACTACTGATAACATAAACTACACAAATAAATCATTGAAAATATAGAAAGAAAATGTTATAATTGAGTCAAATGGGATATATGAGAGAGCTCTATTATCACATTTGATCAACAGAAAGAAGAGTAGGCATTCATCAGAGCTGCAGATAGATTTTCAAAAGAAACTGAACCCAGTGGAAGGTGTAAAGTTTCAGAGTGAAGAAAAGTGAGAATTGGGGAAATAGCAATATAGAGTGAGATTTAATTTAGATAAATGTAGGGTAATACACAGAGGGAATGCCAAGAGAAGAAAACAAATTGAAGGGTATGGGTTAGAGAATAGTACTTAGAATTTAACTATGGCTTATTACAAGATAGACTATTGTTAGATAAGAGTAAAATAAAAACCAAATAAAATTGTTTTGAGTATTTAAAGTGAGCTATTACCTTTTTATCCATATATCTATGCTCTATTTTTTAGCAAATATTAACTTTAAAAAAATAATAATTTTGATAGGCAAAATTTACTGAACACAGTGTATTAATCACATTAAATTCTTTATATTAGTATTGAATAATTAAGCAAATATTGAAGCAAGTAGTGTTATGATCCTCATTTTATTGATGGATAATTTAAGTTTTAATGAGATTAAGTAGTATTGTAAATTTGTACCATTATAAATTATAGATTGAGAATGATGAAAATTTTGAAAACTTAGAGTATAAAAGTCAAAGAAGAAAAAATAAAAGAAAGTATACAGAAGGACTGGAGATTAATATATTCAAATAAAGGTTTTCCATAAAACAATTTTTACCAATAACAATATTACCTAACACCACTGAGTATTTACTACGTGCTATGCACTGTTTTCATGTTTTACTAGTTTTGATTTCTTTAATTCTTGAAAATAATGAGTTAAAATTATTGTTTCATTTAATATAGAAATACTGGAGCAGAAAGCAATCATGTAACTTACTTAAGGTCACAAAACTATTAAGCAGCAGAGATGGGATATGAACTCAACTCTCCCATGCCTCGCTACATGAAGATGTACCAGTTATCATTATGCTATGCTGGAAAAAAGGGTATAAATACATTAGAATAAAGTACAGAAATAGTAAAATGCAAAAAGGGGCAATTATTGAAATTGTATGGTTTCTGGCACACTGTAGGATTAAAATAAATACTGAACACACAGAAAATAACCAAAGGGAACTAAAGAAAGTTTGAAGTAAATATTATCTCATTAAAAAATAAAAGTAAACCAGTATGATCTCTTGCTTCATTAATTTCATAATATTTGCTTTTTACTATTTATTAGATATTCATCTGGTGTAAGAAATGTTTTAAAACAAACAAAAAAGTATTGCCCTCACAGAGCTTGTATTCCAGAAAACAGAAAACAATGTTATACCCATACTCAAAAATTTATAACTTTATTCCAAATAGTACTCTTCCTGTTATTTTTGAACAAAAACATAATTTCATGATACAAAGAAAAATTCATTGTGACATCAAGAATATTTATAAGATACAATTTAAATGATAAAGTGGTAAATAATACTCATTTTCAGCATAGGTGCTTAGTATTTGAAAATTTAAAATCAATTAGACTCAAGCATGATGCTGGGTGTGTGCCCTGTGTCTTAAATGTCACATCACATTCTGAGTCCTGAATGTACTTCATGTGATCAGGGTTGGGAGCACCTAGTTATCTTGTGGGCATATGGTCTCAAGCCAGGCTCTTTTTTGTCCTTTCCAAAACATTTACTCCCTCTTTCAACCTTGTCATACACTAGTCACCTTACGTCCACTGAAGTTTAGATTAAAATGCATTATTTAATCTGTTTAATAAAGTGCAACTCCAAGGGAGCAGAGGCGAAATGGCAGCAACTTTAACTTTTCTGTTTTATTTTTCCCTTTCTTCCTGAACCATCTTCATTTGAAAGAGCAAGGGTGTTCTGTAGTCACCTCCCAAGTGATGCAAATTATGCCATCTTTTTTTAGAGAATAGGATGTATCCGTGTTTTAAGTTGTTGTTGTTTTTTTAAAAATTTTCCTTGGTATCACACAAGGATAATTGAAGGCAAAGAATTATTATATTAAAATATATGTTTTAATATGTATTTCCAAATTTCTCATGGGAAAATAGAAATGCACTTTGTCAAATAAGAAATTTACAAAGAAATAAGTGAAATTTTAATTTGACACACTGGTAGTATCTCTATGAAAAACTGAGAAGTATGACATATTGAAGGCTGAAAATAGCAAAATTCAAAAGAATTCTGTTTTCTACTCTTCTGTTTATGTATCTTCCTGGCATTAAAAAAAAAAAAAAAAAAAAAAGCCGGGCGCGGTGGCGCAAGCCTGTAATCCCAGCACTTAGGGAGGCTGAGACAGGAGATCACGAGTTCAAAGCCAGCCTCAGCAACGGCAAAGTGCTAAGCAACTCAGTGAGACTCTGTCTCTACATAAAACACAAAAAACTAGGTCTGGGGATGTGGCTCAGTGGTCGAGTGCTCCTGAGTTCAATCTTCAATGTCAAAAAAAAAAAAAAGAAAAAGAAAAGAAAAGAATGCATGAAATGCATGAAATCATTCAGTTCAGTGAAGTGTGATACTGCAAATTTTAATGATGTGAAGATGCAGTGGAGAAATAAAAATGAATTACAGAGTTGAAGCAAGAGTTCCATTATATGAGAAAGCAACTATGAAAATTAATTAATGAAGCAGTTAAATCCAGTCTTGGGTCACATGAATCAAGTAAACATAGGCTGTGTGTATGTATATTTGAGTGGTGTGTGTGTGTGTGTAAGAAAGAGAAACAGATTTGAAAATGGTATTTATATAACAGAAATTATTGAACTAAAAATGTTTAAACTCTGAGATTAGAAGAAAACACCTCAAGGCATCATAGATTTTTGTTGTTTTCTCCATTATAAAAGGAAAGTCAACCACAATAAAACTACATCACAGAAAATTTGAGAATTATAAAATTTAATTAGAGAACAAAGTAGAAATCAGTAGCTACTGGCAAAATTCTTTCTGGATATTTTTCTATGATGGTATGGATGTTTATGGGTTTCCAATATGTTTATGATTATTTTGCATTATTGTAAACAAATTTCACAACCAGTATGGTATTGGCCCTGAACAATGAGAACAAGCAGTAAACACCATATTGGGAGACCTCACAAATGCCAGATGCATCTTAGTCCTGGCTAAAACCAGAATTTGCACAGACATATTATTCATAATCATCATTTAAAAATGATTGGATGATACTGTATGGAGTACATATAATTTATTTAAATATTTCTTTTTAAGAATAATAAATATAATAAGTGACATGCTTATATATATATATAATTTTAGACTCTCTCTCTATATATATATATATGTAATATTGGAATTAGCATTACTTATTTTTCCCTAGAAGAAACACTATTTGTGACTTCTAGCATTTAGATACTTTCACAAATTAAGTATACTCTGTATACGATTTTCATCATGCTTGAGAAAAAAAAACATATAAGAAAAGTCGTGGATAATCCTCTGAAATATTTTGGGATACATATCATATAATTATATAGAGGGTTTTAAATTTTGCTAAATGTGTGTGTGTGTATGTATAACTTATTATATAAGTATGTGCATTCTTATAGTAACATAAAACTTATGAATAGTATACCTGTAGAATTATAAAACCATTTCAACCACATATTAGATATATGTTATGTCATTATCTTTAATTATTCTACTTTTGATAATTGCAATATGCAGTATACTACATTTCACAGGTACAAAATACACATTACTTCATTTTTTTGATATCTTGTTCATTTCTGTCTCTACTATAATTTTTTTCTAAACAAAACACAACTTGTGTGAAATAGATGCGTTTTTTGAACATAATTGATTATTTTGGGGGATAAATTCCTAGCGGTAGACTATCTGAAATAAATTTTGTGACAAATATAAGTTTAATTCATATTTAAAATTTGATGATTCAAAATGAAAGGACAGTTTATAATATTAAAGACCACCTTAAGTCTTAGTTGATTAATGAGAGAAATATTGTATTCATTCATGATTCTATAGATTATTATTTCAGCCCCAACTCAACAAAAGCCATGTTGATATGGCCCTTCCAACATTGTATCTTACCATAAAACAAAACCCATACATCATACATAAATATATACATAGGTGCTAATAGGAACATACACTTTGATAATTCAAGAAATGAAATATTAGACCTATTGCTTTACTTTGCAATTTCATTATTATTTATAGTGAAAAATTTGAAGTATACTAAATATACAATGACATGCTATTAATTATATAATTTATATTACATTCATGATGATTCAGTATAATATTTACTGACATTTATCTGCCACACATGTCACAAATAATTCTTATGTTTTATGTCATAAATCATATTTAATAATTAATATTTCACTTAAATGTGCTTCAATACTTAATGCACTGGTGCTTTTCTTAGACAAAACCATTTCAATGTGTGATTAAGTGCATTTATTATTTTCTGATAGTTACTTTTCTTACTTTGCATGTTTGAATCATTTTTATTAAGTATCCCCTGACATAATCAGATACAAATATAAGAAAACAATATGTTTTTTTAATAGTTGACATTTCTCATCCCTTCAAATTAATCTCTACTATAATAGTGTAAATAAAAGAAGTGTTATTCTCTCCCAAGCTTTGGGCAGAAATAGTTCAAAATTGGTGGCTTGAGTATATCACTGGGGACCTAGGATCCTTCCTTCATTTTAACCTCTTTCGTCTTTCTTCTTCAAAGCCATCCTTTGATCTAACATAATCATTGAGTCAATGTTAGCATTTCACACAAATATAAATTTAAAAAGTGGAATGGAAGAAGTAAAATTTCTGGAAATTCCATACACAGTTCTAAAGTCACATACACACACTCACACACACATACACATATGTGTAAAAGTAATCACATTTGGGTTAATATTGGAATACATTCAATTTATTAAGCCCTTCCTCATATCTGTTTTAATTAAAATTATTTATCAATATTATCTTCTTTTGATTTCATATTATGTTCATTGCATATATTTTAATAAATTTTTTAGTTGACAAAATTATGTACTTTTAAAATTTTAATCTTAATGTGTGTGCATATATGAGACCACCTTAAGTCTTAGTTGATTAATGAGAGAAATATTGTATTCATTCATGATTCTATAGATTATTATTTCAGCCCCAACTCAACTAGTTTATTATTCAATTTCATGACTTTTGTTTTGTTGCATGCCTCTGGTAAATGCATAAGGCCAGAAGTTGAGGGAAGTTGGCCTCACATGCCAATGCAAATGTGCATCACCTCAGTGCTTTTTCACTGGACCATTATCTCTTTTCCTTGGCTGTTTTCACAACATGGTGATCACACAGTATTCAAATTTCTTCTGCCTTGCTTAGTTTCCCAAAAAGAAAATTCCCAGAGAAAAGGTAATCGTACAGTGTGTTAGGTCTGGTCAGGATCTAAGATGCCCAGTTAGGGGGACCGATCAGCAGCTGCAAAGCAGCAGCAAGCCTGACTCCACCAGTGGACATGCCTCCTGTCAATCAGCAGGTTTTCCTGACCTATCCAGGAAGGACTCTGGCCTTCTCTTCCTGTCCCTAAGCCCTCCCCTTCCTGACCAGGTTTTCTTGTAATTGTCTATGCAAGGAATCTCCAATGCCATTTCTCCCGACATACTCTGATGGATGGGGGATTTGGTCCGAGGGTGCCTATTCCAATAAAGCCTTGCCAAGTGGCTTAATTCTCCTCCCTGTCTAATCTTTACACAGTGTTCTAAAGACTTGGTCTGAGAAATTCTGCTGAATTATTTTCAACACATTTTAATGGTCAGGAGGTTTTCTAGATGGTGGAATAGAGAAGGTTGCTTTCCTGGTTTCTCCATGGCACGAAACCCAAAAAGCGGACAGGCAACTTCTCAGCAAGGTGGGTGGAAAAAAAAAGGGACTTTACCAAAATTTAAAATTAGGAATTTAAACCACATGGAGGACTCAGGATGTTGAATATAATAAAATAAGGAAAAAATCCCAAGCACCACAGCTGCTACTGTAGCTGGAGACACCAGCCAGAGTGGCCTCTCTGTGAGCAAAGTGGAGGGATAAGAGAATTAAAGGAAATCACATTTTTAGGAGGCCTAAGGAATGTCTGGGTATTGAGAGTTTAGAGATTAAAGACACTGCCCAACTAAACTGAAAGGCATGTTGCACAATATCCTTGTGGGGAAAGAAGTAGTGATCTCTGTCAGCAGCATATGGAGGACAGCCAAGGCAACAGGGTGGGCATCTGAAGGAGCTGATTCCTGGAAAACCCAAATTTGGCCTGAAATATAGGCCTGGCAAACCCACACTGCATGACATAGAGTGTGCCTAAGTGACAAGGAGAAAATTAAATGTGGAGAGGGATTTACACTGGGGGCAACTGGTCATGGAAACCACCTGGCTCTCCCTCTTCCCCTTCAATCCAGCTGCTTGCAGGACCAGCTGGGAGAGAGCACCTGGCTGGGAATTCCAAAGGGCGGGAGCAGGATAGATTGAATATGGAGACTGACCCCAAGTCCAGGAAACCTGGTGTCTGCAAGTCATAGCAGACTAAGAATTGTGTTCTTTACCACACGAGTGGAAACGAGGGTAGATCCCTAAGGTGCAGTCTCCCAGCATGGACAGGCGATTGCTGGGCTCTGGAAGACAAATTGGCATTCAACAGAGAGCCCAGAGCCCACCTAAGCCTAAACTCCACCTCCAGGAATTCCACCTTTGGGATTACCTCTCTCACTCCAGCAATCTCAGCAATCTGTAGGGTGAAGCATCACACTCCTGATGACCCCTAACCTCTTCTCTAACACTGCTGAGAAGAGAAGCTGAGAATCTTTTGAACTGCAAAGGAAACAATTGTTTAAGTTTTCATGGAGTTTTTTTTTTGTTTTCTCTCTCTCTCTTTCTTTTCTC
The DNA here is from genome assembly GCA_028644305.1 of Xerus rutilus. Taxonomy (NCBI): domain Eukaryota; kingdom Metazoa; phylum Chordata; class Mammalia; order Rodentia; family Sciuridae; genus Xerus; species Xerus rutilus. The sequence continues at coordinate 31,779,030 of CM053408.1, forward strand.
TGTTTAATAGTGACCTTAATGCATGGTGGTGCATGACTGTAATCCCAGCACTTTGGGAGGCTGAGACAGGAAAATCACGAGTTCAAAGCCAGCCTCAGCAACAGTGAGGCGCTAAGCAACTCAGTGAGACTCTGTCTCTATAAAACACAAAATAGGGCTGGGAATGTGGCTCAGTGGTCTAATACCCCTGAGTTCAATCCCTGATACCAAAAAAAAAAAAAAAAACACAGTGACCTTAATGGTTCATGGACATTTATACATACTCATATTTGTTTTTTTCTTATTTCTAGCATTTTTGAAGCCAGTTATTTTTCACAGATCAGTTTTTTGAGGACTAGGGTGTTTGATTAGTATCTTTCAGGGTTTTTTTATTCTTTTATTTTTACTTTAATATTTTCAAAATTTTACTTTATATATATGTATATTTCTCTCACCTGTTTCCCTCTACTCTTTCCCTTTTCTTCTGCTAACAGCTAATCTCTATTGTTCTCTCTTTCACTCTTCCTATAATTTGTTACTTCCATCCTCTCTCCTCCTCCCTCATAATCATCACATCCTATATCACTTCTGTTCTCTCCCTGTCCACCATTTGAAATTGTAAACACTTTTGCAAACTTATTGTTTTTATTGTTGGCAATAACTGATCATATAATTCCTGTTTATTGTGACATTGAGACATCATAGAAGGAATTATTTGGTTTAATGCTGTATATTGTTTGCTTTGGTTGTTGTTATTATTTGTCTTGCCCTATACAATAAGGTATTAGAAATCTTCAGGGACAATGTAATTCCAAAGAGTAGAAACTCTAGTGCCTCAGATATATATTGTTAGATGAGTAGACACACAAACAATATGAAAAAGCAAGGGAACAAACTGGTCCAAACAAACCAAGATACTCCAATAACTCCATCAACACTACAGTGGAAGAAATGTCAGAGAAGGATTTTAGAATGTACATAGTTAAACTGATCTGTGAGGTAAAGGACAATATAAGGAATGAAATCAGAGAGAAAATAAAGTAAGTGAAAGATTACTTTAATAAAATGATAGAGATTCTGAAAAAAAATTAAGCAAAAATCCTCAAAATGAAGGAATCAATAAAACAACTTAAAAATTCAACTGGAAGCACTACCAACACATTAGATCACTTGAATGATAGAGTTTCAGGCAATGAAGACAAAATATATAATCCTGAAAACAAAGTTGACCATGGAGAAGAGATGTTAAGAGACATTTTAATGGTAAAATCTAGTCACAGAGCTGGTCCTTACTCAATGGGCAAAGAAATAGGCCATGCCTCTTTCAGGAAAGACTGGTAAAAAGATAATGGCTAGTTGAATTTGAATGCATCTTTCAAAATTATGCTTTGATTTCTAACTTATAGAAATATTCTTATATTCCTACAGATCTATGAAATTTTTTCTCCTATAGTTGATGTGCTTTATGAATAAGTTAGTAGAAAATATTGAATTATACCCTCAATTCAATAAATTCCATCCTTTCATAGTGTTTCCTAATGTTGATTGTTAGAATTAAAAATAGGATTGCTTGTATATTCCTCTTGAAACCCAATGCCTTTTTATTATAATGCTTTCAAGTTGAGGTATTTGGCCTCTCTAGATATGCAATTACATAATTTGCAAATAGTAATTGACTTTTTCTAGCCTTGTTTCTTACCAAGTTTATTGGCTTTATTATGGTTAGTTAATTTCAGGATAAACAAATTACTTGGAATCATGAACTACCTTATTTCATGCAGCACTAGGTTTTGTTGGGGAGCATTTATGTCACTACATAAAGTATGTATGCTTTGTTCATACCACAAAGCATTTCAGTGTTTTATAAGGTAAGATTATGGAAAGAGGGAACAACTATTTTTAGTAGAAAAAATTATTTGCTTTAGAAAGTGCTCTTTACTTTCCAGCACAAGAAGAACTGATTTTTCATTTTCCATGTGTAATAAACTCTAACAGAATAAACTCTCAGAATACACTGTTTTCCTTTCTTTATGAGAAGGTGACTTTTGCCCGATTGCATAGAGAGTGCTTTCCTTTTCTAATGCAGCATGTTACAAGACAGGAAGCAAAAGCCACATATGAACATGGAGCACGTGAAATGTGGCTGGTTTAAGTTGAATGTGCTGTGAGTATAAAATACATACTTGAAGTTATAGATAATACAAAAATTATTACAGTAATAACAATTATAATAGTAATTATATATTTACATAATTTTTATATATTGTTATAAGTAAAATATATTGCAAATTTAATCTCATTTCTTTTACATTTTTTATCTAGCTTCTAAAAAATCTGATAAAAACACTGTAGCTTGCTTTACAGTTTTATTTGTCAGCACTATTCTAGAGTGCTTTTTCATTTTAACTGAGATATAATTCACATAACATACAATTTACCATTTTGAAGTGTACAATTCAGTGCATTTAGTGCACTTACAATCTCAGCAACCACCACCACTCTGCAGTTTCAAAACTTTTTATGAGCCCAGAAGAATATTGTATCCATAAGCAATCATTTCTCATCCTCTTCTCTTCATCTCCTGGCAACCACTAATCTTTCTACATGTTTAAAATTTTTTCTTAGTACTGCATGTAAAAGGAATCATTCCATAGATGACCATTTTGTCTTCCTTATTTCACTTACCATAATGTGTTATCAAGACTCACCTAAGTCTTGATAAAGGCATATATCAGTACCTTATTTGTTTGTATAGCTGAAAAATGTGCCAATTATGATTAAATACTGCAATTCCTTTATCTCCTCAGTTGTAGGTGAAAATTAAGATTGTATATACTTTTTTGGCTATTGTGAAAAGTGCTGCAATGAACACTTATGAAAAAAGTACTGGTTTGAGTACCTATGTTCAATTCTTGGGATATAAGTATAGGAGTGGAATTGCTGGGGCAGATGGCAATTCCATGTTGAACTTTTTGAGGAACAAGCAAACATTTCTCCAATGCCTGTGCCATTTTACTTTACTATCATGTACTAGGGCTTCTGTTTCTCTACATACTTGCCAATACTTTACTATCATGTACTAGGGCTTCTGTTTCTCTACATACTTGCCAATACTTATTTTCTATTTTTTGATTATGGCAATCACAGCAGGTTTGGAATAGTATGTCATTGTAATTTTAAATTGATTTTCTTTAAATGATCTTATGATTAAATTGATTTAAATGATTCTGAACATACTTTCATATGCTTGCTAGCCATTTACTATTTTTGGAGGGATAAATGTCTGTTTGAATCCTTTGTCCATTTATTTTTTGTTATGTTGTTTGGTCTTTATTATTGAGTTGTGAAAGTTCTTTATGTATTCTAGATAGAAAATTTTTATCAAATATATGATTTGCAAATATTTTTCCTTTTCTATAGGTTTTAAAAACCTTTCTTCTTTTTTTGCCTGTCTACTGTGAGTTTTATTTTTATTGGTTTTTTATTCATATACAGAATTTATTTTGACATAATTATAAAATATTATGATGAAATATAATTTGCTCTTATTCAGTCCACAGTATTTTCTTTTCCCTCTCATCCTCTCTCCCTCTGTTCCCTTACCTCTACGATGGTGATCTTTTTGCTATTTACTTATATATACTTTTTATTAGTGCCTTATGGATATACATAGTGGTGAGATTCACTGTGATATATTCATATAAATAAATAGGAAAGGTAGGTCAGATTCATTTCACTGTTCTTCCCTTATCCAGTCCTTTCCCCTCAATCAATCACATGTCTACTCCACTAATTTTGCTTCTATTTTGATGGAACCCTCTCCCCCTTTCCTTCTCTCTCTTGATAATTTTTTTGGATATGGTTTTGTTTCTGCTTCACTATTACAAAGTCTAATTTAACTATCTTTTTTCTTTTATTGTTCATGCTTTTTTTGTGTATCAAATTGAAAAGTACACTGTGAAATTCAAGGTCATAAATACAGGTTCCTATATTTTCTTCTAATATCTTTAACAATACAGCTCATTGACTCATTTTTAGTCAATTTTTGTATGTATAGTGAGGTGTTCTTCCATGCTTGCCTTTCCAGTTGTCGCAGAACCATTTAAGATAATTCTTTCTCCCACTGAATAGCCTTTGCATACTTGCTTGAAATCAATTGGTAATAGATATATAGAAATAAATTCTGGACTTTAATTCTGTGCCTTGGTCTGTATGCCTGTCTTTATGCCAGTTTCACATTTCTGATTGCTGTAGTTTTGTAGTTTGGAAACTGGAAAGTGTCTGATTTGGGTTTAAACACTGTTTTGAATATTAGTGAGATGTGGACATTCCATATAAATTTGAAGAATTTTCTGGAAAAGAAAGGCCACTTGAATTTAGATAGAATTGCATTAAATCTGCAGAGTAGTTTTAGCACTTTTGCAACATCAAGAATATGAAAACTTTCTAATCATAGGTTATGACTTTTTATTTGTTCATATATTTTTAAATTTCTTTTGACAATGTTTTATATATTTTCATGTACAAGTTTTTCAGTTCCTTGGAAAAAAATTTTCAGGTATTTTATTAATACTATCACAAATGGAAGAGTTCTATTTCCTTTGTGGAGTTTTCATTTCTGGTTTATAGAAATATAACTCATTTCTCTATGTTAATCTTTTATCCTGCAACTGTGAATTTGTTGATTTATTTCAACAAATGTTTGTCCATATTTTTTAGAATTTTACATCTTCTATAGATGTAAAATCATTTGCAAATTGAGAAAAGTTTATTTTCTCTTTACATGTCTTTTATCCTTCTTGCCTAAGTGTTCTATGTAGATCTTTCAGTATAATATTGAATAGCAGTAGTGAAAGTGGGCAATTTTGTCTTATTTCTGATATTAGCAGGAAGCTTTCTACCTTTTACCATGGAGTATGATGCTAAATGGAAGTTTCATAAATGCCCTTTATTATCTTAGAAAGTTCAATCACATCTTAATTTGTCAAGTGTTTTTTCACAAAAGTGTGCTAAACCCTGTCAAGTTCTTTCTCCCTATTTATTAAGATGTAGGACTATATGTATAGTTATTTTTCCTTGATTCCATTGATGTGACATATTACATTGATTTATTTTCCTATGATCAGTTACCTGTCACTTATTGAATTATGCCCTCTTGAAATTTATATTATGTGATTTGGGAGGCTGAGCTAGGAGGATCCCAAGTTTGAGACTGGTCTCAGCAATTTAGCCAGGCCCTAAGCAACTCAGAAAGACCTGGTCTCAAAATTAAAAGGACTGGGGATGCAGCTCAGTGGTAGAACACCACTGGGTTCATTCCACAGTATGTAAAAAAAAATAAGTAAAATAAAAAAATTAAATGTTGAATTTCTAACCCTCCTCAGTACATCAGAATATAACCTCATTTTGGACATAATATCTTTAAAGAGGTTATTAAAGTTTTTAAGAGTAACTCTAAAAGTTAAAATTGGACTGATTAGACTATTAAAGTGGATCACACTCTAATATAAATGGCATTCTTATAAGAAGAAGCCATTAGGATACACAGAGAGAACCAAGGATGGGTGTGCACAGAAAGATGACCATATGCCAAGGAACTAGGAGGATAGCAACTCTAGTTGACATGGACAAGATTCAAAAGAAACCTACCATGTTTATTACTTTTATCTTAGACTTCTATCCTTCAAAATGGTGAGAAAATATATATATTTTTTTGCTAAAATCAACCAATGTGGTATATATTCTTATATCAGCCCTAGCAAACTCATACTGCTCTAGCATTCCTGGGATAAATCCCATTTGGTCAATGGTGTGCAATCATTTTAACATCCCTTTGGATTTGTTTTGCTAGTTTTTGTAGATTTCCACATCTATATTTATAAGGGATATTCATTTGTAGATCTTTTCTTTTGGTATCTTTGTCTGGTTTTTGGCATAAGAATAAATCTGACGTAAAAGAATGTGTTGTAAATACTGCCCAGGCAGCATTTGTCTTGTTCTCTGTACCGACAAACCAACAAGCATATTAAAACACAACCCTGATCTCTCAAGCTCTCTAAGACGTAGTCCTGTTGTCCACTCTGGCACCAGCACAGCAAGACAAGTCAGGAGTGTGTACTGCCTCAGACTGCCTGAACTGGGACTGGGGAATGTGGTTGGCGGTTTCTATTTGAAATGCCAAAATGTTTCAAAATTTAAGCACTTTTCTATTTGTTAAACATTGCCTGATCTTTACAATTGTTGAACTAATGTCTAGAATTCCAAAATAATTGATTGTTAAAATTCATTTCAGCTCAGTATTTGTTTCAGTGGAGAGAAAATTTCCTAGAGATCTACATCTTACCATTTTCTGTACCATTCTAGAGGGATATTTTGACACTTATGTTGAAAAACATAGCCAATGAGAATGTCTCACTGAAATGCACAGTAGCAGTGGGTATCAGGGGACGATGGAGAATATGAAACAGTGAATGCAAAGAAAAATTAATTTGATGCAGTTTGAAGCAAAACCAGCAATGAATGAAAAGCCAAAAGCATGAGGAAGAGCAAAATAAACAAGAGACTCAACTTCAAGATTTGAACAGGTGAGTGATTTTGACTTCTCAGTATTTGAATGTCTTCTTTATTTTTAGAATAAGTAAATATAATTTTTGTGGTAATTCCTACCTCTGAAATTTTTGAAATGTAAGTACATAGAAGTCAAACATTACATTTTTAAGTTTTCATTTTAAATCATGCCTTATTATAAACCTGTGATTGATATGTAAAAAAAAGATGATATTTTATGTACATGGTTTACAGAAATTTTTCACTGTCAATCACACAAAATTCAGTATTTGCTGAAAAATTATTTTGTACTAAACAAGGCCAGGCACATGGAATCATAAACTATTTTTACCTCAAAGACAAGACAAAAGTATCCATGTTCTTCCTTCCCCAACCTAAACTACTATGTTTTCTATAAAGATAGCCCTGTATATCTCAAGTTAATGCTGGGCATGGTGGCACACACCTGTAATCCCAGCCTTCTTTGGAAGATGAAGCAGGAGGACCGTAATTTCAAATTCAGCCTCAGCAACTTAGCAAAGCCCAAGAAACTTAGCGAGAACCTGTCTCAAAAAAAAAAAAGGGCTGTAGATGTGGCTCAGTGGTTGAGTGCCCCTGGGTTCAATTCCCAGTATCTTAAAAAAAAAAAAAAAAGAAAGAAAGAAACCAGTGGAGTTATAATTTAGAATCTGTTGTGTGAGTTTGCAGGATATTTTCATGCACAACTTCTGATTATTTAACAGAAATTCAAAAGAAATATATTAATAAGCTTTCATTTAAAATTTATAATAAGAATGTAGATTTGGCCATTTATAGTGCATAAAATATATTATTTTAAATTCAGCCATACAAATAGTTTTCCTATTTTTCTTCACAAACTATGTATCCTTAGAGCATTGCAATTCTACTTTTATTCATTTTTTCTGTGAGACTCACAGTCTAGCTTCATGTCAGATTTTATGTGGACAATGATTCCGAATTGGAAATAATAAATAGAAAAATGGCAAAGAACCCACACTTTGTGTTTGTGTGTGTTCTGTGTTAGTTTGTTTGCTTTTAAAATATCAAAATCTACCAGCATTCAGAATATCTTCTGTAATCATTATCCCTAGATTCCTGTTCAGCATTCCAGTTCTTAAATCTTTTTTATAGTTCCTAATAATAGAGTTATTGTCTTTATAGCACTTTATGAAATTTTACTTAAACACAGACAACAAAGTTCCTGCCACATAAAATTATAGTTTTAACTACAATAGTTCAGAAGTGTGTATTGCTGTTTGTTAGTTAGCATTCTAATATTTACAAATACTAATGTATCTCATCTTCAAAATAATACCAAGGAAGTGGTCCATTTCTATGGTCATTCTACTAATCCTATGGTAGAAGAGGTAAAGTATCTTGCCCTAAATCCCTAAGTCCCACATGTCTAGTGCATGTGGCCCCACAATTCAAATCCAGGTAGTCCAACTCCTATGATATGATTTCTGTATAAGTGATTAAAGTGATAAACTTTCCTATAAGTGATAAAAATGATATAATATGGGGAGTAAAAAATAAAAATCATCTGCCTAGATGTCAAATATATTAATTTTGGGTGAAGAATGAGAATATAATTTTATCTGCAACAAAAATTGAGATATCTGCCAAGAATTTAGAAGGCAGACTTAAAAATTATACTGAATTTCTGTGTAATACAGTTATATGAATTTATGTTAATTTGTACATTTGTATGCTTGCATTTTTATAATGAATATAACATGTTATAAATTATAAAATCATTATGACAAAAAAGTTCTACTTAAAATGTATTACATATTCTATTAACAATAGCATTGTTTGGAGCCTCTCATTTTTTCTTTAAGTTCTAGTTCATAGTTTCCTTAAAAATGACACTGGAATTCTAAACTAATAAGCCTTATGAAGACATAATCTTCATATCTGAAATAAAGACTGAATTAAGTTTGCATTCATTTGGTTTATCTCTTTAGAAAGTAATTTTAAAGCAATCACCTTTTAAACCCACACAAAACATCCTTTTATCTACAACCCATGTTTCACATTTAATGAGCATTTCGCTCTATGCATATGCAAAGTTTTATATTCTTTGATGCATAAAATCATCAAAAAAGAAAAATATTATGTACTTTAATGGTATAATATTTGTTCTCAAGGATTTCAATTCCATTCATGTGTACAACAATGTTACTTTTGCAACTTTCACATTTTCTTAAATGCTGTCTCAAATGTTATTCTTACTTAGAAAAATAAATAAATATGTTAAAACATCTTCCCTAAGTAACTTTCATAAGTAAAACTATAGTTTTTTTTTCCTCAAGAGAAAATAGGACTGTTTTAATATCTGGTTATAAGAATTGAGAAGAAACTAGTAAATTATACTTCTATTATCTCGCATAAAATCAAAAGTTTGAAATAAAACAAGGTATGACTTTCATGAGAAATTTTACTGTCTATATCTACCTAATAACCACTCATCCTTCCAAATATTAATCTTTTAAAAGTGTTACATACTTTTTTATTCAAAATATGTTAATAATTTCATCATAAAAATCATGTGTCTAGAAGACTACTGATTTGATTCAAATAGTTTTTAAGTGATTTATTTTAGAATAATATTCAAATTATGTTTGAATACACTGTGTACAGAATAATAAATAATTATAAAGCAATTGAAGTTGTTTCATTTATATTTCCATGCTTCTTAAGTAATAGTTATATGGTTTGCCATTAGATTTATATTGTGTAGTACAATTCTTAGATAAAAATATGTTTACACGCTTAATTTAAGTGATACATAGTGGTTATGGATGTTATATCCTTATTTAGTACATATTTAAGCACATTTCAAATAAGGCACAGATATTGTCTGACATTAGTGATACTAGTAGGATCTTTAAAAATTGACCATGGTGTTTTGCTGCTATTAATGGTCTTTCTTGATTTTTTTAATTTGTTCTAATTAGTTATATATGACAGTAGAATGCATTCTGACACATAATACATGAATGGAGTATAACTTCTCATTCTTCTGGTTGTACATGATGTAAAATCACACTGGTTGTGTAGTTATATATGCACATAGGGTAATAATGCTGGATTAATTCAGTCATTTGCAAGCAAAGGAGACAGGCTTCAAGAGAAACCAAACTTCTGACACCTTACCTTGGACAGCAAGTTTCCAAATTGTGAGAAAATAAATTTCTGTTGTTTAAATGACCCACGCTGTGGCACTTTGTTTTGACACACCTAGCCAACTATCCCAATGGTTGATCTTTGATTCTCCCAACTTGTTCTCAATACCTTTCAGCCTAAGCACAAACTTTGCAAACCATGGCCCTCTCCTTACTTGGATGCTATGCAGTTTCTTTGATGTGTTTTCCATTGTTTCAGCAAATTAATAAACCTAAATTTGTTTCCACAACAGTTTTTTCTTGATGATCTTTATATGATGGGCTTTTTAATCTAATTCCTGAGATTCACAATCACCCATGAGGTCAAAAATTCACCTTGATACAAAAAGCCTATAACCTCTCTCCCTTTCCAATGATAGAGTTTTATTCTCTTCATATATATAGACCTTGATAATAATAGCTTTTTTATTGTTTGCCTTATGGGACACTGACTATCATTTGGCAATTACTTTATTTTCCATGCATGAAATTGGGTTCTAAAAATCTCAGATCTGATGGTATTGAGAAATTATAGGAGAGGTGATATAAACCTTTTAATACTCCATGATGAGATTACAAAAAAGTCATAAAATATCAGTTAATTTTTCAACTTGCTATGATGTTGAGATGTGTAATGGATACTATGATTTAGCTCTGCTTTCATTCCAGTCATATCTCATCCCCTTCTTAGAACATGGAAATGTATTATTATCTTTATACATTAAAAACACCAACATGTTTTCAGAGGAAATAAATCCCTTTATTTTTTTCCAGCTTCCAAATTTTATAAACATATTAACTCACACTCTCTATCTCTTTTATATTAACAACCTCTTAAAACACATGTTGGGAACCTTAAAATCCTAGAACACTTGATTACTAGCTCTTGATAAAGTTTTATTTATTGCAAATTTTCACCAAAAGATTGTCTCCTGAGAAAAATGATTCAACATTTCTACTGTAGTTTGGAAATTCAATGTCCCCCAAAGGCCCATGTGCTAAAGGTTTGGTCCCTACCTTGGCACTATTGGAGAGGTATGGAAAATTTAAGAGGGGAAGACAAATAGATATCTTCTGGTCATTGGGAGCACATCCTTCAAAAGGATTGTGGCATCTCAGTTTCTTCCTCTCTCTCTGTCTCTCTCTCTCCTTTTATTTTTTTTCTTACCCTTCTTCTTTTTTAGTTTTTTAAAGCATCCCAACCATGAGGTGAGAAGTTTTGGTCCACCATGTGCCCTCTGTCATAATGTGTGTCCTCAATACAAGCCCAGAAACAATAGGTCAACTGAACCTGGATTGAAATACTGGCAAACTAGGCAAAAGAAAAAAACAAACAAACAAACAAAACCATGAGTATTAGTTCAGAGATCAAGTTAATCAGCCAGTTCTGACTGTTTGCAGACATACTACCTGGCTCCTGGAAGGTTTTGTTAACCAAGTGAGACAACAGAGTTCTACTCCTCATTACTTTTCTAGTGTGAGACTTCCTTCTTTCTCATAATGAATCACTAAAGACTTAGTAATTATAACATAAATTTCAACTACTGTAAGACCTAGGGACAACACTCCAACAGAGGCACAAGAAACAACTTCCTCAATAGAACTCCTAAAGCTCAGAAAATAATTCATTCCTCTGCGCTTTGCTTTTATTGTTCCTTATGGCATTTTCTTACCTACTTAATTATTTTTATCCCTAAAATTCAGGAATCACTTATGTTTCAAACTTAGTCATCTATTACTTGAGAAATACTTTCTTAAATTGTAGATTGTTAATACATTTGCAATGACCAATAGAATATTATTTACATCATTATATACTATTTAAAATATTGTGTTGCATTTCTATATTGTATTATATGGATTTGAAATTACTTTTCTCAATAATTTTCACAGTCCTAAGATAAAATCATAACACTGTATTTATACTTACAAATTAGTATTTATAGATATGGAAAAAACTAGATCTCTATCTTGCACTCTGCACAAAAACCAACTCAAAATGAATTAAAGACCTAGGAATTAGACCATAAATTTCAACTACTGTAAGAAAACATAGGGCCAACACTCCAACATAGAGGCACAGAAAACGACTTCCTCAATAGGACTCCTAAAGCTCAGGAAATAATAGGGAGAATTAATTAATGAGATGATGTCAAATTAAAAAAAAAATCTGTGGAGCAAATAAAAGTTAATAGGATGAAGAGAGAGGCTACAAAATGGGAGAAAATCTTTTTCAGCTATTTGTCTGACAGAGAATTGATAAACCTAACACCTAAAGAATTGAAAAAACCACCCCCTCAAAAAGAAAAGAAGAGAAAAGAAAAAGAAAAACTCCCCAAATCCCAAATAACACAATAAATAAATGAGCAAATGAAATAAACAGACATTTCTCAAAAGAAGAAGTACAAATAATCAACAAATGTGAAAGAATGTTCAACATCTATAGCAAAAATAGAAATTCAAATCAAACCCAACTGCGATTTCATCTTACTCTAGTTAAAATATTAATCATCAAGAGTATAAATAATAAAAATTTCTGGTAAGGATAAATGTATTATTTTGATAACAGAACTCTTATATATGGTTTGTGAAATTGTAAATTAATGCAACCAATATAGGAAACAATATGGAGGTTTCTCAAAAGACGAGGAATGGAACCACCATGTGACTGAGCTGTACCACTCCTCAGTGCTCAACCAAAAATTTAAAGATAGCATACTATAATAGTGCAAGTTTGTACTATCACAAGTCATAATAGTTGTTATGCAATCATATGGGTGTTCATGAAAATATAAATGACTAAAGAGAAATGTGTATAAATATGATGGAGTTTTATGTCATTTGAAGAAAAAATTATGTCATTTGCAGAGATGGAGTTTTTATTCAGCTGTAAGGAAAAAAATATGTCATTTGCAGGAAAATGGATAAAAGTGGAGAGCATTATGTTAAGTGAATAAACCAGATTCATGAAGTCAAATGTTATATGTTTTCTCTCAGATGTGGAAGCTAGAGATAAAAAATGGGAGAAAAATAGATCTATAGAAATGGAAGAAAAACTAGTATGATAAAGGAAGAAGATGGTGAAAAGAAGAGGAAGAACAGGAGATGCTGAGAAAATAAAACTGACAAAATTATGCTATATGCATATACAAATATGTCACAATGAATCCCATTATGCATAATTATAGAACACCAATTAAAGATCTTATTTATGTTTACAACTACATTTATAGATAAATGTATAAATTTATAATTATATACTTCTATTTGCATGTATAAACTAATGTAAGTAGACATTAAAATAAATTTTGAAATAACATAAATCCACTAATGCCAACTGACTAAATGTTTATTTTTATGAGGATATATAATAAACTTTGTTTTTTTACAAAATGAATTACTTTAGATATTTGTGAGTACTGTCACAAAAAGCAAAATTAAAGGTAATGGGAATATGGATATTTATTTTAAAAGAAAAGATAGGTCCCATAGGAAATCATGGGAAAAAATGGACAAAGTATTTTGGAAGAACTATCTGTGTTTTTTAAACTAACATAAGGTCAAATTAAAAAGGAGAATAAGCACAAATATAGAAGTACCTAAAGAGTTATTTTGAATTTAACATCAAAGGCCTTATTCTTAATTTCATTTTTATTGACTGGACTGGAATGAACTAGATTGGACTACTGTGCTTTTCAGGGTGTCTAAATCTCCCTCTTTGAAATTCAATTTGCTCAGCTAAAAAGTATCGAAGATAATATCTTTTCATGCTAAGAATGATTTTGAATATTCTGGGCCTTTCATTTTTCCAAATGAATTTCATGACTGCTTTATCTATTTCTATGAAGAACATCATTGGACTTTTAATAGGAATTGGATTAAATCTGTGTAGCAGCTTTGGTAGTACAGTCATTTTGACAGTATTAATTCTGCCTGTATTGGAGATCTTTCCATCTTCTAGGGTCTTTTTCAATTTCTGTCTTTAGTGTTCTATAGTTTTCATTGTAGAAGTCTTTCAACTCTTTAGTTAGATTGATTCCCAAGTTTTGTTTTTGTTTTGTTTTGTTCTGTTTTGTTTTTGAGGCTATTGTGAATGGCATAGTTTTCCTGATTTCTCTCTTAGCTGATTTTTCATTGATGTATAGGAATGCAATTGATTTATGGGTGTTAATTTTATATCCTGCTACTTTGCTGAACTTGTTTATGAGTTCAAGAAGATTTCTCATGAAGTTTTTTGGGTCTTCTAAATACAGAATTATGTTGTTGGCAAACCGGAATAGTTTGCTCTTGGTTAGGGTTTCAAGGAATATGTTGAAAAGGAGTGGTGAAAGAAAGCAAGCATCCCTATCTTGTTCCAGTTTTTAGAGGAAATCATTACATTTTTATCCATTTAGAATGATGCTGACATTGGCATTGTAAAAGTATATGTAGCTTTTACAATGTTGAGGTGTGTTCCTACCATCCCTAGTTTTTCTAGTGTTTTAAACATGAATATATGCTGCATTTTGTCAAATGATTTGTCTGTGTCTATCAAGATAAGCATGTGGTTCTTGTCTTTAAGTTTATTGATGTGATGAATTACATTTATTGTTTCCATATATTGAACCAACCTTGCATTCCTAGGATGAATCCCATTTGATCGTGGTGCACTATCTTTTAAATATGATTTTGTATGTGATTTAACAGTATTTTATTAAGAATTTTCACATATATATTCATCAGGGATACTGGTCTGAAGTTTTCTTTCTTGATGTGTCTTTGTCTGTTTTGATCTCAGAGTGATAGTAGCTTCATAGAAGGAGTTGGAAGGGTTTCCCCCTTTTCTATTTCCTGAAATAATTTGAGGATTATTGGTGAAAGTTTTCTTTTGAAGGTCTGGTGGAACTTGGCTGAGAAGCCATGTGGTCCTGGAGTTTTCTTGGTTGGTAGGCTTTTAAGATGTCTTTAATTTTATTGCTTAAAATTGATCTGTTTAAATTTTCCATATCCTCCTGTTTCAATTTGGGTAGGTCATATGTCTCTAGAAATTTGCTTTTTGCTTTTACAAATGGTAGATTTGTGAGATTGTCTGGCATGAGTTGCTGACATTCATTATGCCAGTGAATTAGACTAATTTGGGATCAAATAACGTGGACAAATGAAACAATACTTGATTCTACCAGTACCTGTTGAGGGATAACTGCCAACATTACATAAACTTCTTAAGGAGTTGAAACAGCTATTAGCTGGTAGTAGGTATAAAAAAGTTACTGTTCAGATGTTTTAGATAGTGGAAAAAGTGATAATTATTTCATTTTATAGGTAGAAATCATAATCTTTTTTTATTTATTCAGATTTTTTATTATTAGAGATAGAAATGAGTTACAATCATTTTTATTTTTTTATTAAGAATATAGGTGATGTCTAAAAATGTTATTAGCATATTCAAGCTTGCATACTTCACTGGTCCTGGAAAGAAAACTGGAAACAAATTGTCCAATTGCAGACTAACACCTTTTACGTTAGAATAACTAACGCTAAATAAGAAATTAAAGTTAGTGGAAGATATTAAAAGATATTTGATTAATACTGAGGTATCTTTTATTCTTTCTTTAAAAAGAGTGTCATTTACAATAATATGTACATTAAATATTGTTTGCCAATATGCACTTTTGAAAAAAAAGTGTTTTAGAAACTTAAAATAAGAAATTGTATATATAGCTAGTTTTCACCATATTACTGTTAACATTAAAAAAATCTGGATGAACTAATTTAAATTAATAAGATAATTTTATCACTCGGGTATTCAATGGCCAACTCTAAACACGTTTCTAAAGTTAGTTTTTGCAGATTAAAATCATTTTATTAGCAAAATAATCCAACTATTAAGACAAAATTTCATTGAAAATCAACATAAAACATTAAAATACGCAGCTAGTTAACATATATTCTTGAATTACTATTACTTATTTACAGATTATAGCTAGTACAACATACTGTGCACTTGTACTAATGCATTTATCTAAGAAAACATCATCCTATAAAAAGGTTACTTTATATTTCTTGTATTTTTTTTCAGAGAGAAATATTATTCTGACAATACAAACTGATTATAATACCTAATAGTTAATGATCATTTTTACTTCTTAAGAAAGAAATTTTTTTCTGTGTCAGAAGAACATTATATTGAAATGGATTTTGAATTCAAGTTCTTGACCAAATTCCTGTTATAGAAACAAGATAAGCTCTATTGAGACATAATATTTAAACAATTAAGGATGATAATATTTTGTTATTAGACATCTAAAAATTATTATGATACATTTATTGGTAGAATTAAGAGTTGAAAAGGAGTAAATACAAGACTGAAATTGTATATTATTCATTATGCTACAAATGTCTTCATGGCATGAAACTTTTAAAGCATAAAGATGAAGATGTACAAATATGCATATAATACTTCTATACATACTAACAATGATTATTAATGAAAATGAAGCCATTTAGTATGTCTAACAAAGCCCTGTCTTTTCAATATCATTATGCTAACTATACTGATGTATGCAAATGCTTAATTTACGAACATATTATCTTTTCCTGACATTTAATTTTTATTACATAACAAAAAAGCATAACTAATTATTCTTTAATGGTGATATAAAATAAGAGAATATACCACAAATGAGAAAGATTAAAAAATCTTTAACATAATTTGATCTGTAGACAGCGCATTTGTTTCATTGATATTTTGAGTTCAAGCCTGATAACACTGAAATGGAGCAAGATACCAAACAAGAATATAAACATTAAAAATTAACTGATACTACTTTATCTCACGAAAACACTATCTAGCTTTCATAAACATGTAGTCTATCAATTAAAGAAATTGAATGACTGCTCACAAAATTCCAGTTTGTAGAATGTTCAAGTGAGTACACATTATTTCAGTGTGGAACATTTTATAAACTGCAAAATTGGAAGTTTCCTAACTCTTTTATTCAAACTTAGCGACTAACAATATCAAGGACACTGCTCAATTTCATAGGCAAAAAAAAAAAAAAAAAGATAACATTTTCTCCCTTGTAATATGTAAGAACTATTTTATTTTCTTTCAATTTTGTTTCCTTTAGGATGAAATCTCCACACCTCTCAAATTTTAAGCTTAAATAAAATGAATTAATTCTCTGTAGTTTCTCACTTCTTTACTTATACTTCACACCAAATATAGTTTATATTTACAGTCAATATTTTCTGAAACAATGCTGATTAATAGAGTACTTCAAATAGGTGATGTTCAACTAAAATTTACTACAATTTCAACAACCATTTTCCCACTTTCCTCCACTCCACATTCTTTTCAATCTCTAGTGATCACAATTTGATTTTGACACCATTTACATTTGCACAGGAGTGAGTTCATGTAGCACTTGTCTTTCTGTGCCTGTCTTATTTCACTTAATATTCTCCAGTTCTGTGCATTTTGCTGTAAATTGCAGGATTTTGGTTTTCTTTATGTCTGAGTAATAATCCCTTATGTACATAAATGCCACATATACTTTATCCATTTATGTGCTGATAGAACCCTAAGATGGTTCCTATTTCAGCTACTGTGAATAATGCTGCAATATATAATAGCATGCAAGTATCTGTTGGTATGCTGATTTCATTTCTTGTCAGTATAAAGCAAAGTGGGATAATTGGATCATTGTTTTAGAAATTAGGGATAGAGATATAAATTGTGTTATAGAAAGAAAATAAAATAATTTATCTTATTGTTTTCCTACCAGGCACAGCGATGAGGCAACTTCTAATTCTATGGGAATATATATTTAAGGTATCTATTTTGAATATATTTTTGCATATGTTGCATTTACACAAATTAGCATACATTATTTTGCAAAATATTTATGAAATGCCATATACAATATAATGCCAGTATTTGCTAATTTTACTTGTAGTGTAATTGTCCTAACTGTTGTATCATTTAAATATGAGAAGTATATATTGAATATTTAAAATCTAAAGTAATAAATGCATTGTGTATATTTACTTTTAATATAATATTATTGCATCATCAAATGTATCATGTAAACTCTGGGAGATTTAATTTGTGCAAAAGACCTCTCAAAGGATGTGTGTTCTGAAAAAAAAAATCAACCACAAGATGCAATAAATTCCCAAATGCATATGATTGAATGATAAATTACAGAAGTAAAACATTTGGTATTTTATTGATGGATTTTCGAACTAGAGTGGAATGGGCAATAGAAAATAATATTAACATTGTAAAGGGAATATTAGCGGTAGCTACAATGAAGAGCATTTTAGTACTATCTACCTAAGAAGGTAGAACTTTTGATAGTCTAAATCTTATATTTTTTACAGTACTATGAGTAAGATAGTTGGTGAGCTTAAGAAAATTGGTATTTCAATTTTGATTCAATAACAAAGTTAACTCATAATAGATAAGAAAAAATGGAAATAATTGCTCTATGGAAAGCACCTCATAGCTGGATGCTGCATATTCAAAAGTCACAAATTACATTATGAAATCTAGTTTGTTCTATTTTATAGCTCTTCCTTTTGCAGTATTATCTGCATTATCAATCTCACTAGGCAGTGTCAGCAGCTCCAGGTTAACATCATTTCTAGTGTGAGATGACACAGCAGAAAGAGAACATTTGCTTCATTTTCTATATTGCAAACAAAAAAAATTATTGTGCTAATGGCTCTAACTAACTCATGTTTCCATCACTGTTGAGAAAGAATTTAACAACTTTATCTCAGTAGAATTAAATTATATAAATGTGGAACATATATGGTAAGTTTATGTGCGTTATGAGTAGACTTCCAAAAAACACTAAGAAAATATCTTAAATAGTCAAAAAAATCAAATATAACACTGAAAAATATTTGTATAATTCAAAAGAAAACAATAAAGAAGAGAGGGATGTGAGACATAAAGAAAAAATAAATTTAAATGACACATGAAAATCCAATTATATCAAAAGCAGCTGTGTGTATAAATGATCAAACACATGATTAAAAGGCAGAGACAGACTGAATTAAAAAGTAAGATTCAAATATTTGTGTTTAAGTGAGGCACATTTAAATTTAAAGACAGAAACATGGAATGTGAAGAGATTAAAGATAAAAATACCACTCAGAAAGCAACCATAATTGCTGGAGCAGTTATACTAATATCAAAATGGACTATAAAATTTTAGAAAAAAATACTGAAGATAAGGAAGAGCATTTGTAATCACAATGGGTCAATCCACCAAGAAGATAAAGCAGTTATGAATACAGATACACCTATAATCAGAGCAGAAGACAAACAAGAAATAGAAGAAATTAACAGTATCATAAACAAATCAGACTTAACACATCTACTAGAAATAGTTACTCATAATAGTGGAATGTGCATTTTCTTAAGCATATATGAAACTCTCCATGATAGACCATATGCTAGTCATAAAATAAGACTTAATAAATTCAAAATCCTTGAAGGAATACATGCATGGCTTCTGAGGAATTGGCTACACAAGGAATTAAGGTAGACCACTACAACATATCGAATTCTAAGAAAATGGCAAATATGTGGATATTAACCCAGTCCAAAATAGCTAATCCAGATAAGAAGAAATCAAAATGGATTTTAGAAAATAATTTCAGAAGAATGAAAATAAAAACACACAGCATAGCAAAACGTATTGAATGTAGCTTAAACAGTGTTTACAGAGAAATTTATAGTTGTCAAGATATAGCAGGTGTGTGTGTATGTATACCCAAACACACATATATAACAGGGGTGTGTATATTTTTAACCGCTAATGTAATCATTTGCCTAAAGGTACTGGAAAAATAATATTAGACATGAGGAATTTAGAACAGGGTTAAAATAAATGATACAGATTATATAAAAATTAGAAAAATCTAACAAAATCAAAAGTTGTCATTTCTTTTTTATTTTATTGGTTCCTTTTAGTCATACATGACAGTGGAGTCTATTTTGGTATAATTATACACATATGGAATATCTTATTCTTATTAGGACCTAGTCTTATGGATGTATGTGATGGTAAGAGTTCCTGTGGTATAAAAAGTTGGAATCTTTGAAAGATCGATAAAATATATAAACCTTTATGTGAAATAACCAAGAAAAAACAGACGGCTCAGATTACTAAAGGAAAGAAGTGGCATCACTAATAATCCTAAAGATTAATAATAAGTGTTAGAGAGTGCTACTGCCATGAATAGCTGTATGTCAATAAATTATAGAAATGAGTGAAATGGACAAATGCCTAGAAAGACACAAACACTAGATACTGACCAAATGAGAAATAGAAAATTACAGTGGATCTATCAAAGGAAAGGGACTAAATTTTTAGAACAAAAATGCCCAGGCCTGAGTGGCTTTACTAACAAATTCTACATAATCTTCAAATAAAAATTAGTACTAATTCTTCACAAATTTTCTCTTACTTTATAAAATTAATATTATTCTAATACCAAAACTAGAGACAATGCAAGCAAAGAAATTTACACAATAATATATCTTACAAATATCAACACAAAAATGCTTAACAAAATACAAATAAGCCTAATCCAGAAAAATATAGAAAATTATATGCATTGTTATAAAATGTTATTTATCTCATAAATCCCTTGTTGGTCCAAAATCTAAAAATCAATTAATGTAATATACCATATAAATAAAGTGGAAAATAAACATACATCAACAAGTAAAAAGATACATAAAAATTTTGACATAATTCCAACATTAGTGATTCAAAACACTCAAAAATGAGGAATAGAGAGCTATTTTTTAAAGCTAACAAAGGACATTTATTAAAATCCCAAAGCTAATGTCGTGCCAACTTTGACAGACAATGTATTCTAAGATCGGGATAATGAAAGGATATTTATTTTTTACTTTTTTTTTTCAGTATTACACAAAAGTTTGGGATGTATGTGGAATGACAACTAACGGGTAGGAATTTTTTTTTTTTTTAGTAATAGAACTCTTTTAAAATTGATTGCTAGGATGGTTCCACAACTATGTTAATATGCTAAAAAGAAAAAAACCCACCAAATTATACACTTTATTAAGCCAGGCACTATGGTGCATATCTATATTCTCAGTGACTCAGGAGGCTTAGTCAAGAGGACTACAAGTTTTAGGCCTCAGTAACTTTGTAAGACCCTCAGGAACTTAGTGAGACCCCATCTCAAAGCAAAAATCATAAAATAAAGAACTCTTCAGTAGTAAAGTGCCTCTAAGTCCAAGCCCCAGTGAATAAATAAATAAGCAAATAAATCAATAGATTAATTACATTGTATGGTTGCAAATTATATCTTAATAAAGATACTTAAAAAATAATAAATATAGGACCAAAATTTTCTGTTATGCAGGGAAAAAATGCCAGTAAATACTCTGAAATTCATCTAGTTCAAGTAATTTGATGATCTTGTTATGTTTCTTTCTCATGACTATATGGAATCATTATTAATGTCAAAAAACAATCAATGTCATACCACAGAAGCAGGTCAAAACTACTGGGTTTGAAAACAAAAACCAAGTGGTTGCTTACATTACTTTTTAAATACCAATAAAATGTGTTTCACATCAAATACAGTTGTCATGTCCAAATGATTATTTAGCAATATAATAGAGAATGAATCTAGGTAATAAGTCTGAACTTCACCTGAACAACACTGTGATTTACAGGTTTGCCTCTTTTCTGGTAATTTGCTGTGAGTAAGAAATAATAGTAGAATAAATTATAAATAATAATAGTTAACCAATGTGTGAAAAAATGATAAACCAAAACATATTTTATACATTACAAATGCTTATTATGATTTGAACATGAGTATTATGAGTATCCTCTGAAAACTCTTGTGTTAATGTGGGAATATTCAGAAGTGAAACGACCAGATTATGAGAGCTGGAATATTATCAGTCCATCCTAGTTTGAATGGACTAGCTGGGTGGTAATTGTGGGGCTTGGCTGGAAGAGGTGGTCACTAGGGTGAGCCTTGGAAGGGTTCATCTTCCCTGCTGCCCAATTCCTCCCCACCCTGATTTTCAGGAGCCACTTGCTGAGTAGCTTTCCTCCACCTCACACCCTCAAGCCATGATATTCCACCTCACCTAGGTCTAAAGCAATGGAGTCTGCTGACTATAGACTGAACCTCTTAAAACATGAGCCCACAATAAACTTTTCCTCCTTTAAGTTGTTGTCAGGTATTTTGGTCAAAGAGACAAAAACCTAACTAGTATAATGCTGTTGATAGGTTTGCCAAGAAATATGACATTCACTGCATATTTGAGGTGAGGAAGATTCAGAGAGAGCATTTTCTAGTCCACGTTCAGTTGGAGCAGTTGTAAGTCAGACTTGGTGAAGTAATGTATGTAGGGAAACGTTAAGTAATAGAAGGTCAAATGTTTCTTTACTATGTGACTTTACTTTGAAAATCTAACATTCACCATAATTTTCTAGGAAAGCAAAATACAAATTTTTCATTCACAGAATATACTCAGATTATTTTGAAAGTGTAAAAACAATGCATGCCTTATAAAAGAAATGAAAAAGTAAAATTTCATATCAAAAGTGACAAAAACATATTGATTGTCTATTTCAACACACACACATGTTCTTCTAGTAACACCACTAATGACATTGTTCTCTCCATGCTCTTTCATAATTTAATTTTCCTTTTAACATTAAAATAGGCATATTTTCATGTAAATATTTTTCACTATGGTAACCACACTGGTTTCAAAAATAAATTGTATTTAACCACTCCATTATTAATGGGGTTGAGTTTTCAGTTTTAGTCTACTTAGACCTGGAATTGTTTGTCAAAGGTTTTGTATATTTATTTTTGACAATCAATCACTGATTGTTCCCCAGAAGTATATTCTTTATACTCATAGTAAATATTCTTCTGTAAACTTGTGAAATTTGTATTATATTACTATCCTACTTGTCAATATTTAAAATAACCTTACTATTTCAAATTTTCTTTCTCTGCTTACTAATAAGTGGAACACATTTTCCTGTTTGTTGGTCACTTACATGCTTTGAGAAAAGCTATTTCAAGGTCTTTCCATCCACAGGACAACTCCGAGAGTACGCAGATACTCACTAAAGTGTGTGAAATGGTCTGAGGTCACTGTACAGCACACTCTCTCACACAAAGGAAATGTAAATCAAAACAGGAAATTCATATTCAATTTACTCAGAACCAGAATGCACACAGGAATATTGTATTCTAGGTCTTGTTTGATTCTTTCATTTAAAAATGAATCTATTTTACTTAATTTGACATTCATTTCCTATTAATATCCAGACATAAACTATTTTAGAAACAACATACACAATGTGCACTATTGTGAGGCACAAAAAAAAAGGGAAGTAAAACATAATGAGATTCAAATCTCCTAATCCTTTAACAAATCTTCTAATCCACCAGCCTGTCTCCTCTAATGAATGCTCATTCTGTAAGCAGAATCCACTGTGCCACTGACTGGATACTTGCTCCCTAGTTTCAGTTAGATACTGACAACCACTTAGTTTTTTTCTTATCCCAGTGTAACCTTTACATGTTAACCAGCCTATTTTAGAAACAAGAAAATACAGAAAAATATCAGTTTCCATTAAAATATTTGTTTTAGATACCATAGTTCCTATCCAGAAAAAAATAAATAAGCTTTACCTCACACTGTGTTAATTACAGAAGCAAATATATGCAGCTTGTTTTCACTTAATTAAAAAAAAAAAGTCTATGGTTACTTGGTTACTTTCTCATCTAATATGTACTAGGCACAAAGACTAGTGATTTCAATGTCACTCTTAACATACATTTCCCTTTCTAAGTTTGAAGCCAATTTAATACAAAATGAAGTTTACAAGTTTTACAAATTTTAAAGCTACATGATTTCAGAGTAAAACTATATAGGTAAATATTTTAAACAATTGATAATATAAACAAATATTTAAAATAATTACAATGGCTATTAAGAATATAACCCTAATTATGGTCATGAGAAGCAAATGGTTACAGAAGAGGATAGTTAGAGAAGGGGAAAAAAATATACTGAAAACCTATTACTTGTGAGACATTTTACGTAGACATTTTCCATTTGAAAATGAAAGCCAATGGGCATAAAGGCATTCAAATGAGCCAGGTAATACTGATGATATATACCTATATTTCATTTATAAAGTGGGACATTTCACATAGTTCAGAAATCAAAATTTTGTTAATCCCCAAGTATCTAGTAACATTTGATCATTCTCTATAAGGAAAGATAGTTGTGAATCACTTAAGGATGAAGATACATCCTGAGATGTGATGTCAGGCAGTTTTGCAGTGTAAATGTCCTAGAATGTATTCACACAAACCTAGATGGTATTGTTTACTATATCCCTAGGCTTTGGATGTTACTGTACTAAATACTGTAGACAATTACAGCACAATGGGAAAAATTCATGAATTTAAACATATCTGAACATAGAAAAAGTACAGTGAAAATATTAAATGATAAAAATTTTTCAGTTTCTTTATAACTTATGTGGCAGTGTCATGTATGCTGTTCACTGTTTGACCAAAATGTTATTATGCAGTGCATGACCACCCTATGCTTTTGCATTCTTAAATGACACATCATGTAGTTATGCTTGTGTTTCGAATTTCACTGCTCATTTGTTCTCAATCTTTTCGATAGATGTTTTACATTTTCTTGTTTTTTACCTATTTTAAGATTTGTTTTTGCTGTAGTCAGGATTGTGACCAGGAGCACTTTACCTTTGAGCTATATCCCAAGCCCCCCTCCCCCTTTTTCTTTTATTTTGAGACAGGGTCTTATTAAATTGACCAGTCTGTCCTTGAACTTGTGATACTCTTTGCTTAGCTTCCCAAGCAGCTGGGATTAAAAGCATGTAACCATCAGGCAAAGCTTCATCATCCTGATTTTTATACAGTGGAGTACTCAGGACTCAAAACTCAGAATAGTTGAGTGAACTTTTCACTCTCTACTAACTCATGTTTTATGGTTAAAAAAAAAGTACTTATAAACGCATTGCTTTCCAGTTTATAATTCCAGTGCCAATTACTTTTCTAAACTGTCATCTCCTAAATCCACATGTTATCTCAACATCTTTTCTTGGATGTCTATAAGCAGCTAAATGTTATATGCAAAATAATATGTATGAAAACTATTCTTTTAATCTTTCCCCAACTAAGTAGATAGAAACTCCATTCATGGATGTTCAAAGAAAAATTCTAAGTCAGTTATTATTTTTTTTAACCCATTCTACATCCACTCAAAATATAATATTTAGTCTGGACTAGTGCAGAAAACACCTTTTGATCTCTCACTTCTGGTTTTGCTGTCTGCCTACTACATAGCTTTCTTTATATTACAGCCAGATTAATTCCATTAAAAAGCAAGTAATTGGTTAAGTCATTCACCATCAAATTCCAAAGCCTATAGTGCTATATAACTTAGTATTAATTATACATCTCTGACTGATTGCCTACGATTCTTCTTGCTATACTTGTCTCCATGCTGATCCTTGATACACAGCACTTAATCCTGCCTTAGGAATTTCATGCTTCTTCCTTGTATGCAATACTGCTTTCTGCTACCCACAAACTTTACTTTTTTCAGTATATTCTGACCTCTCTTATTTATCTCCGCATACAACAGACCTTTTCTAATTCTACCTTAGATAATTGTACATAGTACATCCATATGATGTTTTAAACACTGATTTCTTTCCCTCCACTTGCCTGTAGAATGGAAGCTCTGTGAGCTTTGGAGATCCATGTATGCACTTTTTTATTCTTAGTGCCAAAACAGTCCTCTGAAGAAACTAATGTTCAATGTTTGTTAAATGATTGAATGAATAAGATAGTTGTAGAAGTTTAGATATTATTCTGATTGTATTCAGGTCAGTGCAGTAGATAAACAGAGAAACAATTAGATAAAAATTTGTGTGTCATAGATTTCACTTCAAAGTGGTTTGAAAAACTATGTGGTGAGAATGGAGAAAAGCTATCAGGTTAAATCAGTAAATTTTTGTTTTTATCTGAGATTTTCATTTGTGCTTTGGGATAGAATTACCTTTGTTTTAAAAAATTGATTTTAGTAGTCCTTTTGATGCTTAGTTAAGACATAAATGTAACAAAATGACCTAAATGTCCATTCAAATGGAGAAGTTAAATGGTCTTTTTAATAATGGAAATTGGAAGATCTATGTGCATGCAAATTATGTTTTCTTTTGAAATTTCATTTCCTAAACAAACATTTAGACTGTGTTGACTACTTAGACTGTTGAGCTCTCACAGCTGAGTATATCAGTAGGAAAGGCAATCATTTCCCCTTCATTATGTGAGACTATTACTAATTTCAGGGCAGTA
This sequence comes from Xerus rutilus, assembly GCA_028644305.1. NCBI lineage: Eukaryota > Metazoa > Chordata > Mammalia > Rodentia > Sciuridae > Xerus > Xerus rutilus. Next base: position 31,805,156 of record CM053408.1, read on the forward strand.
GCATGCCTATTTTAATGCAGTTTCCAGTGGCAGCAGGGCTGAGGTAATCTGGGTGTACACAGTAGACAGGGTCTGAAAATCAACAACTGCATAGCAAAATGTCATGATACTTTTGTAAATGAAAATATTTTCTATTGTTCCTACATCCAAACTCTGGTTGGGTCAAATAAATAGGATTTACCACCTGAGAGAAGTGAATTGTGGAATTGTGCAAAGGGGGCCACTGAAGGGAGAGAAAGCATTTCTCACAAGCAGCTAGGTCTAGATTGTTACCCATAATTTTGAAGTAGAAGAGTAGTTTTTTATCATTTTTGTTCTTAGTTGATCATAAAATTAAAAATATGTATTTTTTAGTATAAATCAGCATAACATCATAAAATCACTTTTACTTTTGATAAAAATAATAAAATTGAAAGAAAAATCCACTTTATCTCTGTATTGCTAAATAATTTTTAAATCAAGAATGTCATACCTATCTCAATAACAACACACTTATTTTTCACATTTTGTAAGTTATAGTTACTTAAATTATTTTCAAAATTATAACTTGAATAATGAAATACAACTTAGTTGTTAGATCAATTTGGTCTGGAAAATGGGATTTTTTTTAAAAAATTTTCATTTTGATAGCTCATTATCAGTGTGTAGAAATGGAACTGATACTTGCATGTTGATTTCATATAATGAAACTTTATAGAATTCATTTATTAGTTCTAAGAATAATTTTATTGGTTGCTTTTAGTTAGTCATAACATTAGGATTCATTCTGACATAATTATAAAAGTATGAAAATAATTTGCTCTAATTCAGTTTTGTTATGGTTTAGGTGTAAGGTATCCCCCAAAAGCTCATGTGTAAGACAATACAAGAGGATTTAGAGGTGAAGTGATTGAATCATGAGAGCCTTAACCTAATCAGTGAATTAATCTCCTGAAAGGGATTAACTGTGGTAACTGAAGGCAGATAGGGTGTGCTGGAGGAGGTGGATCATTGGGGGCATGTCTTTGAGAAATATATTTTGCATCTGGTGACTGAAGTCTCTCTCTGTTTCTTGGTGACATGTTCCAAGGTGCCTTCCTCTTCCACATCCTTCTGCCATGATCACCCTCACCTGGATCCCTGAATAATGGAGTCAGCCATTCATGGACTGAAACCTCTGAAATCCTGAGCCCCCAAATAAATTTTTCCTCTTCTAACTGTTCTTGTCAGGTCTTTTTGTCAGAGCAGTGAAAAAATTGACTAAAACAAGACTCCAGTATTGTCCTTTTTCCTATTCCCTCTCCTTCCACTCTGTTCCCTTTCCTCTACTGATATTTCTGCTATTTACTTATAGTTTTGTTTTTCTTAATTAGTGTCTCATGGATGTACGTGATGGTGAAGATTGACTGTGGTATATTCATATATGTACATGGGAAAGTTAGGTCAGATTCATTCTACCATCTTTTCCTTATCCCATCTTGTCTCCTCTCCCCCTTAATCCCCTTCATCTACTTCACTGATCTTCCTCTGTTTTGATGGAATTTGTCCCCACACTTTTTCCTTTCTCTCATCCCTTCCCTTCTTCCCTCCCTCTCTCATTTTTTCCTTATTGTGGACTAGCTTGCACATATCAGAGAAAACATTTGACTTTTTGAGTTTGGTTTATTTCACTTAGCATGATACTCTCCAGTTCCATTTACCAGCAAATGTTATAATTTTACTTTTCTGTATGGTTGAGTAATACTCCATTGTGTATATATACTTACTTTCTTTATCCACTCATCTGTTGAAGGGCACCTAGTTGGGTTCCATAGCTTGGCTATTATGAATTGTGCTGCTGTAAACATTGATGTTTACATCATCTCTATAATATTCTGATTTTAGATATTTTGGATATATACCGAGGAATGGGATAGTTGGATCACATGGTGGTTCCATTCCTAGTCTTTTGAAGAATCTCCATACTGCTTTCCAGAGTGGTTGCACTAATTTTCAGTCCCAATAACAATGTATCAGTGTACCTTTTCCCCGATATTTTTGCCAACACTTCTTATTTGTATTCTTGATAATTGCCACTCTGATAGAAGATAAAATCTCAATGTAGTTTTGATTTATATTTTCCTAATTGCTAGAGGTGTTGAACATTTTTTTATATAGTTGTTGGTCATTTGGTTTTCTTCTTATGAGAAGTGTCTGTTTAATTCTTTTGTTCATTCATTAACTGGATTATTTAGGAGTTCTTCTGGTGTTAAGATTTTTGAGTTCTTTATATTTTCTAGATATTAATGATCTATCTACTAACAATGACTTTCTTAAAGTCTTAGGGTCTCATCTCAGACCACAGATCATATACAAAAATCAACTCAAAATGTTTTGAGGACTTAAACATGAGACCTGAAATGTAAAACTTCCCATAGGAAAACATAGGGAAAACCTTGAAATTGACTGTGGTGATGACTTATTGAATATGATAACAAAAATGTAGGAAAAAAATTTGTAAATGGGGTTGACTAAAAAGCTCTGCACAACATAAGAATGAATCAATAAAAGAATATGGCAACCTACAGAATGGAAGAAAATATTCACAAACTGTATGGGCTTAACCTTAAAATAGAGTTAATATCCAAAATATATAAGAAACTTCTACAACTCAACAGCAAAAAAAAAAAAAAATCTGATTAAAAAATAAGTATAGGGCCTCAGTAGATATTTCCAAAAGAAGACACATGTCCTTCAGGTATATGAAGAGATGCTCAAAATCACTAAACATCAGAGAAATGCAAAGGAGAACCATAATGAGATATTACACATTTTAGAATGGCATTTATCTAACAATAAAAGACACAGAGAACATAGTACCCTTGGAAACTCCTGGTGGAGATGAAAACTGATGCACCCACTATAAAAAACAGTATGGAGTTTCCAAAAAGACATTGTAAGTCAAACTACCATATGATCCAGTAATCATATATATATATATAAAAGGATTGATTTCACCGAGTACAGTGGCACATGCTTATAATGCCAGTGGCTCTGGAGGATGAAGCAGGAGGATTACAAGTTCAAAGCCAGCGTTGGCAACTCAGTGAGGCCCTAAGCAACTCAGTGAGACACTGTCTTAAAATAAAATATAAAAAAGGGGCTGATAGCCGGGCACAGTGGCACACGCCTGTAATCCTAGAACTTTGGGAGGCTGAGACAGGAGAATCGCAAGTTCAAATCTAGACTTAGCAACGGCGAGGCGCTAAGCAACTCAGTGAGACCTGTCTCTAAATAAACACAAAATAGGGCTGGGGATGTGGCACAGTGGTCCAGTGCCCCTGAGTTCAATCTCTGGTACCAAGAAAAAAAAAAAAGGGCTGGGGATATGGCTCAGTGGTTAAGTGCCCTGAATTCAATCTCTAGTTAATTAAAAACAATAAAAAATAAACAAAAGGGCTGATTTCCATGTTTGTTATAGAATTATAAATAAGTCAAGACATGGAAGCAACTTAAATGTTCAATAATGGATAAATGGATAAAGAAAATATGCATGCACACAAGCCTCCTCCCACCAAACAAATGTTAGAATAATATTCAGACTTAAAAGAAAAGGAAATTCTGCCATTTTCAACAACCTGCATGATCATTAAGGGCATCATGCTAAGTAAAATAAACTCAACAAAGAAGGACAAATATTACATGATCTCACTTATAAAAGAATCTAAAATAAATCCATAGAAGCAGAGAGTAGAATGGTAGTTACCGTGGATTGAGAGGAAGAGTAAATAATGATGTATTTGTCAAATGACATTAATTTGAGTTATGCAAGAGAAATAACTCTAAGAGATCAATTATATTTACAGTATAGTTTGTCTAGTCAATAATACCATATTGTATATTTAAAAATATACTGAGTGTATATCTTATGATGAATATTTATTATAAAATTTTAATGAATAAAATTAAAAGTAATAAATAAAGAGCCTGAGAAGAAATTTTTGCATGTGATGGGTATATTTATAAAATTGTTTGGCATGATGCTTTCACAAGTACATATTTACTTCCAAACCCACTGAGTCATACACATCAAGTATGTATAGCTACTTGAATGTCAATCTTTCCTCATTAAAATGGTTAAACAAAAAGAAAATACAATTTGAACTACTCACATTGAGTCAGGAAGTGGGAGCCCAAGCCCCACAAACCAGGTTTTTTCTACTGCCTCAAACAAACTGAGTTATTAACTTGCAATATCAAGGTCTCCAGGACTCACACTTTGAAAACTTTGACCTCATATTATAGAAGACAAGATCTATTGTGTCAGAAAAAGAAAGTGAAGAAAACAAAGAAAAGTATCAGTATATTTAAGCAAGTTTTTAATTTTGAATAAAGCTACTTAGAAGAAATTCTTTGAACTCTTCCTTTGGTAAAGATTTTGAAAGAAATAGTAATGTTAAAACAGTACGTGAAGCCGGGCGCGGTGGCTCAAGCCTGTAATCCCAGCACTTAGGGAGGCTGAGACAGGAGAATCACAAGTTCAAAGCCAGCCTCAGCAAAAGCAAGGCCCTAAGCAACTCAGTGAGACCCTGTCTCTACATAAAACACAAAATAGGGCTGGGGATATGGCTCAGTGGTCAAGTATCCCTGAGTTCAATCCCCAGTACCAAAAAAACAAAAAACCAGAAAAAACAGTACGTGAAAATTTATTTTAACTAGGTATCACTGTAGCAATGATCCCGAGGTCAAAGTAATTCAATTTATAAAAAGACACAAAGGATATCTGTTGAATTACATTATAATTAGAGAGAGATAATATCTTCTTATGCATAATATAGATGCAAATGTAAATTAAATGACTTTTCAGATGTATTTTTTCTTTCATTTTTCTTTCTAATGACATGACTAGCTTCTATTTCTTTGCCGTAAGGATTATGTGGGTGTCTGGGATTAGTTCCTAGAAATGTTAATATTACTTTATTTTCATCCTCTCAATGATGCGAAAACACAGCTGGGGAGCTAAGTGGAAATGCAAACATTTTCCTTAGCAAAATTTATTTTACTTTTTTTGAAATCTCTTACATTTATTTGTTTAAATGATGAATCCTATTCAACACTTGTCATTAAGTTTTAATTTACAACATGGTTTGGATTCAGAATGAATAGTGAGGTCTTCTAAGTCTTTTCAGAATGTTGATTCTTAGAATCTTTTGGTTATAAAATAACTGAATTTCAAATAACTTTCTCTCCTACTCTATAGATGAACCTCATTTGGCGTTCAGCTCACATTTTCTGTATCTCTTTTTAGTTCATTTATTTTAGGTGATTTTCCCTGCCGATGTGTCTCCAGCACCTCAAATATTCTGATGTATGTAAATTGCAAAGATGTATTTCCTTATAATGGCACTGCTGATCTATCTATATGCAGAACTAACCCTGTGGCACTTAACTAGCTATTTCCTCCATCTAGACAATTTCCATTTTAATCATTCTCACAGCTTTTATTCCCTTAAATATATTGAATTATATTCTTAGCCAAACTATTTTTTAAATGGCATATCTCATAAGACATGATTGATTAGCTTTTAAAACTAAATATGCTAAATGTCACTGGAAGGGAATCATAGAGTTATGGTAATCCTTTTGGGCCACTAGAATGCCAAAGAAGCTTCTGGGCCTTGAACAGCTATTGTAAAAATATGCCTTTATTAAGAATACCTAGTAAGAGTTGTATGTGGCTTTTTATAATGTCACACTCACATTTACAAGAGACCAGTGACATTGCTTTCTAGAGGATATAGAATTTTACAAGAAGAGAAAACTACAAGGCCAAGTCATCCAGAGGGCATTAGGAATATTTTTCTGAAGTAAGAATGTATATTTATAGTTAATGTGAATGTTTCAAAGTATAATTTTGATTGCTGAAGTCTATAAAGAGATGAAAATTTTTGCTTGCTGAAATCTATAAGAGATGAAGGAATGTGTGTGTGTATATATATATATATATATACATAAAAATATCTATGCATATTTATATGCATATAGACAAACACACATGTATATAAAGATATTTAGCTATATTTCAGGTTTTATAAACACATTTGACCAGAAGCTTCTCTTTATCCACTGAAATATTTGTGAAGATAAAATGTCTAATCCAAAGCTTTGACTGATAAACAATGTATTTGCAGAGACAGAATTTTTTTATTAATTAAAAAATTTGTTGAGCTTGACTGAAAAATGTAATTAGTGAACAACTTAGGTTTTTTATAAAATAGGCAGTCAGTTCTTCTACAAATTTCTCTCTTCTAAGACATCAGGGTTTATATCAAACAGAATATTAAGCAGGGTGCAACATCTTTAGTATATAACAAACATTCCTACTTTATTTCTTTCTGCTCACTTACCTTGATATCTCTTTATAAAATTTATGCTAAAGGCAACTGGGGTGGGAATATATACAGCTCAGTGGTAGAGAATTTGCCTATTGACATGCATGGGTTTGATTCCCAGCACTCACACACATGAAAGAAAGAAAAAAAGAAGGAAGGAAGGAAGGAAGGAAGGAAAGAAGGAAGGAAGGAAGGAAGGCAGGCTGGCCTTGAAATTTGAGAAAAACAATATTCAATGTGCTTTGAATATTGGGATAGGGAATAGCTTGAAAGATAGAATAATGCCTGGTAAACTGAGAAATGGGCTTAGAGGTACGAACATCAATGTACACACTGATTGATTTAAAAATGGAAGTTAAAACTCCCATTACTCAATGCATAAGACCAATTTAAAGACAGGAATCTTCATTAAGAAGAGGAAATGGAAGAACAAAATCAACAAGACAAACTACCATTAAATTTTAAGAGGTGCCTAATAAATAGGAAAAAATACTCGAGAAGAATAAACATACATTTGGAAGCGATTCTACAGAAAAAATAATTTATTGTTTGAAATACACAATAAAATTTAAAATAATACTAAATCTATGAAGAAGATATTGAACACTTAAGAAGTATAAAGTCTATTTGAAAGGATGAGAGGTTTGAAATGACAGTAAAACTATATGGAGTCAAATGAATAGTATTTAGAAAGAAAGCTTCATAAAGAAAGTGAAAAATTATTAGCAGAATCAAAAACTATATTCAACGAAATAGATTTGATAAAGTAAAAATCAAATGAGTGATGCTGAGAAAAAGCATAATATAATTTCCTTAAATTTTAAGAAAAATAAATAAAAATGCAAATTATAACTACAAAGGATAGAAGGTCTTGTCTCCAATATTGTTTATGTTCTTGAGTGAATAAGAAAAAATCAAATATGTATTGTTAGCAATTAATACAATAACTAATGGCAAAAATTTTTTTGGAACTAAAACAAACATCTATGTATGGTATATACATCAGAAAATTCATCAGGATCCATTTAAAATGAATGGAAAAGTTAGTAAAAAGATATATAGACTAAACAATATAGATTAAACTCACACATACACATATGTGCATATATTATATATACATATATATATTTATATGTGAAGACATGTATAATGTGAAGAAACAGAATTACAATTTTTTTAAAGACTTCATTGAGAATATGCAAGTTTAAAAACCATTGCAGGATGTACAGTTTTATATCTTTATGTGTTGGTTTGCTTACTTTAGTTTTTATGTCTGAAAGCAATAAAGAGTCACAATCTAATGACTCAGAAAAGATATCAAACACATATCCTATTTGTAACACTTTCCTAAAGTTATATTCAGGAAAAATGAAACAAATCAAAACTAAATGCTTAATTATTGAGGCAAAGGAATATTAAGTACTTTAAAAAATGAGGAAGAAATGTAAGATTTAATTTGAAACATCTCAAAAATATACTTAATAAGAAAAAAGATATATACCCATGTATATCCTATGTATAATTGCTTGTGTATATTTAGAGTAACTCTGAAAATTCACATCCGTGGTTTGGAAATGGATGCCGCAAAAGAGGTAAATTGTGATTTAGGAAAAGTGCCTAAAGGCAAGGCTCTTCTAACTCACTCAGCCTACACACTTTCAATATTATTCATTTTGTGCATTTTCCAATAGTTACTAATTTTTGAGATACCAGTTAAAAAAAGAAAGTTTCAAATCGAAAATATAATAATATTTCTATCTTTTTAGTACTGTAAAATTTTTTAAAAATGATTGAATCTAAATTCAGAATCAAAAATGGTTATTATATAAAACTATATGAAAGAAAACAATATAAAATGCATGAAAATACAGCATTATATAGAATTAATATATAAATGTACATTAAAATATATTTTATTTTATTTTATTTTATTTTATTTTATTTTATTTTATTTTGGTACTGGGGATTGAACTCAGGGGCAATTGACCACCGAGCCACATCCCCAACCCTATTTTGTGTTTTATGTAGAGGCAGGGTCTCACTGAGTTGCTTAGCGCCTTGCCATTGCTGAGGCTGGCTTTGAACTCGCGATTCTCCTGTCTCAGCCTCCCAAAGTGCTGGGATTACAAGCGTGAGCCACCACGCCCAGCTTAAAATATATTTTATTCATAAGATTCAGCATGCATGTTGTAGGCTTGTACAGAATTATCACACTGAAACCTAGTAGCATGTACAATTTTTATGTGTTAATAAAAAATTTTAAAAAAAGATTCAATGACAGCAAGCCACTTTGATATTGTACTTTAGTGCACTTGTGAAAAGATGAATATCCTCATTTGAGTAAAAATACTTAATGTAGTTGATATTTTCATCCTTTTTTTTTTTGGTACCAGGGATTGAACTCAGAGGTACTCAACCACTGAGCCACATCCTCAGCCCTATTTTGTGTTTTATGTAGAGATAGGGTCTCACTGAGTTGCTTAGCGCCTCGCCCTCGCTGAGGCTGGTTTTGAACTGGCAATTCTCCCAAAGTACTGGTATTATAGGAGTGCACCACCGCGCCACCCAGCTGATATTTTCATCCTTGAGTCAACTAGATATTCAATTTAAAAAGTTACAAAAATCGTAGAAGTAATGATATTAGTTGCTGACTGGACTGCATGCTCAGTTCTCTAAGCACTTTCTGGATTGACTCATTCAATTCTAGTACTCCCTGTGAAGTAGCTAGTGTTATAATCCCCATTTCATAGCCAAGGAAAGAGGAACACAATTTGGTTAAGTAATTTACACAGGTCAAATTGCTGGTAAGAATGAGCAGAGTCAGAATGAAAACACAGACTATCTGTCCCCATGGCACACTAAGCTATTCTGCTTCTACAGTGGATTAAAACTAAAAAGATTATTTAATGACACAGAAAATGTTGATGTGATGGTAACTGAAAAGTAAAATGCAATTCTAAATAATTATTCTGAACCTAATAATTCTAGAAAAATACATGTGTGCTACACACAAAACAATCTGGAAGAAAAAAAATTTTTTTTTTCTTGTTACTGGGGATTGAACTCAGGGGTCCTTGACCACTGAGCCACCTCCCCAGCCCTATTTTGTGTTTTATGTAGAGACAGGGTCTCACTGAGTTGCTTAGCACCTCACCATTGCTGAGGCTGGCTTTGAACTCACAATTCTCCTGTCTCAGCCTCCCTAAGTGCTGGTGGAAGAAAATATTAATAGAGATTTTTAACTCCAATGGCATCACTTATAATTATTATTTTAACACTATTTTTTAATAAAGGCTAAATGTACAGTGAATTCTTTCATTGCAACAAATGTTAAAGTTACATAATTTGAACATAAATAACTAGTTAACTTGTTTACATCTATATAAACAATTCATGTGGTAGATAATATCCTCATAAGATTACATATTAAGAAAAAGTTATTACCAACTAAGAAATTCTAACCTACCAAGAATAAATCAATCTCAAGAAAGATATCAGCACACAGAAAATTTTTTTTCAAATACTTTTAATTGTTTATGGATGGAAAAAGCATCACAGTACAATAAAAGAATAAAGTTTTTAATGTTTATATGTTTCAGTTTAAAATTTCCAGAAAAATATGAGATATTTTAAAGAGATGTTCTGGTGCTCAAAGGTATTGCTTGAGCTGTCTTGAGCTGAGAAATGAATATAAAACTTTTGTATAGCATCAAATGTAAAAACTGTATTGGCTGGGTTTTACCCAGTTGGGGAATGCTGCTGTTACTTGATCTTATGAACAGTTTTTATAACTGATTTCCTTGTTTAGACCACAAGACTGTTTTTGTTTTTTTTTTTTTTTTGAGATATTAGTTGCCTATGGTTAATCTTTGTTTGAATATACTCTAAAATAATTTGATTTGTTGCTAGTTTTTCACAAGTGGGTAATCAAAATGAAAGAGAGAGAGAGAGGAGAAGGAGGAGGAAGAGGAGGAGGGAGAGGAGAGGGGAGGGGAGGAGAGGGGAGGGGAGGGGAGAGGAGGGGAGGGGAGGGGAGGAGAGGAGAGGAGAGGAGAGGATTAACATATCTATTCCTAAGTTTACATTGGACCAGAGCCAGGCATATTTCTGTACTCCTCCACCTCAGCAGACAAATGTGATTCTGCTTTAGTAATATTGGAAGGATGGTGAATTATTGAACACAGTCAAACTGACCAATTTGCAAATGCCATTTCACTTTGGTCATGTTATTGAACCTGCCAAACTACTGAAGAGGTTTCTTCAAAGTTGTCATTTTTCCCTTGGCAGCTTTGGTCAGAGCCCCTGCCCTGTACTTTTACATGGAATTGGGAGCATTTCTTTTTCCTAATATGAAAAGTATTGTCTTCTGTGTGTTGAAAAGTACAGTCTTTTCCAGCTTATGTCCCTACTTTTGAGCAACTGAGCATTAGCCTCTCTTGCTCTTAAAGTAGCTATAGAAAAGTACTACAAATAAAATTTATAAATATAAGAGAAAGCTTTTTGGAAAAGTGATGTCTCAGTTTTACAAAACTTGAATGAGAGAGAGAAAAAGAGTGCTCAAGGAAAGAAAAGTAGCTTTTTCTTAAAATCATATGGATACTAACATGAGTTTTCAGTGTTTTTATTATTATTAATTTTACATGATGTGAATACACTTTCCTATCAATATTTGTAGTAGAGTGCTATATATTTAGTAATGATCCTTTGATATTGGGAAAGAATTTAAAAAATACTATTATTAAACTGGATTTCTTCCTTTGATTTTCATATTCTAAATAAAGTCAGTCACTTATACAAAAGAAAACCATTTGTCCTTGGGCAGATCTTTTGAGGACAGAGATAAAAGTAAACTGCATAAGGTTTTTACATCATTTCTGTATGTATCGGATATATAGATCAATATCTGTACATGTTTAATCCTTTATTTTCTAGTAACTTGTGATCAAGAAAGTGTTTTAAACTATCTCATGAAGAGTATACAATGGAGTGAAAAATTCCTTCAGAGAAATTTATGTTTCTTTCATTTTTACCGAATTGCAAATTTTCAGCATGAATGTGAAAAGCATTAAAATTATAACATTGTGTACAAGATGAAAGTAATTCACTAAATTTACTCTTTTTTACACAAAATAAAATGTTAAAGTTAAAAAATAATGAGAAGTTCCAAATATCCTGAGTAACAATCTAGGAGGATAAAAAGTGCAATAGGAAAGAGGGAAATGAATGAAATAATGCTCAAAAGGTAAACACAGTCTGCATTATAAGAAGTCTGAGCTTGATTCCCAAAGTCATAGGGATTCATTCGGAGATTCATACCAGATGATAGTAATATAAGTTTGAAATATAGAAATATCGGATTGCCAGATTAGAGAACAGAAAAAAAAAATGTTGACAGTTCTTGAAACAGAACATTAGTTATGTTTAATGCAAACATAACTTTGCATTAATATAGGTAAAAATATTCAAAATCTACTCAATTAGTAAAAATGTAAATGTGAAAGGAACGTTTTTGGGAATTACTTAGTGAAGTAGAATTTTACTTCTTAAAGTGTTAGAAACATTATCTATGGAAGGCCGGGAGGAAAAAAAAAAAAGAAGAAGAAAAAGGAAACATTAAAGGCAGGGCAAAGATTTGGGCCTGGAAAATTGGTGTTTATTTCACAGAAGAAATAAAGGTGTAATGACCATATATATGGATTATGCTAATGTTTACTATTCTGATTTAAAGATTTAAAATCTTATGGGACCATTCAAAGGGACATGTAATTTAGTCATAAGTGTATGTTTCTATGTATGTTTGATCTCAGTTTCAGATGACAAAGAGGATAACTAAATTTCAACCACCTTATATACATGATTTAGTAGTATATATAATAAAATCAAAAATTTTCCCTGAAAATAGTTTAGATATATCATATATTTAGATATCACATCTATTTAGATAGATGAGAATGGTGGAAACACAAGGTTAAGAGAATAATTCTATAAAATGCTGACCCCCATGTGTTTTCTTTCCCAAAAAGCAATTCATCTGTGCCTGGCCTAAGTACATAGGATATATCACATTCCTCAGCAAACTGAGGTGGAGTGGAGGTCAGGTAGTCAGTGTAGGTAATGAATAAAATCATGGGGGCCTAGAGAGGATGATGACTGGTTATCAAAGAGAGAACAATGTGTTAATCTCCGTGATCATGCTCCTGGACACTCTGGGTTGCCAACAATTTACCTCCACATCCCTCTACTTGGTCACATATATAGGGAAGAAAGAAAAGACAATAATTAAAAAGAGGAGTTCTACAGTCTATAAAAGAGCAAGATGCACCACCTCGCATGAACACCCACCTCTGGGGCCCCTTCTCTGCAGAGAAGTCTGTCTCTGTCCCTTTTTTAAATAAAACTTGCTTTCTAAGCTTGCTTGCCTTGGCGTTTCTTGAGTGTTTAATCTTTGGCACCAGAAACAAGGACTCATTTCCGATCTCCAAGATTGGTATCATTACCTGATGTCCTTTCAGATCTCTTAGTAATATTTTAAAGTTAATAAATTTCAGAAATCTTCTCTAACAATGTGAGATTCAATGTGTTGCTACCTTCAATTAACATTGCTCTGCTATAATTCATTCATTGCAGATTTATGCACCTTCTCAATCTGAGAATGACCTCAAAAGTCCAAGAAATCAGTCAGAAGAATGTGGTGAACTTTCATTCACATTTGGAAGCCTGGCAACACAGCCAACATGTTAAGAGGGCCTCAGGGTCAGACTCTTATCCTTCCAGCTCTCAATTCAGGGAGCAGCATATGCATTCCACTTGGGCTTTCCTCTGTTTTTGTTTAAATAAGACAGAGTCATGCTGCTGGATCTTTAGTGGAGATGTCTGCCAGACAGTGTGGGCAGAATACCAAAATCTTTTTATAAAATTTAGGTCTGAGAAAGTTTTAGTGCCTTGTCTACCCATCCTCTCCATTTTTTTATAACAACCTCCCCCAACAACTCTCATAAAGCAAATGTTTTACTGTCCTCTTCCCATCAGTTTTTCTGTAAGTGAAATTTTGGAAGTATGTGGGGCTAAGAGGCATAAGCAGTTGAGAATATTTTATGATGCTGAGCATGTCAGATTTTAAGCTTCATGGGTTTTAAACACACACACTTCTGAATAGCTTTGCCCTCATACCTGATCTTTCTAGCCTAGCAGTCTTAAAAAAGATGGCAATTACCACTTCATCGTGTTCACTGATATATGATTTCTGTCTCTTTTTTATTCTTTTCAGTGATTTAAAGATTTGGAAGGAAGAACAAAAGTAGGTATTTTAGGCAAAGGCAATTTTAAAGTATGAAAATATATTGAAAAATATGGAAGACACTACTCTTCCTTAGCTTTTGAAATAAATGCAAACAAAATTTTACTCTTCTGTGTACAACTATTCGTTTATTTCCATAGGTATTTATGATGAAGTTGAGCAGTAACAGTTAGTCATGATTAAAATTGAACTCCAAGGAATTTCAGGTATAGACAGATGGCAAAGATGGTGGGGCCTCATATACTTTTCTGTAGCATATCTAGGCTTCAGGGAATTAAACTGGCAATGACAATCAATGCTGATTATTGCTTCCACCTCTGTGTACTTGTAAGGGTGTAGATATTCTTTTCTGCGTATGCTTATTTTTAATGAGATCTTAAGCATAATTTCAGCTTATAATGTTCTAATTAGCATTCACTAGAATTGCATATGTGTTTTATTCATGTATTGGTGTTATATTTCCAGATGAATGCTTTTATTATTTTATGCCAATTTTATTCATGTTTGTTAGCATGTTTTATGGATTCATTTTCTGACTGTGAGTGTGTGTGTATGTGTGTTTGCACATGTTGAACTGTCTCACAGAAGAGTTTTCTAGGAAACTAATATTCCTTTCAGAATAATAGTGTCTATGAAACTGAAAACTTTTCAGTGTCTATGAAACTGAAAACTTTTGAATAGGATACAGCAATAAAGGAATTATAGATTAAATCATTTTGAGGCATTTTTCAAGTATGTAGTACTCTTCTGAACCCATTTACAACAAATTTGAAACAGGGAATATTATACAATTTATCCAAGGCAATTCCTTACAGAGCTGATATTTTCTATTTCATTTGTATTCCAGTTTCATTTATTTCCAACATGATTGCTCATTTAAATTAATTTTTCTTTTATTTAAATATAAAATAATGTTTCATAAAAGCATATTATACCTGCCAAAATTTTCCTATAATGGTGTCCTAAACAAATGGCCTCTACTTTCCATATAAAAAGCTAGTACAAAAAGTTTTTTACTGTCAGAATCTATCTTCAGTTGTTGACCTTTCACTTTCCCTTTCTTCCAGATTCTTTCAAATTTTGTCCTTTCTTTGAAATGATACATTGCCTCATTAGCCAGAATACTGGGTCTATTGTCCATAAATTTTGATTCAATACTCATTTACATTTTCTTGCCTGCACTTCAATGTAGAAGCCACAGAGATTTTCAAGGATTTCAGATTTACAGATGAACATCAAATTACTTGGATCTTATGCTAAATAAAAATTTTAAAAGAAAACAGTAATATTCTTACATCAAAATGAAAACTAATAAAGCAAAATGGGTTAATTATGCCAAATTTGTTGCTAGTGCCCATATGAAGTGAACAAATACAAATATATAAGAGGATTTTAAGATAATTTATCTTATTGTAATTTTAAAAATGTATAGTTGCTAGTCACTATCAAATGAAATTCTCTGTTTACTTTTATTATTTTTGTCAGTATAGTTATTTACAAAAAGAAAAGTTGATTTTTTTATTTTTACAGCCATACCATAAATTTCTAGTTGTTCCCTTTGGTCACCTGCCACAGTCATATCACATTGTCCTTGTAGTTAACAGTGTCTGGTCATTAAGAGATTAGGCTGGAGAAATGCACTGGGGTCATTCTGCCTTGCTGCTGGCACTGATAGCTTCTTGCTTCAGTTCATCTATGATGATCCAGCCTACCAAGTCCTTGATCTCATTGCTGTGGTCTGTGGCAGCACAGAACCAGCAGTAGTTGAGGCTGAAGCACAGGATATCAATGATGTCATCACATCTAGTGTATAAATGTGTTTGCCTCTTGTGATGACCCCTGGCCTAGCCTGGTTCTCCCTGCCTCCATAGCCCAGAAGGATCCATTTGGAGAGACAGTCACAATGTTCAGATAGCTTGTGTGGCTGATACGATTGATCTTTAACATGCAGTTGGCCAAATTCCACACCTTAAACCAGCTCGTCTCAGCCACAAGGGATATTGACCAGGGTAGCTGCTGTTGGATGCAAAGTAGACACAAGGCACTCACTCCATGGGTTTCTCATTCTAGGCAATGTATTTTCATATTTCCAAAGTATTCTATAACTCAATGGTTTTGTCTTGGGATCTAGAGACAATATTCTAATTGTCAGAAGAGAAATCTACACTCAACACAACTTTGGTATGGTGCATAATTCTTCTCCTGGTAGTTCCGATTATGAGATCCCAGAGGTGCAGAGCTCCACTCCAGGAACCTGATAAAACAAACTGAACCTCCATGGAGATCACCACACACTAACAGAGAGGGAGTGACTTTGTAGATCATGCTACATTTGGTCTCATCCCTGGTGAGTGAACAGTGTCATATTGGGGAAGCATAGTCTTAGTTACCATTTTTGCCTTTGAGACTGTCACAAAGTGTTATCAGTTCAGTCATGGAAGGGGTAGGTGTTTGTCACCATAGCAACAAGGATGGCACTACATAAGTTAGACAGATGAGCACCACACTTCAAAATATCTATTTTTACACCTTCATTAAGGTAAATTTAATGCACAGTAATCTGCATATGTTTAAAGACAAGAATTTTGAGGAATATATACCCACATGAAATATCACTGCACTCAAAACAACACATTTGTCACCCTGTTATGGTTTGGATATGAAGTGTCCCCCAAATCTCCTGTGTCAATGCAGAAATATTCTGACATGAAATTATTGGACTGTGAGAGATATAACCTAATCAGTTTGAATAAACTGAGTAGATGGTCTATAGGCAGGTGAAACATGTCTGGAGGACGCTGGTCACTGAGTTCTGCCCTGGAAGGGTTCATATTCTTTGCAGCACCTTCCTTGCTCTCTGCTCCCTGTCCGCATGAGGAGAGCTACTTCCATTTGCCACACACTTTCCCCATGATGTTCTGCATCTCATACCATAGGCCAAAATAAATTTTTCCTCCTCTAAGTTGTTATTATCAGGTATTTTGGTCAGTGGTGAAAAGATGACTAAAACACACCCTGAATGTTTCTTATGCCTCTTTATAATTCTTTCCTTTCACTCATCATCCCAATGCCACACATTCCCCTGGTAAACGTTGATACTCTGCTTCTCTAGGTGCCTTAGAATTTTTATAAATAGAATCTAGTAAGTGCTATTTTTGGTCTGGCCTCTTCAGTATAATAATGTTGATTAATCCATTTTGTTGTGTTATATTGATAGTTGATTCTTCTTTTTTGCTTAGTATTCTACTGTATGGATCTACTGCAAATTGTTCATCCATATATATGTTGTAAGAGATTCAGATTATTTGCAACTTTTTTATTATTTTATTTTTTTTAATTTTTATGTTTTTAGAGGATAACATTTCATTTCTCTGGTTGTAAGTGATATAGAATCACAACATACATGCAGTCATACATAAAATTAGGGCTATGATGACCATCATATTCCACCACCATTACTGTCCCCATGTCACCTCCCCCCTTACACCCCTGTGAACAGAATTCCTCCATTGTTCCCATGTCCTTCCCCATATTATGGGTTAGCATCCACTTATCAATGAGTACATTCGGCATTTGGTTTTCTGACATTGGCTTACTTCACTTAGCACGATATTCTCCAACTCCATCCATTTACCTACAAATGCCATAATTTTAATCTCTTTTATTGGTGAGTAATATTCCATTGTGTATATATACCACAGTTTCTTTATCCAGTCATCTACCGAAGGGCATCTAGATTGGTTCCACAGTTTAGCTATTATGAATTGAGCTGTTATAAGAATTGAAGTGGCTATATCACAGTAGTATGCTGTTTTTAAGTCTTCTGGGTATAGAACGAGGAGTGGGATAGCTGGATCAAATGATGGTTCCATTCCAAATTTTCTAAGGAATCTCCATACTGCTTTCCAGATTGGTTGTACCAATTTGCAGTCCCACCAGCAACGTATGAGCGTGCCTTTTTCCCCACAACCTTGCCAACACTTATTGTTGTTTGTATTCTTGATAATTGCCATTCTGACTGGCATGAGATAAAATCTTAGGTTAGTTTTAGTTTGCCTTTCTCTGATTGCTAGATATGTTGAACATTTTTTCATGTCTGTTGATGGATTGTATACCTTCTTCTGTGAAGTTTGTGTTAAGCTCTTTGGCCCATTAATTGATTGGGTTGTTAGTTTTTTTGGTGTTAAGTTTTTTGAGTTTATATATCCTGGAGATTAGTGCTCTATCAGATGTGTGTGTAGCAAAGATTTGTTCCCAGAATGTCAGCTTTCTGTTCACTTCATTGATTATTTCTTTTGCTGAGAAGAAGCTTTTTAGTTTGAATCCATCCCATTTGTTGATTCTTGATTTTACTTCTTGTGCTATAGGAATCTTGTTAAGGAAGTATGGTCCTAATCCGACATGATGAAGATTTGGGCCTATTTTTAATTCTATTAGGCATTGGGTCTCTGGTCTGATTCCCAGGTCCTTGATCCACATTGAGTTGAATTTTGTGCATGGTGAGAGATAGGGGTTTAATTTCAATTTGCTGCATATGGATTTCCAGTTTTCCCAGCATAATTTGTTGAAGAGGCTATCTTTTCTCCAGTGTACATGTTTGGCTCCTTTATCTAGTATAAGGTAACTTTATGTAAGTGGGTTCGCCTCTCTGACTTCTATTCTATACCATTGGTCTACATGTCTATTTTGGTGCCAGTACCATGCTGTTTTTGTTACTATAGTTTGTAGTACAATTTAAGGTCTGGCATTATGATGCCTCCTGCTTCACTCTTCTTGCTAAGGATTGCTTTGGCTATTCTGGGTCTTTTATTCTTCCAAATGAATTTCATTATTGCCTTTTCTGTTTCTATAAGGAGTGACATTGGGATTTTAATTGGAATCTCATTGAGTCTATACAGTGCTTTGGGTAGTATGGCCATTTTGACAATATTGATTCTGCCAATCCAGGAGCATGGGAGCTTCTAAAGTCTTCAATTTCTTTCTTCAGTGTCTTGTAGTTTGCATTGTAGAGGTCTTTCACCTGTGTCATTAAATTGATTCCCAAGTTTGTTTGTTTGTTTTTTTTTTGAGGCTATTGTGAATGGGATAGTTTTACTAATTTCACTTTCAGAGGGTTTATCACTGATGTATAGAATTGCAATTGATTTGTGGGTGTTGATTTTATATCCCACTACTTTGCTGAAATCCTTTATTAATTCTAAAAGTTTTCTGGTAGAATTTTTTGGATCCTATAAGTATAGAATCATGTCGTCTGCAAATAATGATACTTTGAGTTCTTTTTTTCCAATTCGTATCCCTTTAATTTCTTTCATCTAATTGCTCTGGCTAGTGTTTCAAGGACTATGTTGAATATCAGTGGTGAGAGAGGGCATCCCTGTCTAGTTCCCATTTTCAGAGGGAATGATTCCAATTTTTCTCCATTTAGGATGATGTTGGCCTTGGGTTTAGCATAGATAGCTTTTACAAAGTTGAGATATGTCCCTACTATCCCAAGTTTTTCTCGTGTTTTGAGCATAAAAGAGTGTTGTATTTTGTCCAATGCCTTCTTTGCATTGATGGATAAAAGCATATGTTACTTATCTTTAAGTCTATTGATGTGATGCATTACGTTAATTCATTTCCATATGTTGAACCAACCTTGTATCCCTGGAATAAACCCCACTTGATCATGGTGCACTATTTTTTTGATATATTTTGCATGCTATTTGCCAGAATTTTATTGAGAATTTTTGCATCTATGTTCATCAGGGATATTGGTCTGAAGTTTCCTTTCTTTGATGTGTCTCTGTCTGGTTTTGGAATCAGAGTGATACTTGCTTCATAGAATGAGTTTGGAAGGGTTCCCTCCTTTTCTATTTCATGAAATAGTTTGAGGAGAATTGGTATTAATTCTTCTTTGAAGATCTTGTAGAACTCAGCTGAGAACCCATCTGGACCTGGGGTTTTCTTGTTTGGCAGGCTCTTGATGGCATCTTCTATTTCTTTGCTTGAAATCGATCTGTTTATGTTGTATATGTCCTCTTGGTTCAGTTTGGGTAGGTCATATGCCTCTAGAAATTTGTCGGTTTCTTCAGGATTTTCTATTTTACTGGAGTATAAATTTTCAAAATAGTTTCTAATTATCTTCTTTATTTCAGTAGTGTCTGTCATGATATTACCTTTTTCATCACAAATTTTAGTAATTTGGGTTTTCTCCCTCCTTCTTTTCATTAGGGTGGCTAAAGGTTTGTCAATATTGTTTATTGTTTCAAAGAACCAGCTTTTTGTTTTGTCAATTTTTTGAATTGTTTCTTTTGTTTCAATTTCAGCCCCAATTTTGATTATTTCCTTTCTTCTACTTCTTTTGATGTTAATTTGTTCTTCCTTTTCTAAGACTTTGAGACAAAGAATCAATTCATGTTTTGTTGACTTTTACTTCTTCTAATGAATGAGTTTAGTGCTATGAACTTTCCTCTTAGCACTGCCTTCATGGCATCCCAGAGATTTTGATTCAGAGTTTTCATTTTCCTCTTAGAACTTTTTTATCTCTTCCCTGATGTCTTCTATTATCCATGAATCATTCAATAGCATATTATTTAGTTTCCAGGTGATGGAGTAGTTTCTGTTTTTTAATTTGTCATTGATTTGTAATTTTATTCCATTGTGGTTAGATAGGATGCAGGGTAGAATCTCTAATTTTTTGTATTTGCTAAGATTGGCTTTGTGACATAACATATAATCTATTTTGGAAAAGGATCCATGTACTGCTGAGAAAAAATTGTATTTACTCATTGATGGATAGAACACTATATATATATATCTGTTAAGTTTAAATTATTGATAGTTTCATTGAGATCTATGGTTTCTTTATTAAGTTTTTGTTTGGAAGATCTATCCAATGGTGAAAGAGCTGTGTTAAAATCTCCAAGTATTATTGTGTTGTGGTCTATCTGATTCTTGTATTTGAGAAGGATTTGTTTGATATATGTAGAAGCCCCATTATTTGGGACATAGATATTTATGATTGTTATGTCTTGTTGATGTATGGTTCCCTTAAGAAGTATGAAATGACCTTCTTTATCTCTTTTCACCATCTTTGGTTTGAAGTCCACTTTATTTGATATGAAGATGGAAACTCTTGCT
>CM053408.1:31826024-31878050 GCA_028644305.1 Xerus rutilus
AGCTTTTGTTTATCATGGAAGGTTTTTATTTCGTCATCAAATCTGAAGGTCAATTTTGCTGGATATAGGATTCTTGGTTGGCATCCATTGTCTTTTAGGGCTTGGAATATGTTATTCTATGATCTCCTGGCTTTTAGGGTTTGGGTTAAAAAATCTGCTGAGATATGAATTGGTCTTCCCTTATATGTAATCTGGTTCCTCTCTCGCGTGGCCTTTAAAATTCTATCCTTATTCTGTATGTTGGGCATTTTCATTATAATGTGCCTTGGTGTGGATCTGTTGAAATTTTGTATGTTTGGTGTCCGGTAAGCCTCTTGTATTTGATTTTCCACTTCATTTTTCATATTTGGGAAATTTTCTGATATTATTTCATTGAAGAGATTGTGCATTCGTTTGGTTTGAAATTCTGCGTCTTCTTCTATCTCAATAAATCTTAGATTTGGTCTTGTGACGCTGTCCCATATTTCTTGTATGTTTTGTTCATGATTTTTTACCATCTTCACTGTATGCTCAAGTTTATTTTCAAGATTGTATATCTTATCTTCATTATTCGAGGTTCTGTCTTCCAGGTGATCTAGTCTGCTGGTGATGCTTTCTATGGAGTTTTTTATTTGGTTTATTGTTTCCTTCATTTCAAGAATTTATGATTGTTTTTTTTTCATGATGTCTAGCTCTTTCTTAAAGTAATCTTTTGGTACTTGTAATTGCTCTTTTATCTCTTTCTTAGAATTATCAATGGTTGCCTTTATTTGCTGTCCTGTTTCTTTGTTGGATTGATCAGTTCTTGCCTGTAATTGCTCACTTATGTCATTCTTTAATTCACTGATCATTTTAATTATGTACATTCTGAATTCTTTCTCTGACATTTCATCAACTGTGTTGTCAGTGGATTCTGTTACAGTGGTATGGAGGTTTCTTTGGGGCACTTTCTTCTCTTGTTTTTTCATGTTGATTGTGTATCTTCCTTTCTTGAAATACCAATCTGAGGTACTGTGGCTTCTATTCTATAATATTGTATGGACACTCCAGATTACCTGTGTCTCACCTTGAAGCTACTTCTGTTCCCCCAGTGTCCCCAGATGGGCACTATTGCCACTAAAGTTGGTGGTGGAGGTAGTGGATGTACCTCTAGAGGGCAGTGGTAGTGGCCTTGGCTGGGCTCCTGAAGTGGCCCCTGAGGGCAGTTTTGCCCCTCTCTTTTGCTCCTGCGGGTGAGCAGGAACTGTGGAGCGGAACTGGAGGCGGTCCCAGGTCTTACTTAGGCAGGGTCACAAGCAGGATAGTCTGTGTGCGACCCTTACAGTGAATGTGAGCTCCTCTGGGGCTGGAGGATATCAGGCTCTGGTCTGCCTCCAGCTGGGCACCCCTGGCATTCCCTAAGGGTGGTTTTGGGCCTTCTGTCTCACCTGACCACAGGAACTCTGGAGCGGAACTGAGGCGGGCTCAGAGTGCACTCGGGTGGGGCCTCTTCATGCTGGGATCTCTGCAGGTAACTCTTACCCTGGATGTGCCTTCCTCTTTGGCTGGTAGCTATCAATCTCTGGTCAACCCTTTGTTAGACACCCGTGGAGTTTCCTGAGAGTGGATTTGGGCCCTCTGTAGCTCCTGCCATTCTGCAGGAACTCTGGAGCAGAACTCTATTTGCAGTTTTTGACTGTAACAAATAAAACTACTATAAATATTATTACATATTTTAGTGGGGCATATGCATTTGTTTTTCTCGTATAATACTTGGAGTATATTGACTGTGTCTTTTGCAGTTATATGTTTAACTTGTCAGAAATTACTTGTTTTTCATTTGATATTCCCTTCAGCAGTACATAAGAATTTCAGTTTCTTCACGGTTTTGCCAACTCTTGGTATAGCCATCTTAGTAGGAGTGTGGTGGTAAGTAATTGTGGTTTGAATTCCTATTTCTCTAATATTTAAGAGCCTTGAGCACATTTTTCTATGTATACCTGCCATTAATATCTTCTTTATTGAATTGTCTGTTAATTTTTTCTCATTTTAAAAATTGAATTGTTTCTTCCTCTTATCAGGTGTAAGAATAATTTATACTTTCCAGATAAAGTCCTATGTTTGATATGTAGTTTGAAAAATGTGTATTCATTCTTGGGTTACCTTTGCATCTTTGTAATCATATTTTATTAATAAAGAGAAATTTGATTTTAATGAAGAACAATTTAATGACTTTACTTTTATAGCTGATGATTTTTACTTATAATTAAGACAGTTTGTCAGTGCAAGGTAGGTAAAATTTCATTCTGTTTTCTTTTTGATTTGATATTTTTAACTCCTATTCAAACTTATGATCCATTTTGAGTTTATTTTAGTTTACAATAGGAAGTTGTTTATTCTGTTTGCACATATCCATTTGTTTCAGTATCATTTGTTGAAAGAGGTATAATTTCCTTTTTGTATGGCCTTACACTTTTTGTCAAAATAAGTTGATATCATATGTTGTATTTCTTAACTCTATTCTATTCCATTGTTTTATATGTCTATCTTCATGCTTGTGCCATGTTGTTTTTAACTGTGGCTTTATAAGAAGTTTTAAATGAGATGTATATTGTCTAGTTTTGTTTTTAATTTTTATAAAAAGCCCTGCTAGTCCACATACTTCTTATTTTTATGTGATTTCATAATTAGAATGTTAAATTTTCATAAAATTTAATCTTGAAATTTCACTTTGGATTGTATCTGTCCATAGACCAATTTTGGTAGAATTAATCTCTTAACAATATTGAGTGTTCTGATTCTTGGGCATGATAAACTTTCCATGCATTTCAGTTTTCTTGAGTTTTATGAGAAATTTCATCCACACTGTGAATTTTACACATCATTTGCCAGCTTTATCCTAATGTATTTCACACTTATTGCTATTATAAATATTTTATTGTTACTGTGACTGTTTTTTAAAAAATAATTTCTAATTCTTCTAGGCTAGTTTATAGAAATCAGTTGACTTTTGTATTGAACGTGTACCCTGTGCCTTTGCAGAACTTACTAGCTTTTATTTTTATTTTTGGTCAATTTATTAGGATAATAAGATTTTTAATAGGAATAGTTTCACTTTATATCTAATTTTTATGTTTTCATGTGCATTATTTGCTTTGTCATACTTTGTATAATCTTGATTACAGTGTTGAATAAAAGTGGTAAGTAAACTTACCTTTTGTTTTTCATACATAAGAAAGGTATGACAGATTCATTTCACTTCTTTCCTATTCCTATACTGCCTCCCTTCCCTCCATTCCTCTTTGTCTCATCCACTGAATTTCTTTTTGATTATAGAAAGAAATAATTTAATGTGTTGACTTCAAGTAAAAGGATTGCTGGAGGGTTGTCATAGATGCCTTTTGTCAAGGGATGAAATACCCCTGATTCCAAGATTGCTGAAATTTTATCAGTAATGGACATTGGCATACTAGAGGTGTTTTTATATCCATTACTATAATAACATCATCAAATTTGCTTACCATGTTTATTAATATTGTAGTTAAATGTTTAAAAATATGAATTATATTTTTTGTTATATAAAGTGGATACCTATTTTAAAGATAGGAGCTAAAGAGTTATCTAAAATCTGCATTTAGACATGAGATTGTAATTTCCAATTTGATTTCCTGAAGGTCACTCAGAAATGCAAAGTAAATTCAAATAATTTCCTTATTCCTTCATTTTCTTCTTTCTCTATAATACATGAATAATATTTTGAAATATATTTTCAATGTGTTCACTATGCTACATTTTATATTAAATTGGGAAAATATGAACAAATCTTGAAAAATTAAATGATACTAATATAAATGCATTTAACAGGTAGCAAATATTTTTCTTTTAATGATCATATTAAATATGAACACTTTCATAGATTTTTAAATTATTACTGAGATGTTTAGTTAACAAAAGAAATGAAATTTAGATGTCAATAACACAGTAAAAAATAATTAAAGCTCCTTCTACAGTGCAATTAAAACATTTTCAAAGAAATTTTATCTTTCCTCTCTATGCCTTAATTGTTTTATTATTATTTAAACAGAGGTGTCAAAGTAAATGATATTGAATCTAGATGATGCACTGCCTTGCCTTCAACAAGGAATCAATCATGAACTGAAACCACAAGGCAGAATAATACTTTCCTTTTTTTTTAAGTTGAATATCTCAGATATTTTGTTACTGTAACAATGCATCATGGTGGAAATGCATAATAGAACAAACTGCTCACCTGGCACAGATTAAGTGAAGAGAGAGAGAAGGAAACTGGCATTCCACAATCCCTTTAAGGGTGCACAACAATGACCTAAATCCTCCCATGAGTCCCTAACTTTTAAAGTTTGCACCATCTCCCAATTAGCACCACCCTTGGTACCAACCTTTTAACACATGGGCTTTGGAGGGCACTTATTCAAATGATGGCAGAAATTAAATATAGAATTTTAAAAATCAGGTAATTATCGTGTTTTCTATTAACATCAGCTTCTAAGAAGATCAATTAGCAAACGTCTAATTGGACTAGTTAATGCAATATATTTTTTAATTAAGGCATTTTTTCTACTTCAGTTATTTTTTCATTTTTATATTTTATACAGAATGAGTTCTAACTTATGGATGATTTCAGCAAAAAATATCAGGGAGATATTTTTATATTACTTGTTCATGAGCATTTATTAAAATGTATAGTTTCCTTGGGTCAAACTAAGTATACAGATTTCCCAGTATACTTGTTATAAAGTTAGAATTTGTATGTTCATTCTTATATTGTTATTTTTCCTTAAAACAATTAAGTTTTCTAATAGAATACAATAACCCAGACTTATCATTATGAAACAAAGAAATGAGGAAAATAAACCTGAGAGAGAAGAAAAAGCAAAATAAGAAAAAGAAAATAACCTGACAGAAGACATTGTTATATAGGTCTCTCTACTTCCCTGTTCAGAAATTATAAATGTCAAACTTCTACAATTATGAAACTAAAATTCTCTTGGTAAATTTAAGAGTTAAATGTGTGTGTGTGTGTGTGTGTGTGTGTGTGTTAGGAAATTTAAGATATTCAAAAATTTTAAAAAGAACTATATCATAACCTTTGTAATAGTACATTTGATTACATGAAGTTATTTGCTTATAATTACCAAAAAAAAATGAGACTCTTCAGAAAATAGTTTGTTTCATCTCCCTCATTATTTCACTGCCAATTGGTATTAATGAAAACACACACATTAAAATTGTTCTTTCTTAAGAAAAAAGCAGTTACTATGATTTGCAAGTGCCTCCTAAGGTTTCAAGTGTTGAAATTTATCACAATTGTGAGGCATTAAGAAGGTAGAAACTTAATCTGACTATGGCATTTAGAGGTGTGGCCACAGCTAGGGGGTTAGGATTACATGAGATCATTTGGGTGAAACCCACACTATCAAAACCTGCTGACTTCATAAGAAGAGGGAGAGGGACCAGAAGAGATACGCACATGCTCCCCATATCTTTCTTTACAAGTGCTGTGCTGCACCTGCCAGACCTCTACCACAAAGAAGTCCATCATCAGATGCAGCTTCTTGACCTCCAGAACTGTGAGTAAAAAATGAATCTACAAAATTAATTCCTTTTTTTTGCAAACTTGCCCAGCTTGTGCCATTCAGTTATTAGCATCAGAAAATATATTAATCCAGCATAAATTTACTATGTAGATAAAACAAATGTCCCAAAACAGCTATTAATTTTTTTAAAATTTTTAGTTGTAGATGGACACAATATCTTTATTTGTTTATTATTATGTGGTGCTAAGGATCGAACCCAGTGCCTCACACATACGAGGTAAGCGCTCTGCCACTGAGCCACCACCTCAGCCCAAACAGCTATTAATTTTAATGGAGTGAGACTTCAACTTAACTATCTTGGCTTCACCAATACAATGTAATATATTTGTAGTACATAAAATACATAAATTTATTCTCCATCTACAAGTTTTAGAAAGGGAATTTCTAAATTGGTATTGGATAATCAAATGAATGAACAAGTGACCTTACATTGTAAAGGAAGTAAGAATGATCATGCAAACTAGTTTTCAAGTTCTCTTTGGAGTGTAGTCAGGGAATAGGTATTATAAGAACCTTTTGCTATTTCTACAGGGTAAGAGATGGGGGATTCATAATTCAGAGGGTATTATGAGAAAATTTGTCCCACAAATTAGGGACAGTTAGGCACAGATTTCTCTGTATGGTTTTATATTGCACTTGACAGAAGATGTCTGTGGATATAAGGGCCTGCTCTGTGTGCGTGTGTATGTGTGTGTGTATGTGTGTGTGTGTGTGTGTGTATGTGTGTGTGTGTTTGTGTAGGTTGTTGGCCAGTTTAAAGGAGATTCCTTGGCCAGAAAAAGCAGAAAACTGCTAATCTTCAAGGGAGTATCCTGGAAACGGAATGATCTGCCAAGGCTGACTGAAGGAGCCTCAGGAGAGACAGGGAAGCAAAAAGGTGGCACCCCTCAGCTATTTGCAAAAATGTTGTGTTTGTTCCTTTTTAATCTTTTGGAGAATTCCTGCTTGCTGGCACGAAGAACTGCTTGCTGATATAAAATCCAGCAGCTCAGCACTCATGGTCATTTTTTAATCATATCTCTTAGGAACATGGAATCCTAAGAACACTGCAACTTTGTTCATTCTTCCTAATCCGAGAAAGAGCCAGTCATCCTAGGACTTCACTATATCTTGGGTGAAATTTCCTGAACCCTAAATCATACAACTTTCCCTCTGCATCATCATTCATTCACTGTGTCCAGGATTCAGCTGTTCTGGCCTGGTGTGTGTGTGCGCGTGTGTGTGTGCGTGTGTGTGTGTGTGTGTGTGTGTGTGTGTGTGTGTATTGGAGCAACCTTACAACTTACTCCTGAAAAATCTAATAAATTTAATAAGAAGACAAATCTAACCTCAAGTTCAACAATATTCTTTAAAGAACTTGTACTTGCAGTGTCCATAGTCATTCTGGATGATTCTGTGATATTTAGATTGCCAAAAGATGAGCAAAGATGAATAAAACAGATTTAAGAAGGAAGAAAAGTCCTAGAGAGATATCTCTTAGATAAAGGAAAAGCAAAAGTTTTATAACCAGGGAAATCTAGAGGAATTTACTGTTAACTTTGTGGGTATTTTGGTTTATGGGAAATGTAATGTCAGTTATAAAGTTCAGGTCTTTGTTATTTCTATTTTAATTTAGATTCCCTTTAGTAACACAAACCTTTATTAATATCTAACATATTCTATAAAGCATGATGTTTTGTTTTCTTAAAAAAAAATGAAGACAAAGAGGTCAGAAAATAAAGCCAGTCCTATGATCTCATAGAAGTTGATCCTTACAATCCTAGTGTGAGCTGAGAATTTGATCTTACAATTACCCCAGGAATAGAAGGAAGATTCATATAATGTGGAGGAGAATCTTCTCATAGAATGACTATTCTACTTCATAACCTCATTCTGCAACAATAACATAAATTTTAAAAATAATAATTTTAATTGACACCCTGTTACCATTAGCCACAAGTATAATGTAGCTCTCAAATATAATTACTGATATATTTCACGTTAAATTAAAAAAACATGGAAGAACATAAAAAAAGCCTGACTTGCAAATAAGTAAAATCTGTATATTTAAAAGATTTCTAAACTGAGAAATATCATTACCTCTTACATTTTGTTTGCAACATCTCCTGATGACCTTTATTCATTGAGTGTTGTTACAAATAAGAAAAAAAAAATAGGGAGTAATCTTCAATGTTTTCTGAGTCAAGTACTTTGTTTTATAACTGATAACAAAAAGTGGTCAACTACAAGGAATTTGAATATAACTGTTATGAAGTGTTCCCCCAAAGTTCGCTTGTTCATGTAGGAATCTCTGCAAGTGAAATGGTTAGATTGTGAGAGCTGTAACCTAATCAGGCCATCCTAGTTTGAATGAACTGAGTGATCATTATAGACTGGTGGGGCATGACTGGAGAATATTGGTCACTGGGAGTATGCTCTAGAAGAGTCCATCTTCCCTGTAGCTGAATACACTTTTCTTTCTCTCTGTTTTCAGGCTGCCAAGAGGTAAGCAGCTTTCCCCAACTGTAGCTTTTCACCATGATGTTTTGCCTCATCTTGGACCCAGAGCAATTAACTTGTCTGTCTATGGACTGAGACCTCTGGAACCAGGAGGCCCAAATTAACTTTTCCTTCTCTAGGTTGTTCTGGTGACTAATATTTCTCAAGGCTGACTAAAACAATAATGATTTTGACTAATATTAGGAACAAAAACTTTAAGACCAACACTTTTTAGAATTTTAGTATTTTTAAGAAAAAGATAAGCATCTGATCATATAAATTAAGATTCTGAATAAAAAAAGAAATGTATTTTTTGTGTTTTTCTAAGTGATTGTGAATATATTGGAGAGAAGATAGCTATTGTCTAATAATAATTTTGCTACATATTTTCTCTTTTTGCAGTGAATAAGGATTTATAGTCTTAAACCACAACTAATTTCTTCTGAGTGTCTCTTTTATCTAAAAACATAAAAAGGGACTGTTCGTTGAACAAAGTTCTTCTGTCCAGAAGTATCCATTAACCTATAAATACTCCTAACTTGAATCACTTTTTGGTGTGGGCTTTGGAAGGCATAGGGATTCTTTATAATACATGTGGTTTGGTTCAATAATTGTAAAATAACAGCTCATTATAGACTTAATGATGATTTTTCTCAATGACAAAATAAGAAAGGTCAGGAATGTTTGTGCAGTAAGTATATACCCATTCACTCTTCTGATATCACAGTAAAAAAACATTGAAAAAATGCAATGTATGAATAAGAATAAAATAAAAATTGGAAAAACTAGCATTAAAAGTAATTCAGGAACATGGATAATTAATATAATAATCTGTGATCAGATTGTAGTTCAAATTATGTGAAAGTTTATTAAAAAACAATAAAAATATAATAGCTAGCTCAAAATATAATAAAATACACCTAGCTCAAAGATAACCAAATTAATTGATGTTGATTAAACTCAATAATACTTTACCTGCTTGAAAATTATATGCGACATCAAAACCGCTTGGCTTAACAAAATATTAAAATACAAATAAACCTTTGATTATTTGCATATATTTTTGTACTACTTTAAACACTTCATTTGTTTCTTCTGAGTATTTTCATTTATTTACATATTTTGGTTTAATCACTTGCATATTTCCCATAATGATATAAGCTGCAATCAAGATCTTTTATAAGTATTCTATTATTTCTGAATATTACAGAGAAAAACATTGTCCAAATTTCATGACATTATTTATATAGGAAAATTTCCATCAACTATGTTTCATCTTATTTATGTATGCATAATTGGCATACTTTGGTTATTTAAAATGTATTGAATATGA
This sequence comes from Xerus rutilus, assembly GCA_028644305.1. Taxonomy (NCBI): domain Eukaryota; kingdom Metazoa; phylum Chordata; class Mammalia; order Rodentia; family Sciuridae; genus Xerus; species Xerus rutilus. The sequence continues at coordinate 31,835,430 of CM053408.1, forward strand.
CTATTTGTGTTATGGGTTTAATTTTGACCCCCCACCCAGAATCATATGCCAGAATCTTAACTCCTAGTAATAATCTTACATATGAATAATGCTGTTGCAAGATGTAATTAGTTAATATGGGATCATCATATTATATATGATATAATATATATTATATTATACATTATATTATATAATAAATACAATATATATTATATTAATGATGTCTATAAAATATATAAATGATGTCTATAAAAAGGGAAATTTGGAGCATAGAGCCATGCATATAAGGAGAACACCATGTGAACATAAAGATGGACACTTATGAGCTAAGGAGAGAAGACTTCATAGCTCTTTGCTCAGTCTTCAGAAGAAACCACCCCACTAAACTCTTAATTTTGGACTTCTTGCCTACAGAATTGTGAGATAATAAATTTGTATTTATGCCACTTAGTTTGTTCATTTATATCCTGAGGGGGCTAAGGAGCCAATAAATTATTTCAGGATGAACTTTTCTTTAGGAGAAGAATAATCTTACTTTACAGGGGAGGGAATGGATTTAGAGGGGGGCAATAATGGATGCAGTTAGATCATGTAGAAACTTGCTATGTTATCTACTTAGAAGTGATGGTGACTAAATTAGAAGATTCATATAGTGAAGATAGAGAGAAGGTGCCAGATTTCATATTTTAAGGGAAGGATTCCACATGTATTTTTATTTCTCCAGGAACAAAGAAATTGGGAGAATATATATATATATATATATATATATATATATATATATATATATATATATATATATATATATTTGTAATTGCTTTTGCAAGTGGGTACATGGTGAAGCCATACTCTGAGTTAGAAACAGAAATGGGAGTAGTTTTTCACATGAGATAAGCTGTGAAATTAAATTCAAATGAATTATATTGATAAACCAAACACAATTAAAATGAGAGAGGGACAAGGATGGGTGGTGGTTTTGGTGTGAGGTCTAGTCAAAAAGGCATCAGATTACAACAGAGAATGGATTGTAATCACCGAGGAGACTAAGTGAGAACAAAGGGTGATAAGTCATAATTCTGAAGAACTTCAAGTTTACAACTAAAGGAACTCAGAAAAGGAAACTGAGGAGTGATTCAATAAATGTTAGATTTCCAGGAAATGTGGTGACGAAATAATGAAAGGAAATAAGTAAGTTGAAGGGAATGGAGAGAAAGGAAATCAAGTGAAAATCAGTGAAAGGAAATCAAGTAACATAGGACTAAAAGTAGTCCATTGGGTCTAGCAGCAAGCAGGCTAATGCTGACATTGTCAAGAGTAGCTTCCCAGGAGTGGTTAATCAAGGTGTAACATAAGCAATAGAACAATGAGCATGAAAGCTTGCATATAGTTAAAAGAGTCCAACTTGATTTGGAAGTTGGATGTGAATGTCCACTTTTCCCAACACTAACTGATGAAAAGTCTGTTCTTATTCCATTGAATAATCTTGACACTCTTGCTGAAATCATTAGAACATGTATATGAGAGTTTATTTCTTGAATCTCTGTTCTATGTCTTTATGCCTGTACCATACTATTTTGATTACTGTGGTCTTGTCATAAGTTTTAAAATAAGGAAAAATGAGGCCTACATCTTTGTTCTTCTTTTTTAGGGTTGTTTGGGCTATTCAGCATTCCTTGACACACCACATCAATTAATGGTGCTTTTTCTATTGATGTGAAAATACCACTGAGATATTTAAAGATTGTGTTGAATCAGTAGATTAATTATTATTGACATCTTAATATTAAGTCTTGCAAATATACTCGAAATCTATCATATTTACAACTTCTTTCCCTATAACTTCAGAAATGCTTACAAATAAAAAAATATAAATGTTCTTTGTTAACAAAATGGTTATTCACTGACTGTACCTTAAACTGATAGATGAATATAATAAGGTTCACAAGTTTTAAACAAAAAAAATTAGGCAGTAGCATATGAAAAATATTTTAGGTAAAATATAAATAAAATATAGCATACTTTTAACAGTCACATGTATTTCCACTCTTCTAGTAGAATCCACTTTATGAGTTTACTCACTTTTATTACTGACAGGAACAGAATCAGTTAATAAATTAACAGCTTGATTTGTTAAAAATTCTACCACTATCACAAGCTCATGACAAATACAAGCTTTTGAGGTTGTTAAAAGTATACTCCTGTTCTTTAATTGATAGGTGGTTTATGCATATTACAAATAAGAACATTAAAAGTGTATGTTCAGGAACAATCACTTTGCGGTAAATCGTTCTGCAGAATTCTCTGGGTGATCACATTTTCTGAGATTCCTATCCAACTAACTTAAATGTGTTTTCTTCACAAATTTCTGGCAATTATTTAACTATCCATTGAATTCCTATAGATAGATAAGTTTCACCAAGTATGTTGAAACTTTTCTCCTAAATATTCCTTAAATCCACATCCCATTATTTACCCAATTATCATTGTTCTGGTCCTCAAGATTTACCATCTGGTTTGCCCACAGTCAATAGTGTTCCTGTGAATGTTTATAAAACCATTCTTTGAGTGTTAGAGATGGTGTGTTTTGAAGAGAATAGTCTGTAGTATTTAATAGTACCTGTAATATAAAGATCCATACCATAGACCAATTCAAGTCACCAAAGTGACATCCACAAATCTAAACATAAATATCAGCATTCAATGATCTAGTAGAATCAAATCTTAGTCATTGTGTACCTTATTCCATTCATTATAATGTAGTTTTATTTTCTCTAATTTATTATAAAATGGTAACAATAGTGATATGCCACCATCCATAATTTTATGTCTATATATTTATAAATATATGATGAATGATGAAGGCAAATCTTATATCAAATTCCACTATGTATGTAAATATTCATATATCACAACCTGGAACAAAAAGTAATTTTGTGTTTGGGAGGTGACAGAAGGAATTCAACCAACTTATTCTATCTGTGGTCTCATAGTCATTGAAAGGAACCTAATAATTATTAAATTGGCATAGGTCATTCTCAGCACTGTGAAATCATGCCTTGGTTAAAATCAAAATAAAAGCCTAATATAATTGGTTCATTAAGGTCTTTCAGTTCAAACCCACTAACAGTATTAGAACTATATTATTCTCTAAAGATGAGAATCCTTTCTTAACTGATACTTTGTTTCTGTTGTGACAGTACAAGTATTAGAAAACATTTTAATACTCTAGGGTGTTAGTATTGAGTAGCTGACCATGCATGGTGCACACCTATAATCACAGCAGCTCGAGAGGCTGAGACAAGATGGCTGTGAGTTCAAAGCCAGCCTCAGTGCAAGCAAAGTGCTAAGCAACTCATTGAGACCCTGTATCTATATAAAATACAAAATAGGGCTGGGGATGTGGCTCAGTGGTCAAGTGCCCCTGAGTTCAATCCCCAGTACCTAGCCCCTGAAAAAAGATAAAAGGTCATGTAATACAAAGTATAAAATTTTAGAGATAGGAAATTTCAGACTCATTTTATTGGATTTAGCATCAGGAGTGAATAATTTCTGGAGGGAAAAGAATGAAACACTTTGTTATACAGTTAAAAAATATGACCATGTAGCCTGGCCTCTGGAGATGAGTTCAATTAAAATTGATAAATCTCACCATTTCCATTCACTAACAAAATGCCTCAAAAATTCTAATATTGGATAATAAATAATAACTTGGTGAGTTAAATGTACAATTGAAATTTTTTACACATACCAAAAGCTTTAAAAAACAAATTAAGGTGACAGTATAATCTCATATAAAAAAAAACTTTTGCTGGAAATATTCATTTTGTACATTTATAGCTATACATAAAAGTGTTCTGCTACTTAGATATAAATACCAGGAGCATGATGCTAATATAAAATATTTTTCAAGCATGATATTAAGATAAAACTATTTAATTGCTGTGTGGGGTGGTAACAAACATGAATATTTATAGACTGTTGTGTATATATCACTTTATCCTGTTGCTTAAACATAGTTAAAAGGTGTAAAAATATTTAATTATACATTTTATAAGAGTGTCAACTTGTCTAAAAAGGGCAGGAAACACTTAGGCACTTTTAGTGAAACTTCACAAAAATAATACCCTTTATGTAAGAAATGTGTCAAAAAATCTCTCAGTATCGCAATAAAATAAAACTCCTGATCTCAGAACAAAATGTCTCCATATATTCTAGCAAAAATGCAACTATTATAAAGAAAAATACCGTTCTCATCTATGTAGTTTTCAGAATGTTAACATATATGTTTTTTCATAAGATGTTTCTATCAATATTAGTGATGTCAGCAGTGTGAATTGTTTATATACTATCCAACAAAATCACTGGTCCAGATCTTAGTTTGCTCATATAATATAGTTGGATATTTTTTCAATCTTAACTTATATTAGTAAGAAAAAAGTTAAATTGTCACTTTGAATTTTTAAGAAGATTTTACAAGCATAGCACATAAACTTCACAAAAGATTGGTCAAAAATTATTTTCATTATCATAAAAAGCTATTTTGGCACATATAAAAATTATTTCCATTCTAATTCTTATAGAACATTTTGGGAGATGATGAGAATGCCATTTTTAAAAAAATTGAAATGTGATAGTCAAAATTGTCACCATCTAATTTATTTAGATGTCTGCTTCATAAGTTGTAGCAAAATTGTTAGTAGGATTATCACTGATACTAACTTTGATTATCTTTAGGATTGCAAAATGTGTATACTCTAAGAATCTCACCTGGAATTTGTCTGCTTTATCTTTCACCAAGTCTCTTTAAAATCCACATCCTATTATTTACCCAATTACCATTGTTCTGTTTCTCAAAGCCCATGGTCAGTAGTGTTCTGTTGAATGTATAATAGGTTGTGAAAAACAGTCTTTTGAAGTTTGGGTGATGGTGTGATTGGGAGGGAGTAATCTGTAATTTTTGACATTATTTGTAAAGTTCCCTACCATGGACCAATTGGACTTGCTAAAGTAACGTCACCTTGATAGAAAAATACCAGAAAATTTAATCATAAAACTCCAAAATGCCACTGATTGCACTGATCTGCTGCTTCCCTGCTTCCCATCTTATTTCTTAATTCAGCTTTGTAACCATCTTTCCTATTTTAAATCTGAGAATACTATATTGCTGGCAATATCTTGCCTGTTCCAGGGGTCCTCTCAGTTTCTCAAGATTAGGTTCATGAAGTTTCAAGATCAAACCATTACCTTCCTTCTAAGCCTCTTTGCTACATTCCATTTTGCACATCCATCTCTCTCAACCCCTTTCCATTTCCCATCTTCCTTCTTTGCTGATATCCTCTTCTTAGCAGAAAAACTCCTTGTATCTCTTTGTCCTCAAGAACTTCCATTCAAAAATCATCTCCGTTCTAATCCATTCTTGAGGATGATTCTTTTTTCATTGTTTTATGGTATTTTATACATGTCTCTTTTATCCTATAATTGACTTTTACTGTTTAATTTCCAGTTAATACAAGAAACTGCCCCTAATTTGTCTTTGTATTTGTGGTGAGTAGCTTTGATAATGTCATAAGAACATAACTATTGAGTGTGTCATAAGAACATAAATGTTTAGTGTGAAATTAATAATTGTGAGTAGAAAAATTAATTGAAATGTGTAAAACTGAGCAACTGGATCATTGCATAGCTGATAAATTTGTACTATACAATATATAAATATACAGCATTTATTTTTTCTTTCTACCTCATCATTTTAATCTCTTCTGCTTTCTACTCCTTCTTACTCTTTCTTCCACTCTGCCTTCTCTTTCAATTTTTTAATTTTTTTTGAAAATACTCCTTCTTTTGTACTATGCAAGTACAATATAGCATATACTAAGATGCCTCATATTCTTCCTTATTCAATAAAGTATTATATTAGTGATTACTTTAACAACATTCAGAAGAAAGAGGGTAATCTTTTGATATTCTCTAGGCAGTCCTTACAAAATGCATATTATCTCAATGTAATTTATAATCTGTAACTTCTGTAATGCTTTAAGCATCATAGATATTTTTCCCTAGTCCCATTTGATCATCAATAACAAGCATCTGTGTACATTGCTTGAATATTTGTAATGAGTTTACTGCAAGTTTATTTCTTTTTGTAGAAATAATTTTCATAAAAAGAACACATTTTACAATGAGCCCATTGCAGGTGACATATAGTACTCAATGCTTGACAAAATCCTTGGTCAATCAGCTAACTAACACTTGGTATGGATGCCTTGTTTGCATTTTTATTTAATTTTTTAACCATTTGAAAAAGTTGTCACCTACATACATAATTAATATTCATTACAAATTTAAGATAAATATTTTCTTTGTGTGTTATAGGAAATTATCATTTCAAAATTTATTAAGAGTGATAGCAATGGAAGACTGTGATTAGAATTTCCTTACAATGTTGACAGACATTAAGGGAGAAAGTGTAAAAATAGAATTTCGTTAACAGAATTTCCTTTATAACTTATTGAATAAAATAGAGTAAAAATCAAAACATTAAGTATTATTAGAGTGCCCAACCCACATACTTAAGCTAATCATCAAATTAATCACTTGAATAAAAATATAAAGATTAGCTGGGTGCAGTGAAGCACACCTATAATCCCAGGCTTAGGAGGATATAGCTCAGTGGTTGAATGTCTCGGTACGCTCTCAAAAAAGATGGATGTACACTCTCAATTTATTCTGCTACTTCATAAGATATTAGAAATAAATTTGTTACTGGCTTTAAAATAAAAGGAACTGCCATCAAAGTAACATGCCCTGAATTCTGTAAGTGTTTTTATGTACTGGGCACACATTTTATTGAACACACACTAGTATGTACATATATTTATGTTCATTGTAGCCACTCTGATACATCCCAAAATATTTCAGTATTTTTATAATTATTAAATAATTATTAGATTATGTTGATTGTTGTGTACTAATTTCTCTAGGGTTCTCAGAGATAACAATAGTCAATAGTCAGTTATTTTTAGTATTTCAAAAAAAATGCCCTGTGACATTTCAGGTTGAACAAGTTCCCTAAATGTTGTTTTACTGCTAATCATTGGACTAAAATAACTCAGAGTGATAGTGACTTTACTCCCTGATTAAATAGAGTCTCACACTGGAACACTTATATGATTGGTGAACTTTCCTTTTTTATGCAAGAAAACAAATTCATTGGGTTAATACAATAAGATTATTTAAAAATTCAGAAAAATATTTCAAAATGTGTTATATACAGGAGGTATATGATTTAAATGATTATACATAACATAATATTTGAGAAATATTCAAATATGGCAGTATTATATATTGTATTATCAAATTTTATGATTTTTCATTTTTTTGGTTTTGTTTAGATTTTTAGGTGCTAAGAATATAACTCAGGGTGTCATAAGTGTTAGGCAAGCAGTATATCACTCACTTAAAACCACAGACATTTAATTTATTTTAAAAGAAGTAATCTTTCATATAGAATGAATATGCATATTGCATAGAGCAAGCCTGAGAATATATAGATAATGTCATTACATTATATATAACATTATCCATAATTACATTTTACTATAATACATATATTATTACATGGATATGTGCATGTAACTTTTTGAAAGTGGTAGAGACAAAAGATTGTTTAAATGAGAGAAGAGATCACCAGCTGCTTTAAAAGAAATGGAACAATATCTATATTTAAATTTTATAAAAAATGTATTTTTAAGTATTATCTTCAATTTCAGTTTGTTAAAAAGGATTAAAATTTCTTAAACATGTATGATCTCATATGTTTAAAAAGTCCTTGAATTTATACTTATTATTAATATTAATCCTGGCGGCTTCCCTGAAAAATCACTGGACAAAGAAAATTCCTATTTAAAACAAAAAACAAAAAAACTTGTAACTGAAAAATGTAAACACAATGTATTCTCCCAGAATAACCAGGAGAAGAAAATTCAGAAAACTAGTAATTGCAACATGATACATGATATTCAAATGGTTTTAAATTGTTATGCAATAATGGATTCATTAAAAATTAAGCTACCGGCCTGGGGTTGTAGCTCAGTGGTAGAGCGCTTGCCTCACATGCATGAGGCACTGGGTTTGATCCTCAGCACCACATAAAAATAAATAAATAAATAAAGATATTTGTGTCCATCTACAACTAAAAAAAACGTTAAAAAATTAAGCTCCTTTAGTACAAATGCCTTTTGGAAATTTGAGATATTTTAAAATAAATCTAAGAAAGAAAATGCAGTATTTGTCTTTTTGCATCTGACGTATTTCACTTCATATAATGATAACGAAGTGGAAACATTAATTACTTTGATTCAATCAGGACATACATTTACATTTCATTTAGTGATTGAAATATACTGTACCATAAAAAAGTATGTTTATTATGTGTTTTTTTAAATGTTTAAAGAGGAAGAAATGTTAATTACCCTGATTTTATCATTGCACACTGTATACAATGTATCAAATTATGACATTGTACACATACATTTGTACAATTTAATTTTTTTAATTAAATAAAATACAGCTAAATCGTTGGTGCCACACTGTAGAAACTGTCATGCCCAAAGATATCAAGTGGAGGCAGTAGCGTTACTGGTGTCCCCTACAGTACAGCCACGGAACAGAAGCTGCTGGGAAAATAGAAACAAGATCACCTGGCAATAGAATTGGTGGCTTACAGATTTTGGCAGTTATGAGGAAGATGCCATGCAGATAGAATCAGAACCACACATAGTGCTATGTAGGGTTCAATTCAAGGAGCATTTTTTTAGAAATTGATAAAAAGAGCATGGGGTCATTAAAGCCAAAGTAACAGTGATTTACAAAAATGATTTAAGAGTCTGAAAACATGAGCCTAAGACAAACCCAACTGCAGAATATTATGCTGTGATCAGTGGGAAGTAAATTAAGTCAGATGCACTGTTATGACTGACAAGACATGCTACAGTGTAGAAAATAAGAGTGATTGGTCGCTTCTCAGTTTATTGTTTTTATTTCAATTTTCCTTTGAGTCAAAAAATTACCTACTATATATTTGACAAAAGAGCAAGTACATTACGAACTAAATATAAATGTTTCACTGGAAATAAAAGAGAAGCTGAAATGTCTAATTCGTGTTTCCTTTTGGAATTATATATAATTAGATCAGTAGGCAGAATTTGCCAATGAAAGATCACTGTGTGGAGAATGCCAGAGGCTATAGGTGTAAGGAGAACTGTAGGGGCAGAACAGTGACAGCAGATAAAGGTCATTTTAACAATGGAAAGTTAGAGGACTAGGCAGAGGACAGGGGCTTCTCAAATGGAAAGAATCTAACACTTTTCTTTTTTAAATTATAGCTTAAATTGGTACTGCCTCTCTTGTTCTCTTTTTATTAAGAGTGTATAAAATTATGTTTTTTCAAAGCAAGAAACTATTCTTTTACAATGCATATCTGTAGGCTGGACCTCAGCGGTTATTTTGAACAGTCTCTTCTCAGAGAGCAACAGCAACAAAGTGGAAACTACCCACAGACCAATGGTGCAAATGGTACTGAGAGGTATTTACCAAAACGGTCAGGGGATATGTAACATAGTAAGTTTTAATCATAAGACAAATTGTGCCTTTTTAGTTATATAATCCAAGTATGTAGTATAAGAATTATTCTTTAAATTTCCCAATCAATTTAAGTTACTGCAGGTTTTCACATTGCAAAGATCTGAGTCTGGGATTGTTTGGCAGGCACTGTATTAACATCTAACATAATGTTTCCTAAATCAAAGAGAACTTAGAATTTTTCATGGTTCTGTAGTTGTGTGTATGTATTTTATCCTTCAGGAACAATGTGTATGTATTTTATCCTTCAGGAACAATATATGAACACTTATGCCCAGAGACTAGTTTAATTGTCCTGATAAACTCTGTTGTTAAATATAGTAGAAATATGTAAAAGTGAAAAATAATGATGTATAAATCCATAAATTACTGCAAATTGAAGACATGTGAAATCACATGCAGTTAAATGAATAAAAAAGGAGAAGTTATTAGCACCATAGATGACCTCCTTCCCCTACCTTGTTTCTACCCCATCCTCTTTTTTTCTCCCAAAAGGGTTATGATTTTAGAATTGTATATATACAATTCTAAAATCATACATGAGGTTTAGTTGCTTTAAATTTTATCTAAATAATTCATAACTTGATGTATACATATATGCTCTGCTTCATCCAAAATTATTGTCCCTTTAATTGTGTCACATTCAGCCTCATAATCACGGTCACTTTTGCTACTACCCCTGTATTTCTACTAAAAATGTTGATGGTCAAAGTTATCAATGAATTCCTTACTGGAAAATCCAATAGCCAAAAAAGAATATACATTCCTGTCTTAGACTCAGCCATGCAAAATGCTGGTCAATTCTTCTCTATGGAAACTTCATGATGGTGCACTTTTGTTTTGCTTTCTACCAATCTACATGATTTTCAATTTAAATCCCTGCTAAGTCCTGAATTGTGTTCCCTCTTGTCCAAACTTCCTGTGTTGAAGCCTAAACCCTCAGTGTGACTGCAAGTGGAGCAATGGCCTATAAGGAGCTAATTAAGGTTAAATGAGACCATAAGGGTGGTTCCTAATTCAATAAGAATAGTGTCTTTATAAAAAGAGACACCAGAGGGCTTTCTCTCCCTGTCCACCACCTCAGAATACAATGAAACATCAGCCATAATGTTATGAGAACCTGGAAAGTCTCTTGAAAGAGACTAAGTTAACTGCCCCCCAACCTTTAACGATGCCCCAGCCTTAAGAAGTGTGAGAAATAAATTTCTGTTGTATCCTCCACCTAGTCTATAATATTTTGTTATAGCAGCCCACTAAGACAGTACCCAACGACTGTTTTGCTCATTTCATCTCTCTTTATATTCTCACTTTGAGGAACATAGTTTAATTTCTAGCTAAGTATTACATATCATTATTGCTGGCCCAGGATTCCTACTTGAGCTTTGGGCCACAATATTCTTCAGTCAGATCTTTCTCTTTGAATATGCCAATTTAATTCAATGCCTTTCCCAAACCTTCTTCTGTGTCTCTAATCAACAGTAATGCCTGATTTCCTAGTTTGCTGTTCAGTTTAATATGCAAACTAGGAAATCAGGCATTACTTTTGACTTAACCCTCTTTCTAACATATACTTCTAAGCATTCACCAATTCAAAATGATTGAGTTTATAAATTGTTTTATAGATATAGCCACCTCCTGTTATTTTTACTACTATTGCATTAGATCTGGCCCCATCACCTTTAATCTTTAATGGAAACATTCTTAATTTTGCTCTCTAAAAGATGCTATTTTTCTCAAATAGAGTTCTTCATATACTAATGATCTAATATCCATGAAATTTAATATAATATTCATTTCTTATTGCTCTGGGTTATTACATGGTTCCAATAAATAATATTTTAGTATAGAAATTATGATTTCCTAGAAAAATGAATTTCTTTCTTTACAATGTCATTATCCAATCTATATTCCACAAAGAAATATTTTATATAAAGAGCAATGACATTTTGAATATAATCATGAATAATTATGTGATTTTAAATAACTGTACCATTTTTTTAACATTTTAGAATTTTAAAATCTGTTATCTCTTCTTTTTTAAGAAAAGAAAGCAATAGAGCTATTATACAATTAGTGTAAATACAATGTTCACAGCTAATGTATTATTCTTCCAAAAACCTATTTTTGTGTCCAGTAGAAACATATCTTCTTTTGTTTTTTTCCACATATAAAAATCATTCTGAAATAGTAGGGGTTTACTTAAGTGTGACATTAAACTTGAACACTCTAAAATACCTACATGTCCTATAGTATATGTATCTGGTCTAAGGGGCCCCAATTTATAAAAATTTAATAGGAACTCAGGAATTTATATGAATCACTCAAACTGCTCATTTCATTTAATGTTTTAATTTAGTACCACAAATTATTTGAACTCAGGAAATAAGGTATATAAAAAGCATTTTCAAAATAAATATCAATTATCTATTTAGTCAGTTATACAGTTCTTATTTATCTAGAAAATCCAAATGAAAACAATTCATTTGTAAAATCAATAATCATGTACCATCACTTCATCTTCTTAATTGAGTCTCATTGCCAAAAATAAGTAAATACAGACATTTATTTGAACATCATTTCTGAAATTAAATCCCTCAATTTAGTGTATATATTCAGCTTGTCTGATGAAAAATCATTTACATTTCCCTATAGATTTAAATCAGAAAATTTGGTATTTTATGCTGATAATAATCTTACATAGTACTTAATTTCATGGGAAAGAAAATAAAACATTATTTTGCTGAAATAACTCATTTTTAATTCTGTAAGAACCTTTTTCAATATAAGATGTATGCACTTTACAAAAAATATTCATGACAATAAGATGCCAGGGTGAGGGGCACACATTACCTAACCAGAAAAATTAGTATTTATTCTAAATATTGAAAACTGTGTCACTGACCTTGCTTACTATTTATTGGATCCCATTATTAAATCAGTTTCCAACTTTGTTAATCAAATGAGGCATGGTATGAAGTGCTTGATGCTCATCTTCAGGATTTATTTTAAATATCTTAGTAAAACTCAGGATTTTTTATTAAATGTCAAAAATCCTGGAAAAAGTTAAGAATAATTGACCTTTCAATGTCTATGAGAGATTACTAAAATAATCTGTCTTCTACACAAAGGGAAAATCTATTTTATAAAGAAAAAACACCTTATTATTATTATAATAACATGGTAATTGTGTAATAATAGTATTTGATGATGTGCCTTTTTTTTTTTTACTGTTAACTCTTTTCTTTGTGCACCCTATGCTTTACTTACTTCTATTTTATATTATGTTGGAAAAAATAATAAACTAACTCAAGAAATCTGTATCTACTAGTAGAGAACTAGTGGATTATAAAAATATTTCTTAATTTTCTTGAGCTTAATTTATTCTTTGGAATACTCATTTAGTGCTTTTTAAATTCTCTATGCTTCATTTTATGAATTATGTGGAAGAATGCATTGTATATGTAAAATAATGCTTACATTTTATTCTTATTATATATGTCATTTTAATCATCTGTTTGAGATTACATATTCCTAGAGGGAAAGACATTTATCTTTTAAGTTACTTCAACTATCACAACATTCTATATACAAAGGTACTTATTTAATACATGATTTTTAATAGATCGATTTTCATTATTGCTATACATTTTTTATTCATGATATGTTAGCATATTGGAATTGGGTAGTTTTCTAAAATCATGTCCTTAAATAAAACCTGTCACTTAACTTTACAAAATCCAAGTGTTTCGTTACAAGGGATCTTTACAGATGGAGAGAAAGAAATAGATATGTATTTAAAATTCATATTTCAGTATAAATACCTATTCACTAAGGCAGACACAATCCACACAAGTCAAAATCTTTATATCTAAGGGACATTATGTAGTTTGCTACTGAAACTGGAATCTAGCATGTAGACTAATTGGTGAAACCACACATCATTTTGAAGTATCCCTTTTAACTGTAGTATTGCTTAGAAAAATATGTCCTCTATATGATTATATGAACATTTTATGGAATTGTTTGCAATTATCCCAAAAAAAACAAAATAACCAAAAAAACCAGCAACTCATGATTGCTAATTGTCAAGTATTTGTTACCTAACATCTCTTTATTTCTCTTATTATTGAAAATTTAAACTTTCATGTTATACATATCTTTGAAATAATGGTAAAAGCATTAAAATATTTATTACATTTACTATAATAATTTTCATAAAATTATAGTTACATTACATTCTAATAGTTAATGAACTCACATAAATTTTCTTCTATTCATAAATTATAGATTCCTAGTACAATATAAGTGGGTTCTTTTTTTTTTTGCTTTTCTTCTTTTCTTTCTTTGTCATTGTCTTCTTTCTTTTTTTTTTCCCTGTAGTACTGGTGATTGAACCCAGGGGTACCCTACCCTGAGCTATATCCTCAGCTCATTTTATTTTGAGGGGCAGGGTCTCAATAAGTTGCCCATGGTAACCTCCAACTTGTGATTCTCCTCCCTCAAGCTGCAGGATTGCTGAGATCAAAGTGGTGTGTCACCAAAACCAGATTATTTTTAATGTTCTGCTTTACTATTTCTTTATTCAACCAATTTGTTGATGATCTTGATTTCTGGATTGCAAAATTTAATTTATCAGAACAATGTATTTCCTTGTCAACACCAAATCATATCCCCAAACATAGTATCATTTTTCCCCAGGAGAGAAGCAAAGCAGCAGCATTCTAGACAAGATTCTTATTTACTAATGTGGTCAGGAATCATTATTCAATCATCATTCAATTATTGTTGGCTGTCATAAGATTAACATGTTATCCACATTTACTTTGTTTTTCTTTTACCATTGCACTACTAACAACAACTGTATTTTGAATAAAAATCTTTCACAAACATTTCCACTTAATATTCTTGTTGATGCTGAATAAACTCTATATCATGGAAATTATTCCCATTTTTTGCTATAGATTTTAACTGTTTTTTTGAGTTGTTATTTTTTGTTATACATGACCGTAAAGTATATTTTGACATATTTATACAAACATGAAGTACATCTTATTAATATCCCAGTCTTGTGGTTGTACATGATGTGGAGATTCACTGTGGTATATTTATTATTTAGTAAAATCCATGCATTGCCTTGGTATGAAGTTGGAATACTAGTTAAGAGATGGATTGCCATTTTAATAAAATATGTCATAAATAACAAAAATAATTTATCTGTTTTAATAGAATTTCAAAGTGAGACTATATTGCACTTGGACTATTTGGGTTTTATTGTTGTTGTTTGTTTTGTTTCATTTCGTTTTTAATGCCCTGGAATTTCAGGAACATAACTTTTCATTTATGCTGTTCTTGCTGTTCAATACCCTTTGCTTATCTCCCAAATTTCACAGCCACTTTTCACAAGGACTATATCAATTGTTGCCACCTCCATAATGACACTTTGGTTCCCCAAACTAAATATCATTTTATTAACTCAGTATTTTATGTAAGTCGAAATCCTTCTACCTTACATTATATTATTAAATGATATATACTATAGTATTTCTATATTATATGTACATAATTTTTTCCCTAGTAAACCAAAACATTTTCTTTCTGCTCGTTTCCCTTCCTGAGCATACAAAATAATACCATCTATGGTGCAAAGTTTGTGAAAAACAGACTTCAAAATTAGCTTGACAATGGTTTGACTATAAATTTTTCAATTTATTTCTAATGTATTTTAATTTCCTTATATGAACATAAGAGAGTCATACTACTTTATTTTTGTTATTTTAAAAATATTCTAGTTTTATAAAAACCTATTAAAGGCTCAACAATTTTCTGAATCATCTTGTCTTGTATTCTATCTTCTAATTTAATGCACACATGCAATTTAATTAAATTGTGAGAGCATGTGTATACCATGTCTTAAAACTTTACAATCATCAACTATTTCTCATATTATTTTGGTTATTATATTGGTATCGATATTCATAAAATATGCTTTAACATAAACTAAAATAGAAACTCATTATGTGACAAGAAAATCATCTTAATTTATATGGATTTTTAAGTGTAATAGATTAAAGTAACTTTTACAATATGTTAACTCGATAGGCCAGATGGCAAAGGCAAAATACATATCTTACTTCCTTCTGCTTCCTGTCTTTTTGGAAAGATATGTACACACTCATTGTTGTATATGTAAGTGTGTTGTATATGTGAATCTGTATCTATATAGATATTGATATATATATAGAGAGAGAGAAGGAGATGGAGAAGAGATCTCATATTAATATTAGGCTCTGGATTGAAATGAATCCTGTTTAATTTTGCTTCTTTGGTGACTTTCAAATACCAACCAGTTAATTTACTTTTCTTTTTATTTTCTCTAGTATGCAGTTCCTAATTCTTTGATTTATGTTTTTGTTTCTTGGTCCTTTCTCTTTGAATTATTTTTGAAGATTAACTTGATAAGAAATTCATGTTATCCAACTCATCTTCATAACTCCTTTTCATAAAGCACACTTGGTCAATTTAAGACACATTTAAGAAACACAAACATGTAAATCATTCCAAATTTTGAACATAATAATATTTTATTTTTATAAAAGAAAGAGCAATTCTAAAGAGCAATAGTTCTTCAAATGCATACAAACCAAATCTGTTAATACATTTTGTTTCTAAATGCAGTTTAAAACTGACACTGTATAAATAAATTGTTTTGACATATGGTGACAACTGGTCAAGTGCTGCTCCTATTCCCAGATAATCTTGAAATCAGCATTGTTTATCCAGTGTCTTAAACCGGAATCACTAAGAACTGGTGGTATTCATGGTTATCAACTATTTCCAACTGTTCATTTTTCAGCTTCTAAATCCCTAGCTTTTACATATGTTTTCATGCAGCCAAAAACTTAAATTCTCTCAATTATGTTACTTCTCTTAAGAAACAGGCTAACACTTCTCTTAAGATCAGGCTAACATACCATATTGTGTGAAACAACAGGAAAAAGAACAAAAAGAAATTAAAGATTGAATCTGATACTCACGGAATGCTCTATAAAATTCTTCAAGAGCCAGGTGCTTGTCATCGTTAAAATCATCATACTTCAGTAGATCATACAAAGTACAATCAGAAAGATCCTTGCCAACTTCCTGTTTTATCACCTGACAAACAAAGTACAACCACACTTTCATATCTGTTTTACATTTCTATAGAATTAATTATATTAATAATCACATCATAGACCACTTTAAATATGTAGTGGGGTGAATTAATCAACCTGTGAAAAATCCATTGTCAGTTACTGAACTTTTATTTTTAACCATTTCAAAGACAAAGTTATAAAGTTAAGATGCATACTTAGAATTCTCTCTAAATTTTCTAGTATAAAAGTTTTACAGTAGGGCTAATAAATCAGAACATTTTGTATTTTACTAATTTACTTTGCTCCATTTTTACTGACTCAAGGAAATACCACCACACAAAAATCACACCTGTGTCTTGGTGACCTATGTCAAAATAAAATGGTGCTCTTTCCAACAAAATAGCAAGATAGTTTGTGTCAACTTTCTTCCTCATATTATTTGTGAAAAACGAAGTTAGATTTTTTTTTCCACCTCTGTCTTAAACTCCTCCACAGCTGGAAGTTAAGTCATTTGGGATTGTGCATAACTCTCTTGGTCACAAAAGAGCTATTAAGCAAATGACTGTTTCCAGGAGCAAGATAGAATTAATGCACCGATTGATGATGAAAATCTACCCAAGCGTGGGTGAAGAAAATCATCAAACTGCCTTTCTATTCTGTGTTCAGTCCTATGAACTGAGGCTGCAGCTTTTTTATACTCTGCTGGTTTTGACTATTGCCTATCATATAACAGAGCTTCCCCAGACTTTTCAGACATTTCTATTCATTGTGGGTAGCTGCATAGCTGTGTCCATGGTCTTTCAGTCTTTCATATTCTCCCACATAGAAGCAGTAATACATATTGCTTGAATCTGTGCATCACAATGTTTTGTTTTTCTTCTGGTTTGTTTTAAATTTGGTTCTGTGTAGCCAAAAAAAGTCTGTGAAGTCAGCCCCCTCTATAATCAGATCCTGCCAATGTCACTAAATAGCTCTCTAATTTCTGGCAAATCATTTAACCTTTCCTTATTTAGAAAATAAATGTGAAGATTACCTCCCCAACACACACACACACACACACACACACACACACACACACACATCAAGTTTAAGACAACATAACGATATACACTCAAAAGTGATTATTTAAAATTTAAATAAATGATTCTTCGTAGAATGAACATCTTGAAAAAAAACTCACTGTTGGCTGTCAGACACCAGTCTGTGCATGTTGTGGCTATGCATTCACAATGGGTTATGATTTGTTTGGGTAAAGCAGAACATTTCAGACATTATAATATCAATGGCAAATTGCAGGTGCCATTTTTCTAAAGAAATTCTGACATTCTTGAGCCAATTTTTAACCCTTTTGGAACTCTTCCATGTTGAAAATTTGTTTACGAAAATCACATTGAGTATGCACAAACTGTCAAGAAATCTTTGAGAATGAGGCTCAGCATATGGGTCACTAGAGTCACCTAAGCAGTGATTAGCACTGATAGCAGATAAACTGCTAAATAGAACCTATATAAATTGTGAATTGTCTATACTTGCTATGATATTAAAATTTTATTGACTAGGCCAATATTTGCTACCTTATAAGGGGGAAATGCAAAAGCCTTATGGGGTTTAATGCTCCTTGTAAACAGATACTGTTGATGGTGAGTATTAAACCACATACTTTTACATAATCCAACTGGAAGAATTAGCAAAACTACTAATGACTGAAGCCATCTCTCCAATAAGCCTATTGGGAAAACAAAATCCTGCTTTTCTATTTAGAAAGCAGCAGAGCTTTCAGTCATTCTCCATCTGTTATTGGTTAGATCACGGAAAATGACTTTTCCTGAGGCTGGGAGTGTGGCCATTATATTTGATCTTACCTCACTCTGCTCTTTCTAAAGATCTGCACTGCTAAAACTGTGGCAATAATTAGATGTAGTGACACCAGAGTTTGGTCAGGTATATTAATATTTTAGTGATCTTTATTTTCATAGTTATTTATAAATGGGGATAAAATTGGGTTGGGGAAAAGCTCTTGTCATTTGCTGTTTAATAGTTTTCTCTGTTATTATATCTTACCCAAATTAAATTCATATATTAAAGCAAGAGAATAAACCTCTACTCTTTTCCCTGATTGGTGGATCTTGCATAGTCTAGCTATGCAAGACTATTATTATTCTAATCTTGATCTTCATTTGATCATGAGTATACAGCTGAAGCTGGGCATGCTATTTTGATAAGTGTGTGCTACAGTTTGAATCCTGAAAGTCCCCCAAGGCCCATTATTGAGGTTTGGTCTTCAGGCTATGGTGCTATTAGAAGATAGTAGAACCATTAGGAGATGGGGCCTTGTGGAAATAAATCAGGATATTCAGGATGTGCCCTTGAAGTAAATAATGGTACCCTAGACTCTTACTGGTTCTCTCTTTTGCTTCCCTACCACCATAAGGCAAACGGCTTTGTTCTATTATGTGTTCCCTGCCTTAGAGTACTGTTCTACCATAGGCCCAACAGCAATGAACCAATGGAACATGGGGTGAAAGCTCTGAAACTGCGAGTCAAAATAAACCTTTCCTCCCTAAGACTTGGTTGTATAAGATGTTTACTACAATGATCAGAAGCTAACTTAACTAACATAATGTACTCCAGAGAAGCTCATGGTCCTGGTTAGTAAGCTTTGGGAAAATAGTAGTGGAGTGTGTCCATGCACAGACAGGAGTAATACATTCTCTTATTCATTAATATTTCAAATTATTATTTTTGTTCACTTATCCTAATTTTGGTGAATGAAATAGCTCACTTAAAACATAATTTCTGAAACTATTTTTCTCCATTGGCTTCCTGATGAGAAGCTTTGGCACAGTCTACTCTAATGCTAATGAAGTAGATAATTTCCTATGAATTTTCTTTCTTTTTTAATGACTTTATTGAGATATAATTGATACACAAAAAATGCTGCACATATTTAGTATATTCAGTTTGATGAGTTTGTGTGACCTTTTAATCAGCATGGAAAAATTGCTTTAAATTGCCCGAGTTTTGATAGCTGTAAAGTGTTTTCTTGACTGTTAGGAAGAAAGTATAATGGAATATATTAGTAGATTTCCTTCTCCAGTATGTACTACCACTCTTTGGCACAGGGATCCAAATTTGTAGGGCCTTGGTAACTTCCTGCACTTCTTTATTTATTGTTTGGGTACTGGTGCCAAAAACTTCTCATTTGAGGATCCTCAAAATGAATGTGTTCTTTCTAAAGTAAAATTGATGACAGAACCAGACAGTGAATTTGTTGAAATGTAAATAACTTATAATCATGCCTCAGTCAAGGAGGCCGATCATAATTGCATTTATGGCACATTGTAAAATAGTGAAGATAATTCAAAACCCCTTCAAGCTACACAAAACAAAAACTTTCATTATTTTTTTCCTGACCTGATGTGAAATTACATGATTCTTGGGCTCCATGGAGGTTAGTGCAAGGTTGAAGTATTAGCAGAATGTTTTGTATCAGGAGAGCTCAAACACTGAGTATTCCAGAAAGAGTACATATTTAATTTCAATATTATAAAGCTGTCAACTCAGGGAAGGTTCAATTCTGAGGGACTGTATTCTTTACATTCCAAAATAAACAACAACAACAACAACAAAACACAATTGTCTCTCCCCAAGATAAAGTATTATCTTTTCCATTCTTCTTAAATCATTTACTCAATCATCCATATAAGATATTATTTTTTTACTGCTTACTACATGCCAGTCACTGTCCCAAGTCTGAAAACAGCAGACAAGAAGATAGACTAAACAGTGCCCAGTGGGGAGGGGCTAGAGCAGATTGTGGAAGAAGACCACCAAGGGGGTTTCCTCAATTTAAGCTATCATTCATACCAAAAAAAAAAAAGCATTCACAGAAGTTAACACAACCAGATGAGACACCATGGCACCTGATTTTGGTATAATCATAGGCGGAGTCCCGTTGAAACCGTCAGAAAGGAAAAACTTATCTACATTACATGTGGCCAACTCCAAACAACATGGCATGAATAAAGGTGCCTCCCACATGGGGAAAAGAAAGGGAATCAAGCGCAAGCATTAGATTTGGAACTCAGTAACTAGCCTGCCACAGGAAAATCCAGTACTATTCAGAGTACCATGAACCCTGACCCCAGGCTAATGCCTGTGGATGAAATCTCTTGGACTCAAGTCAGCCTTGGTAGTCAAGGGACTGACTCCACTATCCTTCTCTTGACTTGGCATGTCACCGCACAGAGAAAGACTCCATGCACTGAAAGGTAAGGTGCGTAAGTAAACACAGAATTTTTGCCTCAAAACTCCTTGCCAGGCTCTCAGAGTGAACTGTATCACCAGGAAGAAATGAAAATCCCTGTCTACAGGCCAGTTCCTGTAGATGAAACCTTTGGACTAGCCCTGGGGCCAGATGGAGATTTGCACCACAGTGGAGAGGATTCCTATTCCACCCACATCAGCTGAAATTTCTACCAGTTGTGGTATAGTCTTAAGACTGTAAAGGACCTGAAATTATAAACTTCAGATGCAACCAGGCTTATCATGAACTTTGGTGGTCATAAGATTGACTCTACCATAAGACTGATTCCTTCTCTGAACTTCAATAAAACACTTTGGAGGAAGACACTATATGCTGTGGAATAGACAGGGAAGTAAGTCTAGGACTTTGCCTTGGTACTCAGTGCTAAACACGCCACGGGGAAACCCAACACAGGGCAGAGCCTTATGAACCAAATCCAGTGCTTGAGGAAAGAGATTCTAGATTCACCTTGGCAATAGGCAGAGATCTGAAGCTCTGCTGGTATAGATGTTTATTCTGGCCTGTGTCATGTCTGGTTGACTAAAGGAGTCTCAGGCCATAACTATATCAAAATAACTAGAATGTCATGGCAGTGTAGACTTTGGTCCTGCCCTTGTGCTGTGCTGCTCTTAGAGGGCTGTGGGATCTAGGCACAAACTAGCATTATAATGACCTCAGGGACCACAGGATTGCCCATCCATTCTCCCAACTTCAAGATGTACCACATGAAAAGAGTTAGTGTTTGCTTAGAGGAAAAACAAAGAAGTAGGCACAAGTCATTGCTTTTGAAGCCTGGAGCCAGACCTTCTATGATAAGGCCCAGTGCTGAGCAGAACCTTGCAGTATCTGACACAATCTAGTGACTGTGGATGTGGCATCTGCATCAACAACGGTCACAATTGGATGCTCATTACAACCAAATAGACTTTTTACTCACTCCTTCAATCTGTCCTGAACAATGTAACAGTTGTAAATTTGAAAAAAACTTCGGTTCTAGGTACTATCTAATACTGAAACAATGCCAACACATCAGTCATGATCTTGCAGCAAACCTGAACTTAGAGGACCATGTACTGCTGAAATAAAAGAGGTTAACACAAGCTCACAGAAAATGAAAGGCAGCCTGCTTAGAATTTCTAGAAAGAAAGATAGCCAGGAGCCGTGGCTCACATCTGTAATCCTAGCACTTTAGGAGGCTGAAACAGGAGGATCATGAGTTCAAAACCAGCCTCAGTAATGGCGAGGTGCTAAGCAACTCAGTGAGACCCTGTCTCTACATAAAACACAAAATAGGGCTGGGGATGTGGCTCAATAATCAAGTGCCCCTGAGTTCAATCCCCGGTCCCACAAAAAAAAAAGATAGGTAAAAACAAAGAGAAATTATGTAGACTAAAATAAATACCTAGTTGTTCTATGCACACACATCAATATACATCAAAAAACATCAAAAAATTTCTGGGAATCAGAACATCACCTAAGGAATAAAATAAGACACCCCAAACCAAAACCAACCATAAAGCAATTGGTATGTACAAACTCTCAATTTAAAGTAGCTATTTTAAGGAACTTCAAAAAATTTAAGGAAAAGAGACAATCTAGTAATTTATTGAAAGAACAACAGAATTAATTCTAAAACTTCGAGTAGAAATTCTGAAGCTGAAAAGTACACTAAGTGAAATGAAAACATGAAAGAAGGTATCAATAACAGAATCAATCAAACTGTAGAAAAACTAAGTAAGCTTGGAAGACAGGCTACTTGAAAACATAATTGGAGGAGAAATAATTAAGAAAAAGGAAAGAAGAATGAAAAGGAATGAAGAAAGCTCACAGAAACTGTGGGGCAGTATGAAAAGAACAAATATTTGAATTATTGGAATAAAGTTCCCAAACCTACAGGAGGATGCAAATATCCAGGTAAAGTGAGGCAAAGGAAACCAACCCGATTTTAACTCAATCTTTAAGTCTACTGAGACATATCATAGTTGTGCTCTTAAAGGTCAAAGACAAAGAGAATTCTGAAAGCAGCAATAGAAAATAAACAACACAAAAGGGTATTCCAAATTGCCTGACAGCAACCTTCATACCATCACCTTAGAGGCAAAAAAAGAGTGCTATGAGATAGTCATACTGAGAAAAATTGGCAACTAAGGGTGATGTCCCCAATTATGCTAATGGAAGTTCTACAAACTGAAAAGCAAGATGATAATGACTAAGAAGAAAATACTAGAAGGCATAAAACTCACTGGTACTACTAACTATACAAATCCACAATGCTCTAATATTGTAAACATGGTGCAAAAATCATTTATATGATTTTATGAAGACTAAAATCCAAAATAATTAGAAATATAATTGATATATTAACATGTTATTTATTGCCTAGTTATATGTAATAAGCAATACAAAAAGATGTAAATTGCAACATCAAAATTCAAACTGTGGACAGAAATAGAGGGCAAGTATAAAGGCTTTTATTCATATTCTTTCCTACTTTTTATTTATTTTCTTATCTTTCACATCAATGTTAATTTGCTGCCATTTTAAAATAGCTTGTGATAATAAAAAATAGCTTTTGCAGGCCTCATGGTATTCACAAAGCAAAAATGATAACAGATACATCCAAATGATTAAGCAAGCAATTAAAATATACTACTATAGAAAAAACACTTAATAACATAAGAAGACTGTTAATGAGGGAGAAAAAATAATAATGCAAATACCTAGAAAAAAAGAAAATGGCAGTAGTAAAAGTTTACTAGACCTAAAGGGAGAGAGAGAGAGAGACTCCAACATAATAATAGTTGAAAACTTTAACACTTCACCTTCAAGACTGGGCAGATCATCCAGATTAAAAGTCAAGTAGAAAACTGCATAGTTAAAAGGGACCCTATACCAAAAAGACATTTATTCTATTCAACAGTTGCAAAATAAGTACACATTCACAGCAGAACATGGACGATTCTCCAGGATAGATCATAAGGTAAGTCACAAAAATAGTATCAGCAAATTTTTAAAAATTTAAATTATGTGAAATGTCTTTACCAATCAAAATGGAATAAAACAGATATCCATCAGGCATGTTATCACATGCTTGTAATCCCCGCTACTTAGTAGGCTGAGGGAGGAGGATTGCAAGTTCAAGATCAACCTGGAAAACTTAGTAAGATCCTGCCTCAAGACTCTGCCAAAAAACAAAATTTAAAAAGTTCTGAGATGCAATTCAGAGGTAGAGCATTTGTTTAGCGCATGCAAGTGTCTGAATTCAATGCCCAATAACACAAACAACAAAAACCTAAAAATAATAAAAGAAAAAAAAAACTTGGAAAGAAAACAAATACATGAAAATAAACAACATATCATGAACAATCAATAGATTAATGAAGAAAATAAGTAAGGAGTTTTAAGTATTCTTGAGACAAATAATAATGGAAACACACAATACCCAAATCTCTGCAATGAAGCAAAAGGAATACCTATTAGTACCTTTTGTAGTGATCAGTACTCACATCAAAAAAGCAGAAAGACTTCATGTAAAAACCTATCATTAAACCTCCATGAAAATAGAAAAACAAGAATCAAGCCCAACCCCAAATTAGTAGAAGGAATGAAATAATACAACCAGAACAGAAATAAAACACAATACAAAAGATCAAGGAAATGAAGAGCTAAGATTTCAAAAAGATAAATAAAATTGAGAAACTGTTAAATTAACTAAGAAGAAAATAGAAGACACTAATAAATAAGATCCCAGATGAATAATGACACATTACGACTGGCTCCCCCTAAATTCAAAGGATAATCAAAGCCTTTTAAGAACAACTATAACCCAATGAGGTTTATAACCTGGAAGAAAGGAACAAACTCCTGGATACTTATACCTTATCATGACTGAATCCTGAAGAAATAGAAAAGCTGAGCAGATGTATAACAAAAAATTTTATCAGTAATAAAAAGTCTTCTGTCAAAGAAAAGCCAGGATCAGACGGATTCATTGCTGAATTCTACTAAACAATTAAAGAACTAATATGAACACTTCTCAAATCATTCCAAATAACTAAAGAAAAGGGAATTCTATCAAACTCATTCTATGAGGCAAGTATTACTGTGATATCACAACAAGATTTTTTAAAAAGGAAAAAAGCAAGAAAGCTATAGACCCATATTTCTTATGAGTATCCTTGGCAAAAATCTTCAACAAAATACTAAAAAGCCTGAATCTAATTACACATTAAGAAAATTATTTACCTTGATCAAGTAGGAATCATCCCAAGAATTCAAAGATGGTCCAACATAGACATATCTCTAAACATGATATACCACATCAATAGAATAAAGGACAACTACCATGTAGTCACCTCAAAAGATACAGAAAAATACTGATAAATTCAACATAACTTCACAATAAAAACTTTAAAAAATGAGGTATAGTGGGAACTTAATGTAAAAAAGGTTATTTACAACAAGCCTACTGCTAACATCATACTGAACATGGAAAACCTAAAAATATATTTGCTAAGTAAGGAATGTGACAAAAGTACCCACTTTCCCAACTTTTATTTATCATAGTACTAGAAGTTCTAGCCAGAACAATTGAGCAGGAGAAAGAAATCAAGGTTATTCAAATTAGAAAGAAAGGAGCCAACTTTCACTCTTTGCAGACATGAACTTCCATAAAGAAAACCCTAAAGTTTCAACCAAAATATTCTTAGAAATAATAAATAAATTCTGCAAGGTTTCAGGATACATGATCAACATACAAAAAACAATTGCATTTCTATACACCAATAGCAAATTTTCTGAAAAAGAATTCAACAAAACAATCCCCATTTGCAATAGCTAGAAATAAAAAATACTGAAGAAAAATGTTTAAACCAAAAGGGTAGAAAATCTCTACAGTTAAAACTATAAAACATTGATAAAATATATTGAAGATGACCTTAAAAATTGGAAAACATCCCATATTTATGGATTTGAATACTCAATATTTTAAAAATAATACTTAAAGTAATCTACAGGTTGAAAGCAATTCCTATTCAAATACCAGTGACATTTTTTACAAAACTAAAAAAAGAAAAAAAATTCTAATTCATATAGAACCACATAAACAAAAGCAAACAAAACAACACAAAGCAAGAAAACAAACCTGAACACCCAAAGCAATCTTGAGGGAAAGGAACAAAGAAGGAAGCATTATACAAACTAAATTCAAAATAGACTTCAGAGCTGTAGTAATCAAAACAACATGATACTGGCATAAAAATAGACACACAGACCAATGGAACAGAGTAGAGAGCCTAGAAGTAAACCCACATATACACAAGTAATTGATCTCTGACAAGTTGCTACAAACATGCATAGGAGAAGGGACAGTCTCTTCAATAAATGGTTCTGGGAAAATTAGATATCTACATGCAGATGAATATAGTTCCTTATCTCTCACATATCCAAAAAATCAACTTCAAACAGATGAAAGACCTGAAAACACTGAGGAAATACTTCATGATAAATGGTAAAGAATTTTTTGTTAAGATCTCAAAAGCACAGGAACAAAAAAAAGAAGACAAATTTGATTTTATCAAAGTAAAAAAATTCTACACTGCAAAGGAAATAACACAAAAAAAGACACAATGAATAGGATAGAACAATATATTTACAAACCATACATTTGATAAGGAATTAATATTCAGATTATATAACAATTCAGTGGCAAAAAAATCAAACAACCCAATTAAAAAATGGGCAATAGACTCAAAGACCTTTTTCGAAAGAAGACATCCAATGGACAGGTAT
This sequence comes from Xerus rutilus, assembly GCA_028644305.1. NCBI lineage: Eukaryota > Metazoa > Chordata > Mammalia > Rodentia > Sciuridae > Xerus > Xerus rutilus. Next base: position 31,862,277 of record CM053408.1, read on the forward strand.
ATGAAAAAAGCTCAACAGCATTAATCAAGAAGGTATACTATCAAAACCACAATGAAAACTCTCTTCAATCCATTTATAATGGCTATTATCAAAAAAGTCAAAAAGAAAAAAGTACTGGTAAAGACATGGAAAAATGAAATCTTTATACACCAGTAGTGGGAATATAAATGAGTATAGCCATTATAGAAAACAGTATGAGATTTCCTCAAAACTAAAACTACTTCTATATATGAGATTGCAGTTCCACTACTAAGTACATTAGTATATCAAAGAAATTTCTGCACTCCTGTGTTCGTTCATTGTAGCACTATTTATAATAATCAAGAAATGTAATCAATCTATGTGCCCAGCTGATTAATGAAGAAAATGTGATGCATGCCCATAAAAAGCATAAAACTCTGCCACTTGCCCAACATGGTTAGAACTAGAAGACAATTTATTAAGTGAATAAGCCAGGCCCAGAAAGTGCATGATCTAAATCACAGGTGAAATATACAAAAGTTGATTTCATTGAAGTTGAACATAGGATATCAGTTACCACAGGCAGAAAAGAGTAAGGAAGAGGGAGGGGTGGGAAACAGTCATTAAGTCCTAAGTCACAGTAAGATGGGAGAGATGAGTTCTGGTGTGCTATTGCACATAGAGTATAGATAATGAAAATGTAATCTATATTTCCAAAGAGCTGGAAGAAAAGATACTGAATGTTTTTATAATGAAGAAATGATAAATGCTTGAGTATGACTAATATGCACATTCTGATTTGGCTATTACACTATAAATATATATATACACATACATATATATTATATATATAGTGTGATGTGTTTTTATATACATCATTTATATATTACAGATACATTGTGTTTATATAGGTATAATATGTGTTATGTTTACACATGTAAATATTATGTTTACATATTATATTTATATATGTATTGTTTATATGTATAAATGCATACAATATTTGTGTTAATTAAAACATACATAATTTAAAGTTTTCTGCCATGTAGAATTTATATACTAGTAAAAGTGAGCAAATATTTACACACATGAGTGTATATATATATGAGTGCATATATGTGCCTATATATATATATATTTTGAGAAATACATATTAGCAAGTGATATAAAGAAAAATAAAACCCGGAAAAAAATAAAATATGAGAGAAGTGGGTGTAAAACTATTGCTCCCTCCTATAGAGATGTATAGGCAGTTGATTTCCTGAACATAGACCAATTTGAAAATTTAAGTTTTTTATGCTGACTCTCATGAAAGGGATAAGAAATAGATTATTTTTGTTGGTGTCAATGCACACCACAATGGTGAGATGATAAGTTTGAGGGGAGAGAAGCAGAGAAGTGGGAGTTCTAGTTCTGTGTGGTTTCTATATTCTCCTGGGTTGAGAGGAGAGAACAGTAACTGTGACCTGAGGAAGAGATGGGCTACTCTAAGTCATAGGAACCATGATCCTGTTACAGGCATAATGGTCTTGGTGGCACTAGAGCTTAGTGGTTCTCTATTTTAAAGAAAGTCCACCAGAGTCATTTGTAAAGTTGAAGAGAATCAGGCATATTACTGTATCTATTTAGCAAATGTGAGATTACATCAAAGGCTAAGGGTCACCTAAATATACCTCTTTCATGTGAATTCATGTCTCCAGGTACTAAACATTTACTTCTCCCAGGTAATATGGACCAGCTTCTCTACTACACAGCCAGAATACCTTCTTGCCTCCTCTTTGTTCCTTGCTCCTAATATCCCTTCACCAATCTCTCTTCTCCTTTCTTTGTAATAATCATTTACCAAGAACTTTTTTAGCTTCTGGATGTAAGTTAGTAAATAAGAATGACACAAGTGTTGCCTTAATAGAATTTTATTCTAGAGAAGATGAGTAGAACACAAGTACTACTGAATGGAAATATTTAAAATTCTGTAAGTTTTATTTCCAGGTTTCCTAATATGTCTAATATAATACTTATAATATAATATAGATATAATTTTATTTATTAAAATCAATATAGCCAGCTTTAATTCTTTTGAAAGACCATCTGAAGGGATATTTTTATTAAACTACAGGTGAGAAGAAGTATATTTTATTTGTAAGGCATTCTTTATGGCTCATGACTATTCTCTGATTATGAATGCAAATTTTTAAATGGATTTTGACATTCTAAAGGAAAAATGTTTATATGTTTAAAATGAAAATCTCTAAATTGTAATATTCCAATTGCCCTGTGCAAGAAACATTTTTCTAAAACATATATATATATTTGAAACTAGTTACTAATGTTTTCAGATACAATTGAAGTACCATTTTAATTATAGTTTTTACATAAATATAATTTTGACATAAATATAATTTAATTATAGCTTACATATAAACCAATAGTTGCAGACCTTATCTTTCTTCATTAAGTGCAAATTGTTGTTGTTGTTATTACTCTGAATTTGTAGCACTGGCAAGAAAATTTTCAACACTATAAGATCTACCTATTGGCATTGATAATGCCATTCCAATCAAGCACCTAGTTTTCAGTTACCTAGTAAGATTAGGGAATTTTAAATACAAAAAAGAAAAGTTGTCTATTCTTCCTCTAAGGGATAATTTGGACAAATTTCTTTATTTTTTTCCCTTTTGTGTCAGACAGAATTAATTACCATGGCATTCTCTGGAAATCTTCACCTTACTTACTTCTCTGTCCATAGACAATGCTTATTCGTTTGTATTTAGTTTATTCCCACTGAAACAGCTTTTTATCTGAGACAAAACAATTCTTTCTAATCTCATAGCAAATAAATATGCTGAATGGATCTATAGCACTTTCCAAAAAAGTTTTAAAACTATAATATTCTTTATCAATTAAAAATAAAGATTAACTGGGTCATTTCTCTATATAACAATTATAATAAGTTTTATAAAGGCAAATAATTGATACATTCAAATATTGCAAAAACATGATTGCTACGCCTATCCTGTTAGCTTAAAAATTTCAACTATTATTTAGTCTTGCCTTTTATTTAATTTTGTAAATGTATTCACATATAGTAGTCATTGAGCAAATGGCATTTTAAGTCAAATATGTACAAAATAATCTAAATCCTGTGAACAAGTAGTTCTTTTTATTATTTTAATAAAGAGTTGGCATGCATGCACATTAGGAAAACATTTCATTCTAATATGCATTTCTAATGTGAATCAGCTTATTAAGATGACAGGATCTGAATTAAAACTTAAACGAACATACTTGATGCGGCTGCTTATTTAAACTCAGAATCACAAGGGAATGACTTTGCTTACTAACATTATTTTATATTTTTAAATGAAGAAAAGCCAGAGAGACAGATTTTCCAAGTTGTTGGCACTATTTTACTTTAAATACTGTATGTAGGCTGTTAACAAAGTCAAGATTGCTGTTCTACCCTGTAAAATCAACAGTATATCTCCTTTTCTTACCTATAGAACCAAATATGCTGTAATTCTCCCTTATCTGTGGTTTTGTTTTCCATAGTTTCATTATTCCTTGTTGTCTAAAAATATTAAATTGAAAATTCTAGAAGAAAATAATTTGTTATATGAGCGGCATAATGGAATTTCTCACCATACGGGGTCACTGAACCAGGGGCATGCGTCATCCCTTTATCCTGAATATTCAAGTTGTAGATTCGCTCTCCTGATAGTTACTTTGTTTTCGTATGGGCTGTTCTGATATTGCAGTGTTTGTGCTCAAGTAACTTGTTTTACTTAATCATGTCTCCAACTGGGAAAGTAATGATACTGGCAATTTTAGTTACGACACACTGTAAAAGTTGTTATATATATTATTAATTTTTACTGATCTGTCTCCCCAGCCACCAAGTGATGCAGCCAGCCACTGGTCCCTGCAGAGAAGCTAGCTCCCCTTTGTGAAGCAGCAGAGTGGTGGTTGTGTTGGCTGAAGCACAGACAGCAAGCACCACATCTGCTGCAGCGCAAAGCCTGCCATGGTGGCATGGGTCTGAGGCTCAGGAGGCTAGCAACAAGATGAGCTGAGCAAGACAACCAGTCAACTTGTGGCAGCCTGGCCTACACACAGTGTGGATATCCACTGTAGAAGTGCAGTCCATGTAGCACAGCAGCTCCAAACACCCCACTAGCATGTGCATCTCAATGACTTCAACCTCTGGAAGCAGGGGGAAAGTGGAAGTAAGGCAAACCTGAGTGGGCTTCAGGGTTAACCAATAGCATTGGTACTTTTCCAAACACGAATTACCATGAATTAGGACCAGTAGCAGTGACCTAAGTGCCACATAAACACGCTCAGAATGAGAAAACCTACCATGGGATCCCCTCTTGCTTTACAAGAGTTCCTGTTTCTATTTTTCCATAAGCCTTCTCTTAACTCATTCTGGTCTGTGGATTTCATTCTTCAATTTCATGAGATAAGAACCCTTGTGGGCGCAAGCTGATGATTGTAACTGGGCCATTCAAACTTTTAACCTTGGTTCTATGTTAAAGTAACTTTCTCACAATGAATCCCTTTGATGTAAAACCCTACAAAATAAATGTGCGGAGCCTGCTCATAGTCAGTCCTCCATCAGAAGTTGGCTGAACAATCTGGCCTACTTTCTCTATTTCTGTGTTCACCTCTTTTCCAATCTCCTCATTAGCCTGGTTCAAGGAAACAGAGTAAAATGGTTGTGTTGGAAGTGATAAATTTGTACAAATCCCTTTCTGATGCTTTCCCTGGCTTACTTCTGTGGCTTTAGGAAGCCCAAGTCTCCCTGTATTGCTTTGCATATTTTCAAATTTGACCTAATCCCCATTTGACCCAATAGCTACTACTCCCAAACCAAACCGATAATTTGTCCTCTGGAAATCCAACTCTCTGATTAAAATATTATTTTGCCTTCAATTTCTTATGAAAACATGTTCATCCCCATATTGACTTTAGCAAAATATGGCTATTCATAATAAAACCATTTTCTTAATAATTATAATTTGTTTAATTGAAGGCTGATTTTTTTTCTCTCACATCCATTTGACCTTAGTAAGGAAGATGGTAGATAATCAAACAGGTCCCTGTGGGCACTTCAGGATTATTTCCTCTTACAAAACTAATCTTCTCCAGATAGACAAATGAAAAGATGATAGATAGATAGATAGATAGATAGATAGATAGATAGATAGATAGATAGATAGATAAAAGACAGAGCGAGTAGAATCACCCCTTTGAAATTCAGCCATTCACCTGCATAATTCTTTCCTATTCCTTCCCCACAATTAACTAGTGGCTTAAGCTCCTGGTTCTCAATATTTCTATTGAAAGGCCTACTCTTTCAATGTCCTTAGTGACTTCATTATGCATGTGGATAAGCCACTCAGGAGAATTCTGGGCATCTTTATATAAAAAGTTGGTCATTAATCTTTCTTCTTTACACTGACCATTTTCTGCATGCTAGCCTGCCAGGAGGAAACTATCTCTCTTAGGTCATTTCATCCCAAAATCTCCATTTCAAGCATTAACATCCATGTTTGTTTTAGCAATAATAATCTTATAATCTCAAATGTTTGTGTTATAGGGCTAAGAGCCTGACCATAAAAGACATATATATAATACTTAAGGGGGATAATAAGATACCTTAGTTAAGTTTGTGACTATGATTTTAAAGAAAATATTTACATATTTGCTGCGACCTTTGCACTGGGCTATTATTCCCTGAGACATACATTAGAATGTTAGAAAGTTAAGTCAATTTGGAGCATATGTATCAAGGACAATTTTTCCCAGAAGCAAGAATTACTGCAGTTAAGATTTTATAAAAGATTTAAAGAGAGTTGTAAAATTTTAAGTGTTGAAGGACATAATATAAAATAAAGAGGACAGAGATCCAGGTTACAGAGATGAACCTCAGACACTTGTTCAGATTTGGAGAGAAAGTTAAGTAGAGATTTCACATTGACAGAACAGACCTCAGGAAAAACTAGAACTTCAGTGCAAAGAATTGGTTACTGGTAGTATGAGTAGGACCATTCAGAATTCTACATCCTCTACCCTACCACCCTGCTCTATATCTGGGGAAGCAGAAACACTTGAGCAAGGGCTTAGTATGTGTCTGATACACACTTGAGGAAAGAAACATATGAGGACTTTCCCTTGCTCTGAGCATGTAAAAAAATATGGCCAGGAGACAGGCAGGGATTTCCACTGGCAGTAAGCCTGAAGATACATGTGGTGCCTAAAGGAAGAGTGTGATGATGGATGCTAGTTTTAGATGTTGGCAGTGATATACTTGGTAATTTGTTTTTAGTGTTCATGCAAGTTAAATATTGACAACTGTAAAATATATGTAATTGTACAAATTTGTGAGGAAGAGCAAAAATTGAACTATAGAGTTTTATGTGGTAAGGATTGCTAGTACCAGAAGTCCAGTAATTGGAGTGAGAGACAGACTTGAAAACTCTATGTAGGGGATAGAAAATGCAAGGTTTATCCTAGACAGAACAAAAGGAAAGGAAAAGTAGAGAAAATATTTAATCTGTGGTGAAAACCCAACATCTTCTGATAAAATCCATATTGCATTTTGAAAGTAAATATGTATTTTACAGCTAAAACTCAAGTACGAATGGAACAATGGAATCTAGATTATAGTATGACTGAGAGCCAATACATTTTTAAAATATTTAAGTTGTAAAATATACTCGATTAAAATATATAGCTTCTTTTATGACAAACTTGTGCTGCATTGTTTAAAACAATGCTTTCACTATTTCCTAAACCTAGTTTAATTGATAAGAAAAAATGCTAGCTATATGAGGTAGATGAACAATTCCAATGGGATGAACAAAATAAATAACATGTTATTCCTCATTTCTCTAATTTGTTTGAATAACAAAAATTATTTCTATTTCTTTGCAAGATATTTTTTCATTGCTAAATTTGGTAGTGAAACTTTTTTATATGTTCAAAATCGTGTATTTGGATTTCTGAGTTTTAATGGCTTCTAACAGGTTTTGAATATTTGTTTTTAACCCATCATTCAACTGTAAGCATTAAAACAACATATGAAGGTTGAGCATGATGGAAATATGTTGGTCAATCACTTTCACTAGCCTAAGCATATGCATACTCTTTAATCTCCATTATTATCCCACTGCATCCTTATGAATCTTAGATTTGTAAGTACTGTTATAGCTAACAAGTACATGATGTATTGTGGGTATTAGTCATATTTTCAAGAAACTTAAATATTCTAAATAATAAAAGTTTCACATAAAATTAAAGCAGTAGTTACAATTATCATTACTTTTTGAAAGACAGAGTAATTGAGATTCAGAGACTTTAAATAACTTGTTAAAAGTTACATAGCTACTAAGTAACACAGATGTGATATGAGTCCAAGCTCTATATTCATCTTAATCATGATGTCATGATCATAAAAAGTATAAATTAAAAAAATCTTAGAACATTATCACTTAGGGCCACTTATTCCTTCACTATTTGAAATATTCTCTTTTGATCTTTTAAAAGATATCTCATTTTAACTCATTTTAACTTTTTTCTTTCCATCTTTTTTTTATACTAAGTATTGAATCTAGGGTCATTCTACACTGAGGTACATCCCCAGGCCTTTCATTTTTCAATCTTGACACACAGTGTCACTAAGTGACTGAGGCTGGCCTCAAAATTGCAATTCTCCTTCCTGAGTCTCCCAAGTCATGGGAAATACAGGCATGCTATCAGCCCAGCTACTTCATTTCTAAAATATTTTGGACCTTGAAATATCAGTGACAAATCTGTCAAGTGTTCCAACACCAATTTTATCCTTTTCACTAAATGCCATTCTCTTAAAAGTTTACAATTTTACTTTGTAATGCTTTTGCATTTTATTGTTGATTATTTTCTACATAGAAAAATCAGTCTCAGACTAAAGAACTAAATTTGTAGTAACTAACATGCTAACAGAGTGATAAAGAGGTAGGCTGCATAAAGTCTTTCTACAACTGGTCAGTTTATTTTAGCAACAATTGTTTGCTATGACAAGTTGCTCACTGGGATGCTAAAGATTTTACCCTCTTAAGTGTTGCTTTTTATTATGTCTTTCCTCTGTACAAATAGGACTCTGGATACTAATTTTCTTGAAAATATGCAAGATAAACTAGAATATGTCTTCATTATGTGGAGTAAGAATAGAATGTGTGCAGCAAGCTTTCATGCTGCATTTATAAAATTTCACACATGAGTTATATTCTTTAATTTTACTTGTGACTGAAAGTAACTTAGATATATATTACATTCTATGATAATAATAGCCTGTGATTAACAGATACTATTAAGACCTTTTCATTTTATTCCTTTAAGTTAAATTATTTTTAAATTTTAGATTATGATATTACATGTTTCCAAGTTTATAAATATGTAATAAAGTTTATAATACTTGACATAGAAGTCCTTAAAAAGCACCTCTAACCACAAAACAGAGTCAAAATCAATATTTTTGTTATCAATAAGCAAAATTTTATGTGTTTTCCAGGGAATCCATTAAATCCCTCTTTTTTCATATCTGAGTACTGATGGATGCAATACACACATTTCTATTGTATACTACTAAAGGAAGGAGTAACTGCCATGGTATAGGACATATGCATAAGGCGCATCACTCAAGATTCTATGCAGAGTGAAAGGAAAATTAAGGAATACAACAACAACTCTATCCCACAAATTTGATAACATAGAAGAAATAGACCAATCCTTTTATATACAATTTTCCAAAATTCATGCAAGAAGTCTGAATACATCTGTATCTATTCAAGAAATTGAACCACTAATTAATAACCTTAAAAAACAGAGGGTAGCAGGTTAAAATCAATTCACTGGTGGATTTTACCAAATATTTAAGAAATAAATTAAACCAATTCAATATAGTTTCTTTCAGAAGACACAAGAAAGGGAATACTTTCTAACTTTTTTAATGGGACCTCCATTTCCCAAGAACCAAAACCGATGTCCAAAAAGAAAGCTACAGATAAATATTTCTTATGAACATATATGGAAAAATCTTCAACTTATTAGCAAATCAGTCTAAAGATATATAAAAATAATTACACACTTTAAGAAATTGATATTTTTTTCTTTTCTTTTCTTTTTTTTTTTTGGTACTGGGGATTGAACTCAGGGGTACTCTATCACTGAGCCACATTCTCAGCCTTATTCTGTGCTTTATTTAGAGACAGGGTCTCACTGAGTTGCTTAGTGCCTTGCCATTGCTGAGAGGCTGGCTTTGAACTCTCAATTCTCCTGTCTCAGCCTCCCAAAGTACCGGGATTACAGGAGTGCCCCACTTCATCTGGCAGAAATTGGTATTTCTTCCAGGTTGTAAGACTGGATGAATATTCAAAAGTCAAACAATGTAATCTGTCATATCAACAGCTTCAGGAAGAAACATTTCATAATCATATAAATGGATGTAGAAAAAATATTTGACAAAATTCAGCATTCATTCATGATAGAAACTCTAAATAAACTATCAATACAGGGGAACTGCCTCACCTTGATAAAGAGTACCTATGATTACAAAATAATCTTCAATTAATATCATAAATAATAGTGAGAAACTCAAACTTTTGCATTGAAATCAGGAATATGCCAAGTACGTTCCTTCTCATCACTCCTTGTCAACATTGTACTGAATTCCTAGCTAATGCAATAAGATAAAATAAGGAAATTAAAGGTACACAGATTAAGAAGAAAATAGTAAAATTTTCTTTGTTCAAATGTCATAATGTTATATGTAGAAAATCTGAAAGAATTAAAAATTAATTTCAGAACTAATAAGAAATTAGTGTTTATAATAAACAAAAGTTTATTGCTTTCCTAGATACCAGAAAATTTAATAAGTGAAATTGAAATTGAAAAAAAATCCAATTTAAATTAGCAGTTCTTTTTAAAATGAAATACTCAGATACAAATCTATTAAAATATGCATAAATTATATATAAATAAAGCCATAAAACACTAATGCATGAAATCAAAGAAAAACCAACAAAATGGAGAACTATTTCATCTTCATAGATAGGAATTCAATATTGTCAAGATGTCAGTTCTTCTCAAATTTATCTACAGAGTAAATGCAATCTCAATTAAAATTCTAGCCAGTGATTTTGTGTATATTATAAAAACAACCACAACTAAGTCTATAGTTCACCTGAAGAAGCAAAAGACCCAGAGGAGACAATACAATATTGAAGGAGAACAACAAAGTTGGACTAAACCCAACTTCAAGACATATTGTATAGCTAGGGTAATCAAGGTAATGTAGTAATGTAGTATTGGTGAAAAAATAGGTCAATAGAACGGAACAAAATAGAAGACATAGAAATAAACTCTCCTAAATAGATTCACCTGATCTTTGACAAAGGCACATAGGCCACATAGGCAATACCATGAGACAAAGTTAATCTGTTCAACAACTGATGCTGGAATTACTGCACATCTACGTGAATTTTTTTTTTTTTAAGGAAACTAGACATAGACCTTGGATTCTTCATAAAAGTGACTGAAAATGGATCATTGTTATTGTTTGCATGTGAGGTGTCCCCCAAAAGCTCACTTGTGAGACAATGCAAGAAGGGTCAGAAGTGAAATGATTGGATTGTGAAAGTCTTAACCCAATCAGTGAATTAATCCCTTGACAGGGATTAACTGAGTGGTAACTGAAATGGTAGGGTGTGGCTGGAGGAGGTAAGAATTACAGCGTGGCTTTGGTGTATATATTTGAATCTGGCAAAGGGAAACTCACTGTCTCTGCCTGCTGATCACCATGTGAGTTGCTTCCTTCTACCACACTCTTCCACCATGATGTTCTGCCTCACTTTGAACCCAAAGGAATGGCGCCAGCCTTCTATAGACTAAGACATCTGAAACCTTAATTCCTCAAACAAACATTTCCTCCTCTACAATTGTTCTAGTTGGATCTTTTAGTTGCAGATTTCAAAAAGCTGACTAAAACAGTCATATATCCAAATGTGAAATGCAAAATTATGAAATCTCGAGAATACAACATATGAGATATCCTTCATGACATTGGATACTGTGAAGACTTTTTTATATATAACATCAAAATCACAATTTATGAACTTTGTTAACATTAAAACGTTCTGTTATGCAAAAGTCAATATCAAGAGAATGAGATGACAAGTCACAGACTATGAGACAATATGTGAAAAAGACACATCTAATAGAAAACTGTATTTAAAGAAACCTTAAAAGTCAACAATTGGAAAAAAAGCAACTTAATATATATGTCAAAAATTTTAGATACCTCCTCAAAGACATGTATGTTGTAAATAAGCATATGAAAATATACTACACATCACATATCACTGGTGAAATTCAAGTTAAAACTACTCTGAGATATCATTAAACACCTATTACGATGGTCAGAATTCAGAACTCTGACCAAACCAAGCAGGGATATGAAGAGAAATTCTCATCCACTACTGATGCAAAAGTAAAATGATATAGCTACTTCAGAAGACAGTTTGGTAGTTTCTTATCAAACTGAAAACACTTTTACCATACTCTCCATTAATCATGTTACTTGATATTTTCCCAAAATAGTTTAAAGCACATGTCCACACAAAAGCTGCACACACCTTAGCAGCCATACTAGTAATTGTCAATACTTAGATGTAACCAATATGCCCTTTTACAATTAAATATAATGTGTGCAAAAGGAAGTCAGTAAAAATAATCTTCCTAGCATATTGTTTGCATGGATTTCATATATATATATATATCATATAAATGTGATTCTGAAAGCATTTCTGCTTCCACATCATACCTTTCACATGAACTGAACTGTTTACAAACATAGAGTAAGTCCAAATTAAAGGTAGCTAAGAAAATATACCCAAGTACATTTTAATTTAAGTAGTAACTTCTAATTACTATAAAACATGTTTTAGAATAGATTCACTCTTGAGAAGTACATCATAAGGTATGTGAAAACACAGATACATGAATTAAAGCATCTTCTAATTTTACCTTAATTCCAGATCTCAATTCCTTAAAACCCAATGTCTGAGACTTAGTCAGCATTCAATAAATGCAGAATACATTAAGAAAATGAGAAAAGTAATATAAGTTTTGATTGATGGATGACAATAATATCAATTTGCTCTCAAGGTAACTTTGATATGAAATTTTTAAATTGTTATATTATTCCAAAGCTTAGAAACACTTGCTTAATAAGTCCAATATTATACAATGTCAAATTTTTAAAATATGCCATAAAATTAACCATACAAGATGGTATAATTTTATGGAAATTGTCTAACTTTATCTCTGAAATCCTATGTTCACTGTTAATACCAAATGCAAAATACACTTCCAAATATGATATAGGAATCATCAATGAATCAGCAGAATCCACTGGTTCTATTGTCATTTTTTAATCTCCCAATCTTATCTCTCCTATTACTCCTAAGAACCTGTCCATATTTTTAGAGAAATCTTGTGCACTGTATTTCACATTTCTACTGCTCAAGAGAGCTAATTCAGATTGTTAAATTGTGGTTTGTTTCCTTCAAACAAGTCTTCAGATATCACTGATATGTATGAACTGTGTTTTGCCAAGATGGTTCAGACCTTCTAAACATGGAAGACCTTCTAAGACCTTCTAAACATGGCAAACTGGCGCACACCTGTAATCGCAGTGACTCAGGAGGCCGAGGCAAGAGGCTTATGAGTTCAAAGCTAGCCTCAGCAACTTTGTGAAACCATATCTCTAAATTAAAAAAAAAAAATACTGGGGGTAGTATTTTATCTAGCTTAGTGGCCATGCACCCCTGGGTTCAATCCCTGGGAGAAAAAATAAATAAAAAGACCTTCTGTTTTTAAATTCTTCTCTTTAATAATTTTTAATACATGGCATTTGTATGAAAAATTTTTCAAGAAGTGAAATTTCAGAGAATGGACTTAATATTATAACCAGACTGAATATATTATAATTTATACTTGATTAGTGAAAATGCTGGGTTATCTTACTAATTCAGTACTACCTTATACCATTCACTTATACTGTGCTAGAGATGTATTTACTTGCTGTTTATCTAGGTCTATGAATAGTGCATTAATCAGCTTTTATTGATTGATAGCTATTAAACATTACATAGGTTCCAGAATATATCAGCAGTGATCTTACAAAATCTACTAGAAAATTTGTAATCCTTTTTGATATTTAAGTTATAAAAATTCATTAAAAACTGGGCGCGGTGGCTCAAGCCTGTAATCCCAGCACTTAGGGAGGCTGAGACAGGAAAATTGCGAGTTCAAAGCCAGCCTCAGCAACGGGGAGGCGCTAAGCAACTCAGCGAGACCCTGTCTCTACATAAAACACAAAATAGGGCTGGGGATGTGGCTCAGTGGTCGAGTGCCCCTGAGTTCAATCCCCAGTACCAAAAAAAAAAAAAAATTCATTAAAAGTAGCTATGGGAGGGCGGTTCCAAGATGGTGGCCTAGTCGGACACCGCGGTCAGTGTCTCCAGAGCCAGAGATTGAAGTTTTGGAAATACCGTCATTGTACAGCTACCCCTGCAGGAATTTCACTTGTGTGTGTAAGCAGGGCCACCAGGCAGCAGCCAATGCCACAATCAGCGTGACTTCAGCAACAAGCAGCGGCGGAGCTCAGCAGGGGGCGGCGGCGGAGCTCAGCGGCCAGCGGATCTGGGCTCCAGCCCAGGGCTCGCCCAGGGCTCAGACTACTTCTACATGGGGTACCTGGCTCCAGCGCCCACCCAACCACTCAAGGCCCCTAGCAGTTGCTCCCGTGGACACACGGCCCCAGCCACTAGCCACTGGGGAGCCCAAATTCAAGGTAATAGTTGCTCCAGAGATGCCAGCGGAGACAGCCCCACTCAAGGGCAGCTTGGACCCGCCTCAGTTCCGCTCCAGAATTCTTGTGGACTGGCAGGAGCCCCAAAGGACCCTGACCCGCCCTCAGAACCTCCACGGTTGTCCAGCCAAAGGGAGACCAGGGTCTGCTACCTCTAACCATTGGGGAGGTCAAATTCAGGGCAAAAGTTGCTCCAGAGACACCAGTGTGAGGCAGCCCCGTCCAGGGGCAGCTTGGGTCTGCCCCAGTTCTGCTCCAGAGTTCCTGGGGTCCGGGAGAGCTACAGAGGGCCCAGATCCACCCTCAGGAAACTCCACGGGTGTCCAACTAAGGATTGACCAGAGTCTGATTGCTACCAGCCACAGAGGAAGGCACACCCAGGATAAGAGTGGCCTCCAGAGACCTCAGCGTGAAGAGGCCCCACCATAGGGTGCTCTGGGCCTGCTCCAGAGTTCCTGTGGTCAGGCGAGACAGAAGGCCCAAAACCACCCTTAGGGAAAGCCAGAGTGCCCAGTTGAAGGCAGACCAGAGCCTGCTAGCCTCTAGCCCCAGGGGAGCTCACACTCACTGTAAGGGTCGCACACAGACTCTCCAGCTTGTGACCCTGCCTAAGTGAGACCTGAGCCCACCTGTAGTTCCGCTCCAGAGTTCCTGTTCACCAACAGGAGTGCAAGAGAGGGGCAAAACAGCCCTCAGGGGCCGCCTCAGGAGCACAGCTAAAGCCATTCCCACTGCCCTCTAGAGGTAGTCCACTACCTCCGCCACCAACTTTAATGACAACAGTGCCCATCTGGGGACACTGGGAAAACAGAAGTAGCTCCAAAGTGAGACACAGGTAATCCGGAGTACCAATACAAGATTATAGGATAGAAGCCACAATACTTCAGATTAGTATTTCAAGAAAGGAAGATGCACAATCAACATGAAAAAACAAGGGAAGAAAGTGCCCCAAAGAAACCTCCACACCACTGTAACAGAATCCACTGACAACAAAGTTAATGAGACGTCAGAGAAAGAATTCAGACTGTACATAATTAAAATGATCAGCGAACTAAAGAATGACATAAGTAAACAATTACAGGCAAAAATTGATCAATCCAACAAAGAAATAGAAGAGCAAAAAAGGCAACCATTGATCATCCTAACAAAGAGATAAAAGAGCAATTACAAGTACCAAAAGATTACTTTAAGAAAGAGCTAGACATTGTGAAAAAAAAATCATAAATTCTTGAAATGAAGGAAACAATAAACCAAATAAAAAACTCCATAGAAAGCATCACCAGCAGACTAGATCACCTGGAAGACAGAACCTCAAATAATGAAGATAAGATATACAATCTTGAAAATAAACTTGACCATACAGTGAAGATGGTAAAAAATCATGAACAAAACATACAAGAAATATGGGACAGCATCACAAGACCCAATATAAGATTTATTGAGATAGAAGAAGGCGCAGAATTTCAAACCAAAGGAATGCGTAATATCTTCAATGAAATAATATCAGAAAATTTCCCAAATATGAAAAATGAAGTGGAAAATCAAATACAAGAGGCTTACCGGACACCAAACATACAAAATTTCAACAGATCTACACCAAGGCACATTATAATGAAAATGCCCAACATACAGAATAAGGATAGAATTTTAAAGGCCACGCGAGAGAGGAACCAGATTACATATAAGGGAAGACCAATTCGTATCTCAGCAGATTTTTTAACCCAAACCCTAAAAGCCAGGAGATCATAGAATAACATATTCCAAGCCCTAAAAGACAATGGATGCCAACCAAGAATCCTATATGCAGCAAAATTGACCTTCAGATTTGATGACGAAATAAAAACCTTCCATGATAAACAAAAGTTAAAAGAATTTACAGCAAGAGAGCCTGCACTACGCAG
>CM053408.1:31878550-31951886 GCA_028644305.1 Xerus rutilus
GGAGGCATGGGGATAGCAAAGGTGGTGGAATATGATGGTCATAATAACCCTAACTTTATGTATGACTGCATATATGTTGTGATTCTATACAACTTACAACTAGAGAATTGATATGTTATCCTCTATGTACAATGAATCAACTTGCACTGTTAACATGTAAGCCTAAATAGAAAAAAAAAAGTAGCTATGTATTTTTAAACTGTAAAATATCATACGAATGTTAATTGAAAATAATATTTATGATAAAGTAATATTGCTTTTAAATTTATATTCTCACAATGACAAATTGATTAAATATACATTTTTGTTATAAATTACAACAACCGTAAATATATTGTATATTAAGTAAGGGTTTTGATTTAATCATGAATCATACCTGAGTTAGTTCATTAATATCTACAAGTCCGTTACTGTCTGCATCAAAATATTTAAACATTTGATCCACCAACAGCTTCTTCCGTGATAAGTCATCACCATTAGGATTTTCATTTTCTTGGGTAATATATTTTTGATTTTGTAAATCTAAAAGAATGCTTTTCATCTTGCTGTATTCAGTGCTCTTGCAGTTATCTCCTGTAACAAAAGAACTAAGTTACTTTCAAAGCAGTATTATTGAAAAAAAATGTACTTTGTTAATATTTAGAAAGTGATTAATACAAACACTATATGAAGTACATGATATTTATTTTTCAGTTTTTTATATTTTATAACATGGACAAGTAAAAGGGAATGGGCTGTTTCCAAGGTAGGATAGAAAACTTTCATTTCTGTTAAACCAATTAATTACATATTTACAGTCGTTTCTCATCGATTTTTTGAGGGACATAGAAAAAAACGATAGTTCCAACTGGCTCCACAGTTTAAATCCATTGTTTCAGTTTTTATCCTCATCATGCATCTCTATATTGATAGTTTTATAGATGCAGAAATGAAGGTTAGACTATACTTGATATGGCATTTAAACTCATATATATAAGACTTCAAAGTATTATACCACATTTTTAAGCTGAAATGCTTTAGACATTTTGCTTTATTTTGAAGAAATTACTGATCTATCCATCTATCTATATTTAACATTTTCTCTTCCTAACCTGCACTATTTTTAATGGCATTAAGCCCATATTAGTATTCTTCCAAGATTTTATGTATTGCTATTCAGTTCTCTGTCCTTTTAGAGTATATGATGCATACATGATATATATTTGCATGTCATATGAAGTTTTAACCTTGAAAATTTTATCTATCAACTGAAACATAATCTATTGAAGTCAGAGTGCATTACAAATTTTCAGTATCTCCTGTGTAAAATCATCACAATATTGGTAACCTCAGGGTTAATGAAAATAATGTTTGGCTTAAAGTTTCTCGAAAGAAAAAACAATGGAAAAAACATAAAGAAAACCACTATAAATGTTCTAGCATCATCACATAATTATTTACAAAGGATTTTACTTACAATGGCCTCTAACAATGGTCTTTATAAATAGTGTATGGAAATGAAATCCATAGTGCTGATAGCAAGTGTGATGTAAAATATATTATATAAAATATGGCACATAATAAAATTTGCAAATGAAACAGTAGGTATTATATTAGCTGAGATTGTGAACATATTCTTTGGAGGAAAAAACCTAGCTTTATAATTGTGGTTGATTTTAACAATTAGGGTTTGACAGCATCTACAATTTTAAAAGAAGATTTCTAAAGATGCTTAAATATATGTCAAAGAAGCCTGGGGTTGAAAAACAGTATTCAAAGTTTCATTCTCTTTCAAGACAAGATGGAAAACAATCTATTCTAGAGAGATGAGAGACTATCTTCTTTTTCAGACAGTGAAATGACTACTGTTGTTCAGCAATTTTAGTGTTTAGCAATTCTGTCAAGATGTTCCTTTTTACAACAAAGTGTAAACTTGATGCTAAAGATTAAGTCAATTTTACATTATTTTGTTCTCACTGCAGAATAATAATAAGAATATGTTTTCATAATAGCAAAGAAATCATTGACAAAAGAAAGAAGTAATCAAATCCGGAATCATAGCTAGCAATTTTGGTGTCTGGGAAAGGATCACAAAAGGAATCTTAAATTAAATGTATTTGTGCTTATATATGTACACAGGAATGCATCAGGAAGGAGCGGAATATATATTGCAAGAAAGGGAGAAAGTTTAGGTGCACATTCCAGAAGTCCTATCTTGGATTTCTGTAACTCTGGGTCTATATCTCCTTGATTTCTCTGGAGTGCCAGAGGGCAGAGGATGGTGGGATGAGGGGGCTGGCTTGAGACTACAGGCAATGGGGACATCAGAATGTCAGTGAGAAGCAGATGTGAAAGAAGATCTAAACATTGAAGACACTTTAATATTTAAGGTTGAAGGAGGGGATAGAGTTTGGGTTGTCATACTGTAATTTTGATGTAATCAAAATGTGATCATCATATTCTTACTAATGTTTCTATTTCCCAAATTGTTGTGAATTTCTTCTCAATTCCAGGCATTGGGGTGTTAACTGGCAATCCAAAAGAAGTAATAATACAAACTAAAGTTTAGAACATTCACATTATATGGAAATATATAATAAACATTTATAAAATGATATAAATCTTTGTGAAGTAAATACATTTAATATACATCTGTCATAAATTTCTTTTAGTAATGAATAGGTGTATCTGTTATTAAGAATAGATCATAAGTAATGAGGGCTTTCTATGCACTATTAATATATATTAATTCAGTTTATATATAATAAATGCAAATACCTTTTGTAAATGAAGAACAAAGACACAGATAAAGTAATGTATTCTGGAATGTGTCAGAATGATTTATTTTTAACATCACAGGAATATGTGTAAGCAGATGAAATGAAATGAACAGATGAAATGAAGAGGATCAAAGCAACTTTTACTCCATAGCATTGATTGAGGGGTATGAGTCTCACATAGGGCAGAATGATTTTTAAGCACAATCATCTCTTTTATCTTCTAATTTTATTTACTCTGATCATGAGAACTGAGTTTTACATGGCCATTAAATAGTGAAATACCAACTTTTACATGGATTCAGTGAATTTATTGAAGGATTATTTGTAAAGTGATAAAATGAATATAATAATAAACTCCAGCAATATATCTGCTTATATTACAGGCAGATAAAGAAGAATTCACCAAAAGGGGTGGGGAGAGTACATGAGAGGTATTAAATAAATTATGAGAAAGCACTGAGCAAGAAGTGAATCCAGGAAAAACTTTCAAGAAAGAGATTACAATGCAAGTCTAGTGTTTCAGAGTGAAAGTAAGGTAAAAAGAAAAACATGTTCTTTGTATTCTTCATATTGGAGACTAACTATAGACTTTAATAGGTGACTTTAAGGAATTTTAGTGAAGAAATTAAGCATATTTCATATTACAATGAGCTAAAGAATAAATATAAAAGTGAGAAATTAAAAACATTAAGCATAATGCTTTTAATAATTTAATAAGTATTTAATCACATAAACACTTTTAATAATGATTGATGAGAAAGCAAAAAAAAAAAAAACTAGTGAAATTAACCAAGAAGAATAGATATTTAAACCTGAAGGCCTCTAATCCGAATAGCACCAATCAGGTAGGTAAGCAGATTTTGTTTGTTTATTTGGTTGTGTTGGCAGCATCCTTTTTCCAAAACCTAATCAAACACCTCGTTGGATTGGCAAGCTAGGGGGAAAAATGTTTTCATGGATTCACTTCCTGTCTGATAGACCAGTAAGAAATTTCCTCTGCTATTCCTGTCCTTGACATGAATATTCTGGTAAAGACAAAGTTCCCATATATATATATATCTGCAAATCATCTTACTTCCTGCGGCTGCAGTGATACTGGGAATGTACTGATTCTTGACTCAGAGTCATTCAAAGGGCAGTTAGAATTCATTTGGCCTTGTGGAGCCTGGAAAGATGCAGAATCACTGACACCAATGGCTGCACCTGTGTTGCTGGCAATGCCTCTCAAGTCTCTACAGAACTGTGGATAATTACATTTTACATATCTGATTGTGCAACCATCAGTTCTGAGTACATGATAAGTGCTAAAAATTATAGATTATATCAATTATGCTTAGTATAATAGGTTTTTGTAAAGGCTGTAATTTGTTCTTATCTCTTTGAAATTATACTTTTATCGTTCCCTGACATCCTACAGTAAAAAGTACCAATTCCTTTTAAAACAAAACGTTTAATCAAAAACATGAATATAATTTTTCTCTTTTTAATATTTCTTGTTACATTTTGATTCCAATATAAGCTGAAATCTTAGAAACCTCCCAAATAAAAGTGAAACGCTTTTATTTGGGTGTCAATTTTATTCATACATCAAAAATTATATTGGAGCTATTTTTCTTCAAACTATTTAACAATTGCTAATAGAACACATTAAAATATTTTAGATAAATATTTTATATTTATAACACATTTGTATTGTGGCATATGTAGAATAAATGACAACTTTAGTTGATTCATTTAACATTCATACATGAATCAAATTCAATATGGAAAATCATGTTTATGGTAACTATAAATTGTTAAATTATGCATACATTATCTTGACTAAAAATAACCTGAAAAGAATTTAAAAAGAGAACTTTATTAGTTACTGATATTTTCACTGTGTCCATAATTTTGCCTTATTCATAAGGTCATATAGCTAGAATCAGGCAGTATGGAGCTATTGTAGATTGGTTTTTATTCACTTAATATGCATTTAAGTCTCCATTATGGTTTCAGAGCTTGATAATTGATTTCTTTTTAGTGCTTAATAATATTCCATTCTATGAATATATTATAGTTAATCCATTCACTTATTGAAGGCACCTTGGTTGTTTTCAAGGTTTGGTGAATATGAATAAACTTTCTATAAATATCTGTGTGCTCTTTTTTGCATATGGACATAAGTTTTCAACTCACTTGGTAAATTCTAAGCAGCATGACTGTTGAAACACAAGGTAACACTGTTTATTTGTGTAAGAAACTGCCAAAATGTCTTCCAATGGGCTATATTACTTCATATTTCCACCAGCAATGAATGATAGTTCCTATTGTTTAACATCCTTGTAAGTTTGGTATTGTCAATGTTTCAGATTTTTATGATTTTTATAGGTGTGTAGCAGTCTGCCATTGTTTTAGAGTGAACTTTAAAGTTCATAAATAATCATATAGTTTACAAAAGACTTTGGCTTATTTACTCTTATTTTCTATTTAGAAAATTTTTTGAAAATTAAATTTAATACCGCATTAAGCATTGGGGAATTTTTAATGAAAAATGAATAAAACTGAAGTTAATTCCACTGACATGTTTACTGATGAATTTTGAGAATTAACCTAGTTGGAAGTAAAAGGGGAGTGTTGTGGATTGAATATACATTCTCCAAATATTTTGGTACTTAGGATATAAATTGACAATTATAAACCACATTGCCATTGACAACTGTCTTCAAATCTATCCAAGTAATAAGCAATAACAAAAAAGATTTTGATTTTGTAGTTTGGTAGATGTATTTATGTAATAGAATTTCAATAAAGGTGTTCTGTTATCCAGTTCAGTTTGCTCTCTTAACTCTGGGAGAACATTAATTAAAATGTTTTTGAGTGTTCCTTTTATCAAATGTGACATGCTCTGGAACAAGTGGGCTGCTCAGCTGTCCCCACCTTTCTTCCTCCCCACCAACTATCCTCACAAAAACAAAAACATAAATTAAAGTTGCAAGAAATTCTGGCAGAAAAGAGCAAAATAAAGTAGAGCACAACACAAGGTTTAAACTAATAATCTGGAATGTTTGAGAACCTAAATGAAAAATATACATGTATTGTATTCTAACCAACTACAACATTTTAATAGTAGCTAAAATAACTGATGAGATGCATTGTTTTAATGTTCTGTAAATTTAATAGTTTTTAAAATCATTATCCTTACAGTAAAAACCATACAAACAGATATGCCTCCAACAGAATATTTGAAAGTCAAAGCTGTTAAAGAGGTTGTAAATTAATTTTTTTCCTAATTATTTTTCCTTGCCTATCTATAAATACCTTGTACAGGACATGCAAAGCCTTTTTTTATTAATCCTACAATTGCTCTTAGAAATATTGGTTCATTCAGTCTTATATATTATACCACATAGATCTTATCGTTTATATTATAGCAGCCTATGCTTTAGTTTGTTCATTTTTATTTATATTTCCTTGAATTTTTATTTCTGCTAGAAGTAAAGATATATGAGAGATCCTTAATTTTAGAAAATTTATGAAAAATTATTTTAAAAATTAGCCAGATTACTAATAAGTAAATCTATTACTATCAAATATGGCCAAACTAAAACTCATGTGATTCTAAAAGAAGTTCTCTTAGTATTTCAAATAGTATATAATCTTTTCATTTATTGTGTCACATCATATAATGTGCCTTTCAAATAAAATATTAGTTTCTATCTATGCTACACAAGATATGCCCTGTACATCTATGAAAAAATTAGCATGTAACCAACTTTTCAGGCAGTATTTTTACTGCAATTACTGTGTGCTAGCACCATCATTAGTATTTTATATATGGGAACTCATTTGATTTTATAATAAACCTAAGAAGTAAGCGTAATTAACACACCATATCCTTCAAAACACAGTAGGCCGTATAACAGGCTGAACATCTGACAAGGCATGAGGGGGTAAGGAACTTCTAGTCCTAAAATTATAAGCACATATCTCAGAAATTAAGTCAGAAATTTGATATAAGGTATCCTTAACTTTTAAGAGGCATCTATTTGTCTTATGAAAAGACAGTATCATAATTTTTCTTTCTTTTAGATTTCTCCACAAATTTCTGTAGAATTCTTTCCAGAACTGAAAGTATCCTGAGAACTTGCTGCATTTGTGCAACCTGATATGTGTTCTAAACAATAAATCATATTTTCTCTTCTTTATTGGGACAGAAATTTCTTTTGGTTGACATGATTTTTAATTTCTCCAATAATTTTTAAGACCACTACATAATAATAAAAAGAATGACTCACCAAGAGTGTCTAAACAGCATGTCTGTAGCTAACATAACTTCAAAAATTGCAAACCAAGTGATGACACAATTACAAAGCAGAGTTGGTAAACCACAGTTATAAAAAAAAATTGTAATGCAGATACACGAGAACGGTATATCAAGCAGCCATTAGACATAGACATGTGGTCTGGACCAAACTCGAACATGTGCTTTTACATGAATGTACTACTCTTCCTTAAGTGTGAAGTTTAATGCTAACTTTACATATAGTGGGTAGTTGAGATTAAGGTTAATTTTCTTACCGACATTCTTCCACAATCTTTATGTCATTTGGCTACTTCAAGGTTAAAAGTCCCAGTTACATGCATAATAATGTATTTTTCTGGTCCCTGAATATCTTAGTCAAGAGTTCATATATTTCTTACATCCTAAAGTCTTAGCTACTCTTTGTCTCATTTCACAAGAAAAATGCAAAAGTGGCAACATAAAAATAGAAAAAAGTATTCTATGTATTTCACCCCTATGTTCCATGCATATCCATCCTTTTTGCCAAAAAAAGAGATGATATAGTTAAAATATGCACTGACCCTTGCTCATGATTCCCTACAGTATTTATCATCAAGAGAACTTCTTTCCAAAATAAATGTAATTTATCAAGATAACTATGAAGATTCAAATATCATCATAAGAAATGTAACAACCACAATCTTTATAATGACGTTATTTTAAGCTAGATGCTTTAATGCAGGCTCTTTCTTGAAGTAGGTTAATATATATAAGAATTTATAGCTTGGTGGATCTGTGAAGATTTTGTATGTAAGTAGGCAAAGATGTCTTATCAGATCTTCTTATCTCAATACAATGATAATATGTAAACAAGTTATTTGAATAGATGTAACCTGCCAAAAGCCATGTCACTGTGGTAATTACAAGTACATGTAACCTGTGCTTATTTCTTTTAAGCACTGCCAACCTTAAGGAGACAATGTCTTATGAATCCTATTAGATTTCATATTTCAATTAGTCATGGCTTGGATGACAGCATTGATACTTCCTCACTGTCCTCCAGCCAATCAAATAAATACAGGTGATTCTACCCCATTGGCCTTCCTCAGAAGGAGAATTACTCAATTAAATGAGTCTTGGCTCTAGTAGTTAAGTAATTTCAGTGGTCTAAGGAAAATTTCTTCAGCTAGACATATATATGCCAGTTTCTACTCTATAATAATTCTCTGAAATATTTTCAAATATTTCCAAATACTTTGATCCCTAGTTTTCTCTGAAATTTCAAGCATCATTCACATAAAAATACTGTATATTAAGAATGTTTTGTTTGTTTGGTTGCATATAAACTATATGATAGCATTTTTTGACCTATAATGCACTTTTTTTTGGAAGATTATAAATGCTAACTTCAATTCCTCAGCATTACACATTGCCATAGAAATAGGACACTACTTGACATTTCTTTTACTCACACGGGGTAAATAAGAAATATCTATTTAATATACACTCTCTCATGAGTGAACATCATATTTTAACAATACCTCCTCATGACCTTGACCAAAGATATTTAGGAAGTAGAAAAGACAGAAGTTATCAACATGTGGGAGGTGAATAGTAGGAGACAAAGACATTTATTCTTGAACGTTTTCACGTTAAGTGACTGTGAGGCTGTCGATAGAAATTGAGTTCATATGATAGCAGATAAATATAAAGAAATTGATAAATTAAAACTTAAATTAGATGCGTTTGAAGTAATTGTGAGATCCTGTGGTAGACACCTTGATAAGGGAACAAGAAACAACTGCAGTTTGGAATCTGTGTACTTCAGGAAAAAAAAAAAAGGCTTGATTAAATGGGACTTGTGAGCCACTGGTGAATGCAGGACTATAAATGAGACTAATGAAGCATTTGTAAGGTGTTGAGTGAAGTTCATTATGCTCAAATTGTGAACATGGACATTTATAAGGGATAATGTGCCACGTATTTTTTAAAAAGTGGTTGCTAAAATAGTGATTAGTTTGGTGGAAGAAGAAATGATAGTTTAATTGCACAAATTTATGTGCTGAAGTTATATATTTCTTGATAAGGGGGAAATAATATCTAACTGCTGAAAAATAATTGGAAGAATATGAGTAAGAATATGTTGCTTTTCTTTAAAATGCAAATTTTAAAAAGAAAAAGATTTTCTATGAAAATCAACTGACATTTTGATTGTCACCATGCATGAGATTTGTGTGTGTGTGTGTGTGCACCTGTTTGCATAGATCAAAACTGGTAGTTATATTAATCAGAATAATAACAGTGCATTCAATGATAACTTCTTTGAAATGGTATTGACATATTCAAAAGAAGACATTGGGGATTACATTATCAGAATTAAATTCAAGAGAACTTGTATGAGGAAATATTTCTGTGTCATTAATGTAACTTTTTTTCATGTGAACTGTTAAAATCTAAAATTATATGGATTATGAATATATTTACTTAAGAAAAAGTCATTAAAATATGTGAAATTTCTAAATTTAATAGACATAAAATTCATCATTTTCATCTTACAAAAGTAAAAAGAAGAGAATTATTTAAGTAGTCCTTTTCATGTATATTTTGAGATGAAAATGAATTTCAAGGTCTTTGAAGTCATTCATTTTCATGAGTGAGTTGTAGAATTATTTACTAAGTACATTTTAAAACAATGTTGGATTTCAAATTACTGTGATAAGAGAAAAATCAACATTTTTCCTTTAAACATAAACTAAAATTCTTATTTTTTTTCATTTCTTGTTTTAGTTGTTGTTTATAGACAGTGGGAACAAAATTGTTCTGCCTTTGAAGCAGAACATTACACATTAATTTTCATATGCCTGATTTTATATATGTGCATATATATACCAATGCAAAAATATATAGTAGTTAAGTAACATTTATTTTTTCAAATTACATGTATTTCCTCTTTGTCTTTATAATAAAATAAGTAACAGTAGCTTATATATGTCTACTGATTGGCATTTTATATGACTTGAATGTGTTCAGGCCATATAGTTACCTCTAGTATAGTTTGATAAATAAGTCTGAAATAAGGAAAGAGATTACTAAGTGTTGCTAATGAAAAGTTATTCATTATTTATAGCATGACTTTCTAGGTTATCTGATTCTAGCCTTTCACTGCCTTTCAGGTATTTTACTGCCTCATAAATTGTAGGTAACTGATAGCAATGAACAATAATTCTTGTCTATGGATGTGCAAATGAATTCTGACTGGAAGAGATTCAATTAACTTCACCATTTTGTGGAAAAAAAGTTAGGTTTATCTGAATTTGTAGGTTTATTTCCACAATTCTTAGCTCCATGTAGATTTGTGACTCTTTACAGCTTCTTTGAACTAATTATAACATCTGCACATTTCCCTCATAAATAATGAGTAAATAAAATTTTAATGTGTTCACTTTATAACTCTATGGTAGTCATGACTTAACCTTTAAAAATTATCCTTTAGCACTCCAAATACATCATTCTTTCTTCTTACAAAAGAGCATAGTCCTAATGTAAGTTCAACCTGCTTATGATTGTTCTAAGAATAAATAATACATATCATTTATGATATATAAGCACATGTTTATAAGTGAATTCATATGAATCAATTTGAATACATCTTTAGTCAGATTAACAAAGAATGTAACAAGAAAAGGTATTCCAAAGAAAGCAAATAGAAGGTACTTTAGTTTTAATTATCCTGTTCCTTAATACTACACAAAATAAGCTTTAAAAGATAAGACTCACTAAATTAATTAAAACTCTTCTTTCTAAACAAATGCATTATTCATACACAGTGTACTCTACATAGGTAGTTATTTTAGTATTTTTAGTCATCTCAACATGCTTTCAAAGGTAAAATACTATCACTTCTGGATTATGGTGAAGACATTAAAAAGTAGAAATTCTTACAAGGCCATTCAATAAACAAAAATATCTGGATCAGTTTATATCAATTTCCTTCACATAAAAATTTTTGGTTGAATCCAAAAGACTTCACATTAGTACATATTTCTAATGGGGTAACTTAGACTTTACTGTACCTGCTTGTGAATTAGTAGGTGCTCATCTGAGGTAATATAACACTGCTACAAAGCTTTTCCAATAAGTTTGTGGAAAGAAGAAAGCATTCCTACCTGCTAGTGAATACAGTCCTACCCCAGCAAGCCTGACTGAACACATGAAGTACAGGTAGGATTTCATCCCCACTTACTTACTGCCTTGGCTGGGTGCCTTTGTGTAATGTACAATGTGAGTACAACCATAAATTCATTGTTTTTACAGTAAGCAAAAGGTTTCTACTTTTAATTCTAACAAGAACATTTTGCATACAGATGCATATATTTTTATGCTATCATGTATATATTGTTTTGCCAGTGTTTCACATATAATGTAAATAAATCATTTAATAGTATTTAAAATAGTGATTAAAATATTGTGAATATGCTGTTGTAAAGTAGCTACTAAAGAAAACTAATAGACAAGAAAACCAGAAATACTGGCTTAAAAGGAAACGGTGCCTATTTAGTTAATATATTACTAATAAGAAGGTAGTAGTATTTTTGTATTTCACATTTTTCTCATGCATAGCACACATTTTGTACTAATATTCTGGAAATAGAAGTTTCTGACCCCACTGATTGCTTCCTGCTATTATCTTATTATAGCACCGTAGTACAGGATTTTGGCTAGTACCCAATATTTGATTCAGGACCAGGTCCTCTGCACAAGTCATCTCTTTCGAAGTTTGCCAGACCTAGATAGTAAATAGCAAGATATGTAAGACATGATCTGCATTTCTATCTTATTTTAATGGCCCTTCAAATAATCTTCAGATGATCTTTCCCAGACCTGGCCCCAGTGAAGCAAAGAAAAATAAATTAGCACCTGATTTGTGAAAACACGAAGAAAAGGGTCTGAAATGTTCAAGGAAATATGCAGATAGGAAAATGTTACCATACAATAAAACAAAACAACAAAATAAACAAACAAATAAAACAGAATGGGGAAATAAGAAAGAGTGATTAAAAACCAGAGATAATTTTCACATTGAGAAATAGACTTGTTCGTAAGTACTGTATTTTTCTTTCTTTATTAGATGTGTTACAAAAAATAATTTGAAAGAATTAGTAAATTCAAGTTGTCTTGAATTGTTGATTTTTAAAAATTAATCTGCAGCAAATTTTGGCAAACTTTTTTGTAAAGGTCTGGAGAGTAAATATTTTAGGATTTCTGGCCTAACCAATCTGTTACTACTTCTCCATTCTGCTGCTGTAGGTCACAAACAGCCATAGGCAATACCTGAATAAATGAACAAGGTAGTACACCAATACAATTTTATTTAAAAAAGCAGGCTATAGGCCACATTCTGCTAACCCATGATCTATAGAATATTGATACAGAATAGATACATACAGTATCTAATAATGTTAAGCTCATTAACATTATTTCTGGGATATTAATTTAGTTTTTTTCTGTTTTGCTGCAATTTAAGTACAGAATTTTTGAGAATGAGAGATATAAACATATAGAAAAGAATATATCCAATGCTGAATTCAAAAATAGCATTATTCTGTTATTATCTTGACTATAGACATTCTTTAATGTTGGTTATATTAATGCATTTCAAATGAAGGTGTGAGAAGTTTACAAAGTTTTGTAAATTCAAGAGATACTAGTGTCAGAACAAAGGAGGGGAAAAATGATACAGATACCCAGGAAAGTCAATGATTTTTCTCTTATGTCATAAAGAATGAACTGGATATAAATATTTTTAAAAAATTTAATTAACCTCTTAGTCAAATGAAGTCTTCTTAGGTCAATGGATTTAAAAAATATAATCAGGATAAAAAAGATATTATACATTTGGTGTACATAAGAAAGATCTATGAAATACTTAGTGAGAATGGACAGGGAAGCTAGACAAATAGGTTAATTCATACCACAAAGAGTATTACTAGTGAAGCTTGAAGTTGCTTTTAATTGATCTGTGGTGGGGCCTTGGCATCAGTATGTTTTCAAAGCACTGCTGGTGATTTATACCTGTAGCTGAGGTGGTGACCCAGGTTTTCATTGTTTAAATAAGTTGATTAAGACCACATCCTTCTAAGAGGAAGAGCTCAGACTGGACATTAGTTTAGGTGCTAAATCTAGGCCCTGATCTCTAAATTGTTTCTTAACTCACATGGTAGATTATGTATCAGAAAACTTCTTGGGCAGGCAGGGATTCCTATGATTTATATGCATTATAGTAATTGCAATTCTAAATTGAATTAGAGGTGCTGAAGAAAAATGTAGTTTCATCAATGGATTGAATCCCAAGTTCCTTCCACTTTTAATGCCCTGAATATGTACAAAAGCAGTGGTTTGTTAGAAATATAGGGGGGGCCTCAAGGAGACACATGTTCAAAAGTTACTTGGCAAGGCAAACTTTACTTCTGTAAAAGGGTCTGCTACGGAACAAAGTCTGGCAAGCAAGCACACACAGAATGGGTATAACCAGCATTTTATCCCCTAGAGCTCAAGGTCTCTTCCTTCTATTGGGTTATTTAATGAAATATTTCTTTAGTTATTCCCACCTCCCTTTGTTCTCCTTTAGCAGGAACACCCTTTGGGGGTGCATGTGTTCTCACATGTATGCAGCTCTTACTTCTTTGCCTAAGTTACTATTTAACACAGATCTTATCTTTGTTAGTTAGCCTGATCCCTTTCCCCACCTGATTGTCAAGAGGTTGTTTAGATGTATGGACTTTGGATCTACCACTTTCATAGGCTATAGTGCTATTGTGTAACTTTCCTTTCTGCTCTTTTTCCCCTCTGGCTGGCTGTCTTACATCCCAATTTTAATTTTAATGCTAAAGACTGTATTCTGAAAATGGACCATTGGATTTTCTATTTCTCACAGTTTTAATACATTCCAGCTCAGACACAGAGGCCTTAGTTGATTACAGATGTTTTCTCTTTAACCTTCTAATAGTGCTTTACCTGAATCACTTTCTCTCTCCTCCTCCTCCTCTTTCTCTTTCTCTCCCACTCCCCTGCACTTTCTCTCTCCCTCACTCCCTCCCTCCCTCTCTTTCTCTTTCTATCATTAGCTGGCTTTATACATCACTGTCTGTCTCATTTTTTAAAAACTTTTCATTTTTTGAATATGTCCTGTTGCCCCTTTTGTTGGACAATGACATGTTAATGGCATTGAATCATAAAGGATCATTTATGATTCATTTTTATATTATATAATATAATTTTTATATTATATATTATATTCATTTTTATATTATATTCAGCTAGATTTTGCACATAATAAGGTCTAACAAGTAGTCATAAGTTAAATGAAATACCAAGATAAAAGTATACTTTATTCTCCCAACATACACATCATCCATTTTTAATTATCATGATAAATATGTTGACCAGCTTATTAAAGAAACTGTATCTAAACATCCGTCATCTATTTAAATGCATATGCCTATAAATATTTTTATGTATACAATATATTTTATTTTTCAATGCTCAATTCAGTGCCTGGTACCTATTTGCTTACCTAAATATTTATCAAATATGTTAATATCTATCTATGTTTATAAGAGAAAGAATAGAAGTGACTAAAAATTTCAGTAAGTGAGCATTTCAGTTATCAGGATTACTAGATTCACAAAATGAAAATGCAGTTATTATAGGTAAATAATGAATAATTTATACTTAAGTATTTCCAAATACTGCATTTTATTTTACCTGACAACCTTAGTTATTATGTCTTCCAAAAATTGTCTAATGTTATTTAAGGTGGTACTACATTTTCTGTATGTGAAAGGACTAAAGGATTTGAAGTCCAGAAAGAGAAAGAAAAGAGAGGCATCAGCAGGCTGAGCAATTCCCTCTGAGGGAAATTCTCCTGAGGATAAGGTAGATGAGATACAAATACATCGCCTTACCGACAGTGGATCAGTATCCTCTTTTAAAAAATATTGAATATATTTAATGTGCAGAACATGATGTTTTGATATAAATGGACAGATCAATAAAGTTATTATACTCAAGCAAATTAACTTATTCATCATCTCACATAGTTATCCTTTGTGATAATAGCACCTAAAATCTACTTTTAGCAAAATTCCCCAATAGAATAAAATATTATCAACCTTAGTTCTCATGTTACTCTTTAGATCTCAAGATTTATTCAACCTATTTAACTGCCAGTTGGTGTGCTTTGACCTGTATCTTTCTATTCTTCCCTTTTCTCTCTTCCTCTATCCCACCCCACACCCCTATCCCTGGTAATTACTGATTCATTCTCTATTTCTGTATATTTGTCTTGTTTTATTTCAGATTCCACTTATAAGTGACATCTTGCAGGTTGTTTTCTTTCTGTGGCTGGCTTATTTCACTCAGCATAACGTCCCTAAGTTTATCCATGTGGTGTTAAATCTCATTTTTAAAGCAAGTTGAATAGTATTCCCTTGTCCATCTCTATGACTCATTCATCCATTGACAGACATTTAAGTTGCTTCCATGTCTTGACTATTATGAATAATGATGGTATGAACATGGGAGTACAGAAATCTTTATGAGGTGGTGATTTCATCTCCTTTGTGTATAAAGCCAGAAGGACTTCTGGGACAAATAGTTTTATTTCTAATTTCTTTGAAAACCTCCATATTGTTTCTCACAATGGCATCACCAATCTATATTGTTATCAGTAGTACACAAGTGTTCCTTTTCGTCTTCTTACTAACACTTACCTCTTATTATTTTTGATTATAATAATTCTAAAATATATAAGGTAATATTTTATTGTGGCTTTAATTTGCATTTTCCTAATGATTAGTGATGTTGATCATCTCATAATATACATTTGGACTTCTTTTATATGTATGTGTGTCTTCTTTGAAAAAATATCTATTTGTCATTTGTCCATTTTGCAATCAAGTCAGTTGTTTTTCTGCTATTCAATAGTGTGAGTTCTTTACATATTCTGAGTATTAACCCTTTGTAAGATATTATTTGTAAATATTTTTTCTCAATTCATAGATTGCCTTCTCATTTTGTTGATTGTTGTCTATTGTGCAGAAGAATTTCAGTCTAATGTATTCTCATTTATGTTTGCTTTTGTAGCCTGGACTTTTGGTATGATATTAACACATTAGTAAGTGCTGACAATATTAAAGAGCTTTTCCATTATGTATGTTCTTGGAGTTTTGTGAATTCATATTTTCCATTTAGATCTATTAATTTGAGTTTAGTTTTGTATATGGTGAAAAGTACATGTTACAGTTTCAATCTTTTGCACGTGAAAATTCAAATTTCCCAGAAACATTTGTTGAAGACAATGACTTTTCCAACTGTATGCTATTGGTGATATTGTCAAGGATGAGTTGACTATAACATTTGTATTTATTTCTGGGTGCTTTGTTCTGTTCCATTAGTCTCTGTCTCCTTTTATGCAATACCAAACTGTTTCAATTAAGATTAGTCTTGTAATGTAATTTGGAAATCTGAAAGTGTAATAACTCCAACTACATATTTCCTTCTTAGGATTTCTTTGACAATTCATGGTCTCTTTTTAATTCTATAGGGACTTTAGAATTCTTCATATAATAAATTATTTTTGAGAACCCTCATATGTGCAGAAAAAAATACAAAATCATTTTTTTTAATCAGAATCAGCTAAGTCTCAGCTCACTTTTTGAGGATTTTGTTTAAAATATATACTCCTTTGTCTTATTTTAGCACCAAAGTCAATAATGTTTTATTTAAATTTGCGTATTCAATTTTCCTTTTATTTGTATTTTTTACAAGCCATACTTTGTAATGATCATGGATGGAAAACAGAATGAAATTATAATATTTAGTACCATTACAAGACATAGGCAGTAGTTTTTAGGTAACACCCCAAAAGTACAAGCAATGAAAAGAAAAAACACTCAGATGATATTGTTTCAAACAAAGAAGTTTTTGCATAGTAAAGAAAACAATCAACAAAGTGAAGAGATAATCTATGAAATAGGAAGATAGATTTATAATTGCAAACTATCCATCTGACAAGGGATTACTTTCCAGAATATAAAATAAATTAATAAAACTCAGCTGCACGAATAATTATAAAATGGTCAAATGATCTACATAGACATTTCTCAAAACAACACATATAAATGGACAAGTATATTCAAAACTATTAAAATCACTAATCAGAAAAATACAAATAAAGATCACAGTGAGATGTCATCTTACCCTATTTAGAAAGGCTATTATCCAAAGCACAAAGTACAACAAATGCTGGTAAGAGTTCAGAAAATAATAGTACTCTTATTTACTGTTGGTGAAAATGTCATTATAATTATAATGTAATTATAGTCATTTTGTAAGATGGAGATTCCTTAAAACACTAAAATTATAACTACTCTATAATCCAGCAATTCCATTACTGGGTATATATTCAGAGGAAATAATATCATTATATCAAAGAGATACTTGCATTTCCACATTCACTGCAGCCCTAGTCAGAATAACCAAAATATGGAGTCAAATAAAGTTTTCTACCAATACCTAGAACACAATCTGGCACGTATGAAGATTATATGTATATGAGAATTATATATATATGAGAGAGAGAAAGAGAGAGAGAATGGAATATTATTCAGCTATGAAAAGAATGAAATACTGTCATTTGAAGCAACATGGATAGAACAGAAGGACATCTGTGGATAAGTGGATATCAGCCAGGCACATAAAGAAAATACCACTCTTTCTCAAACATTTGTGTAATCTAAAAAATTAATTTCATAAAATAGGTAGAATGATGGTTAATAAATGTTACAAAGAGCAGATGGGAGGGAGTCTAGAGAGAGATTAGAGAATTAATACACAAATAGTATCAAAGAAGAAGAATTAGCTTAATATTCTATAGTACTGTAGGGTAATATAGGCTACCACAATTTATCAAATATCTCAAAATAACTAGAAAAGAAAATCCCACAATTTCTTAACACTTAACAGTCATAAATGTGAGGAAATGTAAATGCTAATTATCCTGGTTTGATCATTATATATTGGATAAATTATTAAATTCTAGTACTATACTCATACATATGTACAGATATCATATGTCAATTCAAATTATAACTACTGTAATAAAAAATTCATAAAATCTTCTCATTTATTGATATTTATTTCATATTGGGAACTTCACAGTAATACAGATATATTATCATCATATTAAACTAATTCTAAAAATACCACTATAAATATATTGAGACAATTTGAGTTCTTCTAACACTTTTAATGCTTTTAAGACTAGAATTATTTTATAAGGTAGTGCATTATCACCAATCTGATGATTCTGAAAGAGGAATATCTTTCCATTTTAATGAATGAGGAATACCTTTTCATTCAAACTTTTATAAGGTTTGGCTTAACCAAATTTTTTTTTCCTAGAGACAACAAATAATTTATGAGAATATTATATTTATATTAGTTATACCTCTGAGATGATAGAAAAGAAGAAACAAAACAAAATGTACTTTTACTTATAAAAATACAAGAATTTCAGATATTAAAACCTAATTTCAGATACTGAAACCTAATTTCAGATACAGTTGGTAAATGCAATTAATTGGTAAATGCAATTAATAGGACACATTTTCCATGATTTTATCTAAGAAGCTTAAAATTCCAAAATGAGGTATCTTATAAATATATTTGAGATTTCCATTTCAGGTTCCTACGTATGCTTTGGAAGCCTGAATTAGATACCTAAGAGTTGATTCCTAAGGGATATTAGTTACTCCATGTGAGAGTCTGTAGAGCTTTCCTTATGTATTACACCAGATAGTTCTACTATCTGAGTCTGCCTTCCTAAAAAAAGATATTTTCAGCAAGAGTTACATTTGAAATTTGGGAAACAGATAAGATAAAATCTTTTGCATTTAATTATAAGTAAAATATGAATTCTATGTATTTACACTAAAATGATAAAGCATATATTTTATAAATCACTTCTTAGTTGAAAGCTCCTTCCACTTATACTCCTTTGAAAGCACAAATTGTAATTCCTGAACAGAAATATAGAATTATTTTATTGAAGAATAAATTTAATCTCAAGACTCCCTATGAAGTCTTCTCACTATTTGACTATGATTTGTGTTCTGAATGTTAAGAAAGACATGAACAATTTGGGGAATATTTTGTGGGATGGAAAGACAGAATAAAGATATTGTTATACTATAAATTATGTTATCTTAAACTTATATGAGTTGATTTTTTAGAATCTGATTTATGTCTTTAAGATTCAAACATTGATACTTATTATAATGATCAATATCACTGGAATCATTTCTACAACTTTATTTTGTGGTGCCTATTGTCTTCTTTTTGTATATTATCTTTCTATATAAAGTTTATTTTTAAATTTTATCATTTTTATTAATTATTTTGAAATACATGCACTCTTTTTTTGATTATTTTAGTGCTCCTTTAGGTATTTTATCCATATATTGCAGAAATTTCTTCAAAATTTTTTTTATGAATTTGAGAAGTTTATTTGAAATTCTATTTTAAAATAGCCCCCAAATTTTATGAGATTGTTCTTTTTATTCTCATTTTACTGGAGTCTGAAAAACACAAGGAAGTAAGTCCTAAGCATCAGTTGACTCTCTTCTATCCTGCTTTCTAAACATATTCTGTATTTTTTCTCTATCCTAATTGCTACTAGATAAGTTAACTCAGGACTCCTTTATTACTTTACCTGATTCTAAAATTAACTCTGTAACAGGAAAAAATTTAACTCTGTTTTCAGTACTACCAATTCAATTTGATTCCCCGAATACTGTCAAAGTAATCTACCTATAAATTAATATTTTCAGATATCTGATATCTTTAGGCTTTAAGTCTTTGAACAAATCATTATTCATGAGTCCAAACATGAACATGTGATGCAATATATCCTTTCATCAGTTCATATACTCTTCATTTCTAAAGTACATGAGGTATTTTGACATTTTTTAAAGTTGTCTTTGCTCATTGGCAGCTATATTATTGTAACAATGATTTTATATTGTCTATTCAGCTAGGTCATTGTATGAAAAGCTTATTGAAGCTGCACAGTAAGTATTATGTTTCACTCAAATTGGTTAAGTACCCACATATATATTAAAATTATTACAAATTGGGCATTGTTGTGTACTGGGAACCACTTAGTGATATTCAGTACCGCACCTTAATTTTCTTAAAATAATTTATGTTAATTTTATTTTAATCACTTAAAACACTACTCTTTTTTATCTTGTTTGCACTTTTAGCTATTCTTACATGCAAATGACAATTTATCTTCCAAATTAGGAATTAAATATATATGCAGTAAACATTTGTTCTATGCTGATAATTATATTTCAATTATAAAGTATATGGAACACAATTAGAAAACAATCAACTATAAAACCAAAAGGTGGATTCTGTATGCTGTTTTATAAGTACTTTGTTTATTAAAAAATTCAAATAGATTTTTAATGAATGTAAAACACTGAAGAAGGTGACATTTTCTCATAAATAGCCAAGTCTATTTTATGCTTCATTAATATGTTGGTTTTGAAGATTTTTATTGGAAATATTTCAATTATAAAGCTGTCAGGAATATTTCAGTAAAATTTAAAAATGCAAAAGCAGTGAAAATATGTTTAGCTGAGATTTGAGTTCCCTTCTGACCATTAATTACTATGTCCTTCACACCTTATCAATTAATAAACCCTCAATGCAAAATATTTTGCATTGCATAAAGGTTAATATTCATCATCAAAGTAAAATCTAAAACTCATATATCCCTCATTGTGTTTGAGTTCTATTTATAAGTGTCTTACATATATGTTAGCCTATGTAATAATAAGACTAAAAGAATCGTTACTATTTGTTTCTTCAAATGAAGGGATTGTAACATAGAGACAGTGAGTAATATAATTAGGACAATAAATTTAAGAAAACGTAGAGCTGTAATTTAAATTCAAGTTGTTTGACTACACATCTATTTTAATTTATACCTGCCAGTACATAGTGAACAATATTAGGCAATGTAACTAATACAATCTACTACAGTCTCTAGTTCTGCAGAATATGGAAATATATTCATAAACAGAGAAAAGAAAATGCTAAGTGTAAAAGTTTTATCAGCTCTATTTAAATTATAGAATGTTTTCTAGTTTAGAATTTTGTTAAGGTAATAAAAAACAACAACTATTTTAATAATAGTTACTAATGATTTAAGGATAACTTTAACATTCATGGAAACATAGTGGTCAATATTGTTTTCAGAGTCTATTATGGTGGTTTTCACAGTGGTTCTCACATTGTAGCCCAATTGTAAATTCTCAGCTCCAGTCAAGACTTAATGAATCAGAAACTCTAGGTGAATGACCCAAAAATCTATGTTTTAATTAGGCTTTAAGATAAACAATACAGATTGAGAATTTCTGGGTTTTACTCATAACAGTATAATCAAGCAATGGGGCCCACTTGAAAATACAAAAAAATATACAAAGTTTGAAGTTCTTAGAAATGAGGCAAGCCTAATTTTTAGCATTGCATATCAAATGCAAAAGTGTGTGTGTGTGTTTTCCCACTTGATCTTAGCCAAAAGGCAAGAAGCAAATGAAAAAAAGTGTTTTCTTTTAATAATCTGACTTAATAAAGAAAGAAATAACTAAAATATTTGAATTACTAAACTAGTTGACATGGAATTTAAAGTTGAAGGTGAGGGGAAATATACACAAATCTGGGTGAGGTTATGAGGGATTTAAAGTCACTATAATAAAACTTTAATGGAAGCTCAAGAGGTGATCCATAGATTAGATTTAACATTGGGATTATTTATTATTAAATAACTGTTTCCAAGGTGCCCACATTTAGAAGTTAACCATAATATGTTCCAATTTTAAAGTGTGGTGAATCATTTTACCTTTTCCTGCTTTTTTGTTCTTAGTTATATAGTAATATAAGAGAGAATTCATGCATTTTTGAAAGGATTAGATTATATGTGAAGATCTTACCACAGGGTGTAGCATATAACCAATCTGCCCTCTCCTCATGAAAATATTAGATTCTTGTTTACATGCAAACAGAATAAATAATCATAGTGATAAGTAAGTTCTGAGATCAAATAAAAAGTGAATGCTGTACTTGCTAGTGCTTTGAGTTAGTTATTAGTGAGACGTCAATCCACTTTAAAGATATCCTTTATGATGGTTGGATGCTTTTGCAAAGAGAAAATACAGGGGAAAAAAGTAAAATATTTTTGCCTGAACAATTTTGGCAGTAGAATCAAAGATATTTTAAAATAAAATGACTTTGCTTTCTATTCCTATTCTCCAGTGGACATCTTGTTCACAATCTGTTTTAGGACAATGTATGACTTATATTATTCCAACAAAGAGATGATGAAGAAAGAGCATATAAATGGATAGCACTAGCCAATCCTAATTGAATGTTCACTGTGTTACAGGTTCTAAAGCTGAATATTAGTATATTTAATCCTTTCTCCTATTGTATGAGCAGACTATAATCTCTTTTTCATAAGTGATAATGATGGCAATAAAATGTTGTGTCACTTCCTAAAAGAGATGGTTAAGTGAATGCTAGAGCTGAGTTTGAAGTCAAGCAGTTAAATTCCAAAGTCTGTGTATTTAACCACTGGGTCGTGTGATTCAAGCCACTTGAAACAGGATGTTTACAAAGTAATATTGATTTATAGCCATAATAGCATTTAAAATATTAATATAACATTTAGACATCTGTTCAAATTTAGATTACTGTATCATTCAGATGTACAGAAGCCAAAGATGGCCTAAGATTAGATTTTACTAACTGATTATTCAAACAGCGATGTCCTATCTTAATTATACATTTTATTTTAATCACCAAGATAAAATCTTTTTTCCCATCTTCATTCTGACTCTTTTGTTCTAAGTTTAATTTCCAGATATCATCTCTGAGGATCTGAAAAGCTTTAATTTTTTACAGTTAAACAAATGGTTAGAAGAAACAAATGTTATAAATCTTGCCTCTAATGATTAATTTCATGTGATAGAGTATATAACTAATATATAAAACCAGTCCAAACCAGAGAGAAGCACTTCTTAAAGAAGATAGTCTTTTCCTCCTTCAGAATATAAAAACTAGAAAATCTGCCACTGTCAGCAGCTTTCCCCACATGACCTGGCCACTCTTAACCTGTAAATATTTAAATCAAAGGCTCTTTTGGAGACTTCCAGAAACAAAATTTAAAAAGTAAGAATCTTTATAAAGAGAGACGATGGAAAAGCATATACACAGAGCATCCTTTGTTTCTCAGTTAAGGTCCTGATTTCTTTGCCTCTTAAGTAATGTTAACTTTCAATATAGATTCCTTTCAAATATAACTTTCATGAATTAGCTCTTCTAAGTGACTGAAACATAATTGGAATTTTAGGAAGTTAATTCCTTTTAGGTAGTGATGCTTTGATTCAAAAAGAGTCATGAAGAATTGTTAGTTTAAAAAATATTAACAATAAATGGTAAGCAGTGGCTGTAATATCTTGTTCTTCAGGTAGTATAAATACCTTGAAATATAAATGGATATTTTATTTAATACTTATGAGTTTACCTAATCCCTGATAATATAACAGAGTCAGTAAATATTATAAAATATATTTTGGTCATACTTTTAAGTAGTTGAAAAATTATCATAGTCTATGTGAATACAATAATTTCAGTTTCTTTTGATAGAGGTTTGGAAATATTGAGAACCATTAGAAAATCATGATAAATGACAGTGGATATGTTTCATTAAGTAGCTACAAATACTGGTATTAGGTGATTAAAAGTGCTACGTTTCTCAAGTCATGAAGATGAAAAATAAATAAGGCAGCACTATGTAGTCCTAGTTTTAAAATAAAAATTGTAGTAAATATCAGAATGTTTGTATTGTTTTTGTTGGTCCTTATTTGCTTTTTGTTAAAGGGGAGATAATTCCGGAAGGACAAGAAATAATACAAAACTCCATATTTTCTTTATAACAAGTTTCATTCCTCTGGAGGCTGACAAAGCCTTCTCAGTGTTATGCTTTCCTGGGGTCTGGAATGTTCTCTAAACGAAAATCTCCTCAGAGAAATATGAAAAAGAATCATCTCTGCAATATCAAGAGATTCCTCTATTTTATCACTTCCTAATGGGAAACAAACCTTCTTCTCTCTTATCTAGCACAGTGTTCAGCTTTGAATATACTGTAATCAGAATTTTCAATGTGACTGATATATACTTGTGAAACTGTAGCTGAATATATCAATTTATTACAGTGCCATATATAAATATTTATAAGTATTTTACCTAGCTAATACAGTATGTATAATTTTTTTTAAATAAAAACTTTTTGAGAGAAATGTCTCTACATAGCAGGAATTCAATCAATTTTTCTGATCACCTGATGAGCTGTGATTGAAATGTGTGAAGGACAGATTAAAAAGAGATTCCTGTTGTGTCTCTCTTACTAATACAGTTATTGTTCCTCCACAAATAAACTATAGGAAGTGGCATTCTTTGAACATGTCTTTCTCTTTGTTTGAACAGTACTCAGGAAAAAAATCTTATTTTATGATAATACTTAAGCCACAGCAGTAGGTAAAATCATGCAGTCATGGAGAAGTCTCATACCTATGTATACTTCTGAAAACGCTTTGATGATGTGGTGTTCTACACATGAATAGAAGATGATTTAAGTTTAGAAGAATTTGGTTTAATAGTTTTTATTAGGAAGTTATAGGTTCCAAATATTAGAAGAATATTTGGTTTAGTATTTTTTATTCGGGAGTTATAGGTTCCTTGGACTCTTTTTGCATGTATACATGGAGATGCAGCCTGCGATTGCATCTGTCATTGGTTATGAACTCAGTGAAGGTTATTTGTTCCCCATGAGTTCATTCTGGGATTCAGTTACAGTCATTCGAGTCCAAGTATATCTCTAATCAGCAGTACAAAGTAGTGTGTGTATCTAGACAGTATTTGTCTGAATCTAACACAATGAATACACTTTCAATTTTCCAATCCAGAAGACGGTAGCAAATAATGATACAGGGAATGTGCTCAGATTAAATGACATGGAACTCTCACTTTGCTCTACTATAGTATCCATTGGTCTTGTTAGGGAAAAATAAAATAAACTTTATCATGATCACCCTACTGAGCCTATATGTTCTATCTTTCAAACCCCGTGGCATTAATTATCTTTATTATTAGGTCAATACCCAAGATTGACTGATGGCAGGTAGTGTGTCTCAAAGATTGTCTTTAGTTCATGTATTGCGGTTCTTAAAACATGAGAGAACAAGAACACAAATACTGCTATTTTACAGAGGAATTCCATTTATATGCACATGAGCAGATTAAACACAATTATTCTGTACCATGGATAACAGTGTTCACCATGTTATCAAATAGAGTATTCCTCCTGAAATTTTGCATTTTAAGAAACCTGAATAGAATGTTTTTTGGTGTTTTTTGTTGTTGTTGTTGTTGTTGTTGTTGTTTTTGTACTAGAGATTACACCCAGGAGTGCTTAGTCACTGAACTGCATCCCCAGATCTTTTATATATTTTATTTAGAGGCAGTATCTTGCTGAGTGTTAAGTGCATTACTAATCTGCTGAGGCTAGCTTTCAACTCCCGAGTTGCTGAGATTACAGACAGGCATGTGCCACCATACTTGGCCAGAGTAGAATATATTTTGTGACAATAGATTGAAAATAATTTTTGCAATTCAATGATTTACTCACTTTGTAGGATTTTCTCTTATTATTATTATAAGATTTAAAACACATATATTCAGTTCTGAGTTTTTTTGGTATACTACCATCTAATATATTTCTTTGCAAATTTAAAAGTGAATTAATTTGTTTCTTTGTTCAAAGGAGTACAACATGTATTTTACATAAAGCTGAAAATTATTTAATTATTCTATTTTTATGCATAATAGTTCTTAGTGTTTATCACTGGCTTTGTGATTTATTAATTGGATAAAATTAATCTTCCAGCATAAATACCAAATTTATGCTAGAAATAATATAAAATGTTCCATACAAATAAAACATTAGTATTTAATCAGTTGCAACTTCTTGTAGGTAAATAATATAAAATCTACATAGTCTTTAAAATCTATGTGTCTGCAAAACATTGAAGATCAAATATTCTGTTACTGATTTATCATGTTCAAATTTTAAAATATTTTAAAAGAATTCATTGTGATATAACTTTTATTACATCAAATTAAGTTTGCATGAGAAAGAATTTTTCTGTTTGCAAAGATACTAACAAAAACTTTATGTAAAACTTATACTAATAAGAAATTGGCTGTCAGTTCACCCTAGAGGCTTCTCTATGGATCATGCATATGTATTCCTGCATCTCAGAACCAGCAATCCTTCTCATCCATCAAATCTCTTGGACTATCCCTTTGTTGCATCTGACTTCAGCAGGACTAAGTTCTCTTTTTCTAAGAGCTTCTGTGATTACATTAATCCCACCCAGATAAGGCAAGGTGATCTCTCTGCCTTAAGGTCTCTAACTATAATTATATTTGCAGTATTTCTTTTGCCATGTAATATAACTTATTAAAATATTTCAGGGCTTGTTATGTGGACATCATTGGGAATGGGGTACAGTTTTTGCATATTACAGATTTTTTAGTTATTTTACATATCCTGTTGTTTTAACTATTGAATTATTCAATTTCATTTTACTTTCAAACTCCAATTAGACACTGATGTTCCTTGAAAAACAAATATTTGCAAAATTTGTTTTGAGCAATTCCCCATATAATCAGACATGTTCTAAACCAGCATTATTTTTCTTCAAAGTGAAAACCAACTATCATATTTCCCTATTTATAAGATAAATCTCAAAAATATGAATAGATTTTTTATCATATTTTAAATTAAAATTAATATATATTTAGTAAGTTTTATTCACTTATGTAGATAGCTGGAAGGTTTTGAGGAGATGTACCTAAAATACATGTCAGAAAATAAATTCAGTTTTTTTAAAGAAAGGTTAATTGTTCATTCAAATAAGTACAGCATGAGACTTAAGAGGAAAGGGTATGTAATTGAAGGGACTTGTAAAGCACTTAAA
Organism: Xerus rutilus; assembly: GCA_028644305.1. Lineage (NCBI taxonomy): Eukaryota > Metazoa > Chordata > Mammalia > Rodentia > Sciuridae > Xerus > Xerus rutilus. The sequence goes on from CM053408.1 coordinate 31,905,745, forward strand.
GTATTTTGGATATTATCTAAATTGTAACTGTAGTGGATAACATAGGAGGCCGACAGATCTCCAGAACTTAAAATACTCATTTTTTCTCAACTCGTACATTTTCTGAATCCTGATTTTTCAGTGGACTACTTCTTTAGGAAGTATCTTCAGCAAAGAGAGTCACTTTACCCAAGAGTATATCCTTAGAGCAATGTTTTAACACTTTGTGCACATTAAATAACTTAATTTTAAAAATACGCATGAGATAGGTGTGATTACTTAACAGTATTTTATATATGAGAAAAATAAACTAAAGAGAAGTTTAGAGAGATCACCAAATTACACAGTAACAGACAACTTAAGCAGTACTATGATTAAGTTACATAAAATATCTCTGTGATGTATGTTTAGGTTATGTGTCCATTTCTCATACCATCATGTCAATATGGAGCATAAAATTACTCAAGAACTCAAAGAAAGATTAAGAGGGGTTGAAATAGAATGTATAATATGTGCTAATTCAAGGGAGGAATGCTTGAAAGAAAAAGTGTCCAACAATGAAGGACAGATATTATGAGTCTAAATAGAGAAAGGCTTAAAATGGTTGTTGGATATAGTAGCAGGGAATTGTTGGTAATCTTAATATATTGGGAATGATGAAAAGATGACCAAATTGTAGTTAGCTCCTGAGTTGGATAAAGATAGTAGAACTCATAGGCAGTGGCTTCAAAAAGGATAAAGAAATTTTGGTAATCAAGAAAGAGGTGGGTAGAAAGGAGGGCACATGGACATGCATATCCACACACTCCATATACTGTGATAGACATATTAATTTGATCATTAATGGGACAAGGAGCAGAATAAGTTAATAGAGGAATAGAGTGATGAATAAAGTTAATGACAAACCAGAAAGAAGTGTGACTCTGTGTACAGGGAGTAAAACTGTGGTTGGAATAAGTATATTTCCTATTATAATAAGAGTTAATCACAACCAATGAATTTAGATATAGGCCAAATCAGTTACTATAAAGGCATATAGCTGATGATTTTAATTTTGAAAAATGAATTAAGGCCATTTACTAAGAATATTTAAAGAAGGAAGAACAATTTAAATAGGAAAGTTAGATAAGACTTGGAAAATGTGGAAGCTTTGCTAGGCAGAATTGAGATTCAAGTTGTATCTGAATTTATGATAGTCTTGTTTTGTAATATTTGATATGCTATAGAGGTAAAAGTCAGCAAATATTTTTCTACACTGTTTAGATCATAAATATTTTATACTTTGTGGGTCATAGGTCTCTGTATCAAATGTGAAAGTAACTATAAACAAAACAAATGGATAAATAGGAATATGTTCCAAAACTTTTTATTTATGCATATAGGTGGTGGGCTGGTTTAGGCCCATATATTATAATTTAGAGATCCTTAATTGCAAAATGAGCATTCATTTGTTTTGAAACAACAAAACAAATTTATATTGTCTGTGAGTAGAGTTTTCTAATCAGTAAAAGGCATTAGCAATAAGACATGGAGACTAAAAATTCAACAGAATACTTCAAGTCCTGAGTTATATTGAATGAATTATGTCATAAATGAAAGTTGTTAAAATCTGGAACCTATTGGACAGGGATAAATTAGAAAATTCAAAAAGTAAAGAGGATAAACAGCATGGTGTGAAAATTGTTGGAAAGAATAAAAAGAAACAAAAGGAACTGGATAAAATTGAATATAGTAGGACCAAGTGATAGAAATTTTATGTATGTAAATAAAAAATGAGTTATGTTTACTGGCAATGTAGAAAAAAATCCAAGTGACATATCTTTCAGGGAAAAAATTGTGAAGCAATTAGAATGTGGGCAGAAAACAAAGCAATGAGTAGAAAGATAGAAACAGTTGCAAGGTAGAAGACTTAGATATTCCTTTAAAAAATACAAAGAATTGTGATAAGATCCAGAGATTAGACCCCTCTTTGGGGTATATACCAAAAAGAAAAAAAAAAAGTGAGAACATGTACAGTGTACCTGCATACAAATTTGTATGTATTTGTTCACAGCATTATTATTATAGTCAAAACATGATAAAAATTAAATGTCATCAGTGGATGAGTGGAAAAAGATGCTGTACCCTAACGTTACATCATTGACAAAAATTAATTCAAAGTACATCAAATTCTTTAATAAGAATTAAACTTGAAATTCTTAGAAGAAAATAAGGAGGAAAAAGAGAATATTGGATTGGGCAAAGATTTCTTGAATAAGACAGAAAGCACAAGCTACAAAAGTGAAAACAGATAAATTGGACTATGTTAATATTAGTCCATTAACAAAAACATCCGAGTGAAAAGAACCAATAGAGTGTGAGAAAATAGTTGCAAACCATCTATACTAGATTAATATCAAGACAACTTAACAAATCAATAGTAAGACAAAGAATTTATTACAAAAATTGGAAAAGGATTTGAATAGACACTTCTCTAAAAAAAATATAGCTAAACCAACAAGCATTTTTAAAGATGCTGCACAAACTAATCATTATAGAAATGCAAATTGTATCCACAATGAGATATCATCTAACACCTATTATTAGGATGATTGCAATTTTTTAAAAAAGTTGTAGAGAAATTATAAGTCTTGATAACCTTGTGCATTGTTGGTGGGAATGTAAATGTTGGATCTGCTAAGGAATAGTATTTTAGTTCTAAAAAAGGAAAAGAAAAAAAGAAAAGAGGAAGGAAGGGAGGAAGGGAGGGAGGGAGGGAGGGAGAGGAAGAAAGAAAGAAAATATTCTATGATTTAACAGTTCCGAAGCTGGGTCTTAAAAACATAATTGCGTACTACCACATTCATAGTAGCATTGTTCACAACAATCAAGAGGTCAATACAGTCAATGGAAACAGATTAATGCATGAACAAAATGTGATATATCCATAGGATGGGATATTTAACCTTAGAAGAAAGACATTCTGACACATGTTACTCTATGGGTGAATCTTGAAAACATATGAAGTGAAAATGCCTATTACAAGAGTATAGATGTTGTATGATTCATTTGTATGAAGTGCATGCAATTACTGTAGCACAGTGGTGGTTTCTGGGGTATAGAATTAGAATAAAAGAATTAGTGTTCATAGGTATAGAGTTTCAGCAGGGTAAGATGACAAAGTTCTGGAGATGGATAGTGACGATGATTATATAATAATGTGAATGTATTTATGCCGCCATATTTTACACTTGAAATAGCTAAAATTGTAAATTTTATTGTTATTGTTTAGATATGAAGTGTCCCCCAATAGCTCATGTGTAATAAAATTAAAGAAAGTTTAGAGGTGAAATGATTGGGTTATTAGATCCTTAACCTAATTAGTGCATTAATCCTCTGATTAACTGCATGGTAACTGTAGGCAAGTAGAATGTGGCTTGAGAAGATGGGTCATTGGGGGAATTCCTTTGTGGAAATAAATTTTGTCTGTGGTGAAGAGAGTTTCTTTCTGCTTCCTGGTGCTATGTCCCTAGCTGCTTTCCTCCTCCACAAACTTTCACATATGTTCTGTCTCACCTTAAGCCTCAGTGAATGAAGTTGGCCCTCTGTGGACTGAGATTTCTAAAACTGTGAGCCCCAAAATGAACTTTTCCCACAATAATTGTTCTTGTCATGTCTTTTGGTCTCAGCAACAAAAACAACAAAAAAGCTGACTAAAACATTTATGTTATGTATATTTTATAACAACAACAAAAACAAAAGAATTATACAGAGTTAAATATTAAAAAGTTTCAGAATCAGGATACTTAGGTTTGAATCAAAATTTTATTGCTTAGAAATCGATGAACCTGGATAAGTCTATTAGTCTTCCTAAGACACAGTTATTATAATTGAAATTGGAAATAATATTAAAAACTTAAATCATGTAGTGTTGGGAAATAGAATGTGATAACACTTATGAAGCATTTAATGTAACAATGAGGAATATAGAAATCTATCAACAAAAATTAATTTTTATTATAATTATTGTTTCAAGTTTTTGACCCTAAGATGATAGATGCATAGGAATACCATTATAGAAAATAATAAAGAATATACAATAAGATAATTCTAATTAGAGGTGCATTTACTTTAAATAGCTGAGAAGATATTTAGTAGAGAATTGGGGATTAGGTTGTCAGAAAATTTCTTGGCTAGAGACATTGATTTGGTTTTGGGGTTAATAAAATGTTTCAATTTCCTACAAAGCTAGACTGTATAGCTACACAGATAGAGATTATGGCTTCTAACTTTATTAACAATGTGGACTTGGGTATGCTACTCAACATCTCAGTGAGAGAGATAATAAATACTTCATAGCTTTGTTTTAAAATTAATATTTATAATTTAATTATGAAAATGTATATTATTCAGTATAAAATTCATGTATATTATTACAATAATGTATATAAAATCAACATACAGAAGGCATACATTGAAGCTATAACAAAAATAATTATGATTATTGAGAGCAGATGGCATAGATATTATACTCAAGCACTCAGAGTAACAACAAAAATGACCACAACAACAATAAAAACAATGCCATCTACAGTGAGTACTACTTAGAAGGTATGGAGCACATACTATATTACTATTTCCACCATGTTCTAAACATTTTACATGAAAATTTTCCTCCAATCTCTAAAAACATCTGGAAACTACTTTTATAAATAGGTAACACAAAGTGACCAAATGTAGAGAAAATGAGAAATATGGTCCAAGTCTTGCAAAACAAGATATTTGTTGATGAAAGGAAAAATGAGAGGAGTAAAAGAATTCATGGAAGGGACAACCATGGTGCTCAAAGGAAGTTCAAGCAAGTATAATTTCACTGAAGTGAAAGCAGGGAGGGAGATAAAACATGCAAACCACATAAATGTGTTTGCAGGATAATCAAATTATAGCATTAATTTGTAATGAAATTTTTAAAAAATTCCTTTAATGAAGACACTAAACATTTGAATTACTGAATGACTTAAACATTGTGATAGCATTTTAATACACTTTCTGCATACATTACAATTGATTCTAAATTTCCCTCATTCAGCTTTTGCTGAAGCAAGCTACAGAGTTAATCTTAAAGTGACTCCACTGAAAAAGGAGTGAATTTTGCATAGTGTTCAATATGTCTGGAAGCACAGAGATGAAGTGACAAGCAAATTGTTTACCTGAAATCCTACTTTCTGTTCAAATCAAAATAAGCCTTGAAAAAATAAAAATATATCATTAATCATGCTAAACACATTGAAAAAACAATTCTATACTTACAAGCAATTATTTTGTGTTAAATCAAATTGTGTACTCAATAATAATCTAAATATTTAATTATAACACTCAACATAACTTTTCTCACTCAATAATTCAAATGGTTCAATATTGGGTATTGAAAACAAATGTTTTCCCTGAAGCAAGGGATTATATTGAACAGTTAATCACACAGAACATCATAAATCTGGTATTAGTCCTGTGGTCTAGATTAATGTAAATTTTTTCTTAGTTTTGAATTCATTGCAACATAGTGCTAAATAAGGTAGATAGACTTTCAATGTAGACTTAGACTCTGGCAAATAAACTTGTGGCAATAAACTGTGACTATAGCTGGGCGCGGTGGCGCAAGCCTGTAATCCCAGCATGTAGGGAGGCTGAGACAGGAGAATTGCAAGCTCAAAGCCAGCCTCAGCAACGGCGAGGCAACAGGGTCAGTAAAAGGAGCTGATTAAAATTAAACTTTAGATTTAAAAATATGCAGAAGACTTTTATCCACAAGTCTGAAAATTCTTTCCAAAAAAGGAGCACTGGGGGAAAAATGTTGCATAATATCCCCTTAGCAACAAGGTTCTACCCAGGTAGACCCACAGACATGCTACAGCCCTTTAATAATGGCTTGAGGTTAAGCCTGATACAGTGATAAAGTGAGGTTGCTGGTGAAGATTTTTATGCAGGTTGATTATGCACATTCTCATTCTCATTTTTGCCAAATTACCCTCGGTTTTATCATTTCCTACGTACTTGATACTATTTTACAAAATAATTTTCAAGATTTAATGAAATTTAAATGTTGGATGGCCACCCCAGTATACCTAAAATTGAATGTAAAGTCATGTGTGTATGTGTGTGTGTGTGTGTGTGTGTGTGTGTGTGTGTGTGTGTGCGCTCACATTAGTTTATTTTCAGATGGAAGCTCTGAGATCATAAGGATTCTTAAGTTACTTCAATTCTCTCAAAACAAATTCATTTGCACTGTGAAATTTACAGTAATGCTTGATAATTACTCAAGGAACAACCAATTCCTTTTCCTTTCAGAATGTTCTAAAGTTTTAATGAATTTTGAAATACTAAAGAGCACATGGAGAAAGTGCCCTGATACTGAAGAACATGTGCTAAATAATTAAAACCACCTAAACTGTATAATTTTTGGAATTTACAGATAGGTGGTTTTTTAAAAAATGTTTATAACATTTGTTAGACATAGTTGATTTCCTAGAAGTATTAACACTTTTTCTCTCAAAAACACTTTGCATAATTACTTTCATCCTCACACTCTTCATGCTTAATGAGTAGTGATTTAATAATAAGAAGTAAAAAAAACACATAAGTTGACACAAAGAAAATAATTAAAAGTACATTTAAACATTCTAAATAGCAATGCTTGTGGCACATATGTATTGGTTTGCCTAATGTAATAAAATACACTATTAACCTTGATTTCTTCTCTTATTGTCTGCAGTTATGTATTTATGTAACATTAATCACTAAATTGATAATTTTATAATAAAATATATTTCTTCATTTTTCATTATCAGAACTTAAAGACTAAAAATTCTTACTATTCATGGAAAGGTTAAAATGTCTTTTCCATTTATAATCAATGTGGAAATAAGCACCAGCTTTCCTTCTCAAGTTACTTATTCAGCAAACAAGAGGCAATTGTTCACTGAGTAGTTTTTTTTTTCTACTTTATAACGTAGTAGTCAAAATACTTCCCTGAAATTTTATTTTGTAATACATACATAATAAAGAGGGCTTAGGGTTTCTCAGAATCAGTCTTCAGTGTCCAGTTTCCATCCACTATTCGTCTACGTGGATTTACAACATTCCAAAATGCAGTATTTGCAGTTTGATATACATATAGAACATGGCCATCTCAATAAAAGTATATCAATCAGATATTCTGTAGTTTATTTCCAAGCCATGGCATCAGATGTTTCTTTAAGCTTAGTAAGGAAAACTTTGGACTAGGAAATACAATCCAATTCTAAATTCATGAATAAGAGCTAAAATCAGTACTAATAATTTTATCTCCTTTGTAATATCCTTTAATCACAAATAACATATTGTAATAAAATTGGCATAAAAGTATGCAATTAATTTACACTCTTTCATAATAGGAATTCCATGAAAAAAATTAATTCACATCTTCTGGTGCTATTTGGACATTTAGTAAAATGTTATTTAAGTACTTTGAAATTTATTCAATAATTTTCTCTAAAAGATATTAAAGATTATTTTAGTTACACTGAAGTGATAGAATCTTCAAGTTTATTATTGGCTATGTATAGGTGGAAAAAATTATCTTGTGATAATTTCCAACATTTTTCTCAATAATAAAGAGGAGCAAAATAGTTAGTAAATTTACCAGAATTATTATCTTATACTACTAAGTATTTCAGGTTATTTTTATTGATAGAAATGCTTTCTAATCTCAAAGCTGGATAGCTCTGCTGTACAATGAAGGTTATAGGAAGTACTTTATTACACATTTCTCCCTATAATCAAGGTGGAACGTTAATAAAAACAATGGATAAAAAATGAAAATTCAAAATCATTAAAAACTTTGGTTATTCTCTGGATTCTAATAGATATATTTTAACAATTAACTTTAATATTTAGGTTATCTGATATTACCAATACAAGCATACACACATACACACACACAAATTTCAACTGAAAAACTAGTTCATTGAAATATGTCGTGAATATCTGTTCACTAAATTCATTTCATTCCTGGATTAACAAGAATGTGCCTTTTATTTTTGTTTCATTTGTTTTATTTTATTTTATTATTTAAATTTTTGAGATAGTCTTGCTGTGTTTTCCCAGGCTGTTATTAAACTCCTGAGCACATGGGATCCTCCTGTCACAGCCTCCTGAATAGCCAAGACTACAGACATATGCCACTACTTCGTGCTAGGGATGGGCATTTTTCAGTATTTCTTGTAGTAGGATGTGGTTAAGTGGCAGAGATAAGCCCTGGATCAGGAGAGCCTTCTGTAGGTGATTGTCCAGGTTCATTTCCTTTGAGGATCTGAAGCCGAGTAGGGGAGACTTTGCAGACTTATTTGCATATGATAGAGCCATAAAATGGAAGAGTCTGAGAGTTCAAATTTCCATTTGCAGGAAAACAACTGGCCCTTCAGAAATGTGTTTTGATTTTTATAAGAGCATGAAAAAAAAATCTATCATTTTGAGCTATCTCAGTTTTCATGTTAGAACAACAAGTATTCACTAATTAATACTATAATATTTCAGAGATTCTTAATTCAGATACAAAGAATGATTTAAAAAAATGTCTTTACAAATGGAAAATGTACATATATGCAAATATTTTTAAGTAATGGTATCTAAAAACAAATTTTATTAAAGGACAAGGAAGAGTTATATGGTGAAGATTTGAAAAATTCTTTGGGATTATGGTAAGATTCATACTTTTTAAAGTCTTTATCAGGGAGGAACTTATTTTCTACATTTACAAAATACATTGACATTTTAAAGAAGTTATCTGAAAACTTTAGAATCATATATATTCTACTTATTTTTCCTCTGGGACTAGAATCATATATGATTAATTTTCCTAGAATAGTATTTAGTTACGTTTAACAAATAATAGGTGTTCAATACATTTAAATAGAATGATTGAATAAAGCTAGATAATTGTCTAATGTTATTTTAACCATTATGATTTTTATTACATATTATTTGTAAAGCACGTTCATTATTTTGATGGAGTTTTATAAAGGTGATATGTATACAAAAAGAGATCAACAGAGAATAAAGTGTACTTTGAGATGGGTGGTATAGCTAAGCACAAGAGCCAATGCTAGGGTAATCTAAAGTTTTTGACTAACGTGGTGATAGAGTAAAATGTGAAGCCCTGTTTTTGACCAAGTCTCAGGTTAAGAACCAAGTTATGAGAGAAATTAATTTTAGGGCTTGATGGTTTGTAAAAAAATTTTTAAAATATTAAGTTCATTTGAACAGCAAAAGTAGGAATATATTCTTTTCATTTGGCAGGCAGGAGCTAAAAGTAAAAAAGAACCTAATTATTTTTTTCAGTAATTATTAGTAAATAGAATAAATTTTGCTTGAACACCAGCAAGAAGTGTTAATGGTGATGAATTAAGGATACTGGAGAAATAAATTTCTTCCAAAGAAACAAAAGCCGGAAAGACAAAGAATTAAAATAGTTTCAGTTGCACTAGACATGATGAAAGGTAAGCCATGATAAACACATTATTTATGAAGGTTAGATTAATTATTTGCTGATGAAAAACTCCTTGCAATATATATGCACATTGTTATGTATATCTATGAACACATTTATATGACTGTACTAATCTAAGAATTCCAATATTGTACTTTAGAAAGTCTTGGAGATACTAATTAAGCAGCAAAAATAGAAGGATATAAAATCTCTTCACTTGGTGGGAAGGTGTTAAAAGGAAAAAGAACAAGCTTTTTTTTTTTTCAGAAATTACCAGTGAGTAAAAGGAATTCTGCCTGAACAGTAGCAAATCAAAAAAAAAAGAAGAAGAAGAAGAAGAAGAAGAATAAAAAATGGGAGAACATTTTCAAGATGAAAATCAACACAAATCACATTATGAAAAATATATAAAATTAACTATGATAGTATGCAATTCTAATTTACACTGGCTTTTCTGCAGATTTATTTTGTTTTAAGAGATTCTTATGAATGAAAACAATTTCCAGCTTTGTTTTGAGTCATCAAATAACAAACACCTTGTAAATGAGAAGAAAACAAGAATCCATTTGGCTACTGTGCCAAGAGGGACCCTAACAGCAGGTGATTACAATAAAAACCACCTTGTTGTTATATAGTTAACATCTGTGCTTTCTAAATGTAAAGTAAATGAACATAATGGATATAGTTTTGGACTCACATTTTGCCACCTGCCTTTGCACAAGCAGATACAGTGTGTCTTCAAACCATTAGAGCCAAAATCTCAGATACATCCTGCCAATTTCCCTTAAATGATTGCATGCATCAATGACAAGGAACAAACACATTTATGCAATTTTGTTCTCAAGGAAAGAACAACATTTAAGCTTATAACTGAAAGGACAAAATTAGAGCGTCTGCAGATCTGTAAAGACTAGAAAGAACATAAAGATCCAGAAGAATTTCAGAATGATTGTCTATACTATGTATCAGATGAAAAAAACTGATTAAAGAAAGGACCAATATGTTTGTATTTTTCTGGTTGATGTAATAACATTAATAGGGATTTACTTAGGTAAAAAACATTGGATATTGTGCAAGTAAAATTCTTTTTATGGTTATTTAAGATTTTTACACTGGACAATCACTTTCAGAAACTTTTTTTTCATTTATGGTACACCTAGTATATTTCAAAGAGCATTTACATTGAAAGTGAATGAACATATTGCCAAGTAATTCCAGAGATGTAATTTCCATGTTCTTAAGTAGATAATAGAGATGAACAGTATGGATATCTATAATTGGTTTTTAAGTAATTTGAGTGTTTATATTCTTTAACATTTAACTTGACCAAACTCATTTTGCTCTACTTAAAGATTTTGATTAAAAATACAATTGTGATTCCAAGTACACATTTTTAGGAGGCTTTTCCTTATGAGTGAGGAAAATCCTAACAGCCTCATTTATTTGTTTTAAGAGGTACTTAATATCTTTGGGCTTAAAATTCCCTATTTGCAAAATGCTTTAGTATTAGCAACATTGCAAAAGGAAAATGCTCCTGCCCATTTCACAGATCATAAAATTAAATGAAAAGTGCTCCTTGATGAAATATTTGGGAAATAGTTCTTATATAGCCTCTTACCAGAAATACCATAAGCTCCAGATTACTAAGAATTCCAAGAAATTTGCAATAAATTCATATTGCAAAACATAAATATGTTCACTAGAATTTCCTTAAATATTTTGACCAAATTATTTGTGAAACAATTTTGGCAGGAGGTTGAAGTTAGAATGCATTCACATCTCTCTAACTTCAAGATGATATAAGATGGGGGTATTGGAGGACAGATGAGTTCCCACCAGCAACAAATTACTGTGATGCTTAGAATATGTGAGTCATAATCTTTCACATTCCTGCTTAAATTTGATTATTTTCTCTTTGAGACATATTTTTTATACTGACAGAACAACAATTGCCACTTATTAGGCTTTTAATATTTTCACCATCTGAATGCAGTTTTCTAGAATTTTTGAGAAGGCGATAATACAAATTTTCATGGAAAATTGGAATATTTAAGTTTTTAAGTTTACTTTGTTTTGTTTTATAAAAATCATATAGAAACATAGCAAGCTTTTATTTTGTGTTTAATTATCAACTTTCAAAATTATATTTGAAATTAAAACAATCAAATGAAATTTAATTTCTCTCTTATTTTTCAATTTTAATAAAAGTTTATATTTGAAAGTTTTCCACAAGGTTTTAGTTTTGAAAAATAAGATTTGCTCATGAATATTTCATAAAGTAATATCACTAAATATTTTCTATTTTATTTAGATTATACTCCTTAATATAACATATTATGTAATAATATCCATGTATATATGTATGAATGTATGTATTTACATGTATATATGTAAATACATACACTATGCCATTCTCTTTTTTTTTTTTTTTGGTACCAGGGATTGAACTCAGGGGTACTCAACCACTGAGCCACATCTTCAGCCCTATTTTGTGTTTTATGTAGAGACAGGGTCTCACTGAGTTGCTTAGCAGCTCTCTGTTGCTGAGGCTGGCTTTGAACTCGGCGATTCTCCTGTCTCAGCCTCCCAAAGTGCTGGAATTACAAGTGAGAGCCACCACGCCCGGCTTACACTCTGCCATTCTAAAGATATTATTGCTAGTATTTTAGGGACAATTTGCTGGCAACTATGTTTGAAAAGACTTGTAAAAGTAATGACTATGCGGATTCTTTTTTTATTATTTGTCTAATTAGTTATAAATGATAGTAGAATGCATTTTGGCATATCATACATAAATGAAGTATAGCTTCTCATTTTTCTTATTGTCCATGATGTAGAATCACAATATATGTACATAGAGTAATAATGTCCAATTCATTCTACTATCCTTCCTCCTCCCATGTCCCCTCCCCTCCCTTCATTCCCCTCTGCCTAATCCAAAGTACCCCTATTTTTCCCCAGCAGAACTGGTAGCAAAGATAAAATATGTCTAATAGAGGATATGCAAAATTTCAACATATAAGCAAACCATTATAGTACAACATGCTAAGTGTTTCATTTGTATGTATATTTTCAAGGTTTAGGGACATTTTAGATGGACAATGATTAACCAGACTCTCAGGGCTAAGACAAGGGAAGAATCCATAGAGTACATGGAAACTAAAATAAAAAAGGAGCCATACAATAGGATAGTGCTATGCTGTGATTTGTAAAGAGAGAAAGTTAGCTGTGAAAATTCAATGAAATGTGTGGAATTTACTATGAGTAAGACATAGTTCTGTACCTACATATAGTGCAGCATATCTCAGGCAGAAACTGCTGAAGGAGTCTAGCAGATGATGAGCTGCTCATGCAGGCTCTTGTATACTGTTCTAAGTAGTTTGGACTATATCATAAAGGCTATTTTATGGAAGGCTATTATATAAACAAATCAGGGAAGCTATTTGTGTTGGTCAGCTCTTCAGTTACTACAATCAAATGCCTGAGGTAATTAACAAGGTTATTTTGGCTCATGGTTTTGAAGGCCCCAGTCCAAGATCAGCATACTCATCCTTTTGGGCCTCTGGTGGGGATGTCAGATGATAATGGCAAGGAGCATGTGGCACTGCAAACTGCTTACCACACCAGGTATAAAACAAAAGGCAGGCAAAAAAAAAGGAGAGTCCCATTATCCTATTGAAAAGCATGCCTCCAATGACCTAAAGACCTCTCATGAGGATCTACCTCCTAAAGATAATATCACCTCCCACCTTGGTTCACCTTGGAGAAGATGTCATTAACACATGTATCTTTGGGAGACAGTTAACCAAATGATGGCACTATTTTAACAATGTTATTGTATAACTATATTTGGGTATTAGAAATAACACTCTGAAAATAAGTAGTTGAGGAGTAATATTTGAGATATTGTGAAATTTTGGATATTCAAAAGCATTTTTCACATCTCTAAAGAATGGCTAGATATGAAAAGAAGATATACAAAGCAATATCTAAGAGGACAAAAAGTTTTTTTTTAAATCTCAAATATTTCTTTTCTGATTTGAATAATTAAGTGGATATTGATTCTGTTTTCTGAGATAGAAAAAAAAGGAAAGGACTTTTTGTGAAAAGGTAATGAGTTAGGCCTACATCTACTGAGCTTGAGACATATATGTGTGACATCTGTTAGTAAAATACTAAATATTTAAGTGGTACCGATGAATCTGAAAACCCAGGACAGATTTTCAACTTCAGTGTTAAGTAAAATGTAGTGGTAAGTTGAAGTCACGGAGAAAAGTAATTTTTTATTGAAAATAGTGTGTAAAATGAATAAAAAATTCTTTTATACATCAGAACAGGTAATTTTTTTAAAAACATTGTTTTAGTTGTAATGGGCACAATATCTTTATTTATTTATATCTTTATGTGGTGCTGAGGATCAAACCCAGTGCCTCTCATGTGCGAGGCAAGCGATCTACCACTGAGCCACAGCCCAGCCCCAAAAAGAGGTATTTTTATGGGAACAAAGAGCACTAAGAATGTGATCTGAGAAAAAAAATTTCTTAAAATCAAGGGAAGAGAATAGGAGCCCAAGAAAGAGACCAAGATGTTGCCAAAGACATGTTCAAAGAAATTTAGAAAATAATACCAGTGAAGATTTCAATATATATGAAGAAGTTCAAATACCAAAAATTATGAATGTTATTATTAAATCAACCCTGAATTTTGCTTATAGTATGTGGGAAATTAAGTAGGAAGACATTGAAATCAGGGAAAGAATTTTCAGTAGATTTGGAAGATGTCATTACATTTGTTTTAGGTGAAGAGGAAGCAGAAAATCTGAAATAATAAAATTGGACATACTATTTACATAATATAAGGCACTTTCATACGTTAATAAAATTAAAACGCCGAGTATGGTGGTGCCCACCTATAAGCCCAGCACTTCCGGAGGCTGAAACAGGAGAATCACGGATTCAAAGCCAGCCTCAGCAACAGCGAGGTGCTAAGCGATTCAGTGAGACCCTGTCTCTACATAAAACACAAAATAGGGCTGGGGATGTGGCTCAGTAGTCGAGTACCCCTGAGTTCAATCCCTGGTACTAAAAAAAAAAAAAAAAATTATACTACTTAGCCTGTGAAATCCCTTCTATATTTGCCCATTTATGATTTATGAAGAAATGAATCTAATTATAGAATAACCCTAAAGTTTGCAGCACCATGAATAAAAACAGAACAATTTATCTTGAGGTTTTCAATGTGGTTAAAAATCTATTTTAATGACTTGTGGAATAAAGGAGTTGTCTTTATTACATGATTTTAATGTTAAAGGATTATATATTTATTTTAACAAGGAGGTATTCAATGAAATATATCAAGAATTAATACACACATGCAGATGCATAACAATGATAGTTAAACATTCAGGGAAAATTTTAAACTAAAACTGTATAAATAAGCAAAAAAAAAAAAAATCAACTACCGAAACAATACTGCCTTCTGCTTAAGTCAAATAATGATGAAGTTGGGAAAAGCACAGATTATATTTGTCTCCCTGTGATTTCACATTTGAAAAATAATTGCATGTATCTAATTGCCCAATAAATATCAAGTACCTATAACATTCCCAAGTAAAAATACAAGAAGTCCTTTACATTTGAATTATATATTGTCACTGCATAATTTTGAAGAATTAGTTTGTTGCAGGCATTGCATATTTTTAATTGACTAATCTGGCAAAATGAATTCTGATGACAGTACAATTTTAGAGAGTGCCATATTACTATTGTACAAGTCTTATATTGTACTACTAAGTCTTATATTGTACATAGTAGTATCGTAGAGATAAGATACTACTTATAATTATCTTAGATAAGATCTTAGAGATAAGATACTACTATGTGACAAATTACATGTTTAGTGAAGTAGCTAGTAAGAGAAGAAGTGAAATAAATAAAAGAAGAAAGCAGAATAAGATGGCAAAAGAAAAAAATAGATGGGTATATTAATTAAGAAGCCAAAAGTAGAACGTTATATTTAAATGCAGTTATAAATCATTATATTAAAAATGCTCTAAGGACTCAGATTTTAAAAAAGATTAAAAGATTGAGAATAAAATCAAAACTTCTGTCCCGCTACCTACCAGAAAAATACTTTAAATATGAAGACAATATTTAAGTGTAAAAATATAGAAAAAAATATAACATGTAAGGAGAATGTAGAAGAGAACTGATGAATTTATATTTTCATCAAACATATAGATTATGGGGCAAGGAATATTTCAAGATTAAGAACAAAAGGTGACATAACACTGAAGTTTATCTAGTGTACAATAGCTTTGAAATACATGAAATAAAAACTGACAATAATAAAGATAAAGGAAGATAACTGCAATCTTAGCTGGATATTTTAACATCCTCTTTTTCTCTCTAACCCAAAGACTGATAACATAGCTAGCCAAAATAATAATAATTAAGGCTGTATGAGATATGAACAATTCAATCCTCATCAGGAACTAATAGGCATTTTTTAAATTCTTTGTGTAAAAATATTATCGCCAAGAGCACATGGAATGTTCATTAAGATAAACAATGCTAGGCTATAAAAGAAATGTCAATTTCACAAGCTAGAAATCATAGTGTTTATTCTGATTACAAAGGAATTAAAAGAAAAAGGCAACATGACATAGAAAGACTAAAAAAATTAAAACTTAAATACATATTAATGTAAAACACAGGTCAAAATTAAAACAAAGGAAAAGCAGAAAACACTTCAAACTATATAGTAATAAAAATTAAATTTTGGGACAAAGCTAAAGTGGGTAAATAGGAAAATATGGGTGTTTAATGTTTATATGAGAAAACATGAAAGGTGTAAATAAATGACATCATGACATAAAAAAAGCTAGAAAATTTTTAAAAAATCAACTTAAAATATATAGAAAGGAAGAAATTATGGGTTAAAATCAAGAAAATAGGAATCACATAATAGAATCTAAAAACCAAAATTTATTTTTCAGAGCACTAATAAAGTGATTAATTCTTAATAAAATTAATGAGAGAAAAACGGAGGAGAGGGAAAGAGAAATTACCAATATTTATGAATGAAATTGAACTTTACAGATTATTTAGATGTTTTTTAAAAATCACTTTTGTAATTGTCCAAAATGGGAAAGAATAGAGTAGCTATGAACAAGTAAATGTAGAAACAAATTGTGGTATAATAATATACAATAAAGGAAGGGGGACTGAAACACTCAACAACATAGATGAGTCTCATAATAATATATTAATATATAATATACATACTATGTATGATATAATATATTAATATAGATAATGTTTATATAATATATAATATGTATAATACATTAATATATACAATATGTATAATCTATTTAATATATTAAATAAAATAATTCTGCCAGAAAACACATTTATTATAGAATTCATTTAAGTAGAATTCAAGTAAAAAAAAAATAAGATCAAAATCAGGACTGTGGTGGCACCTCTGGCTGAGAAAAGTGGCTTCACTAGAGAAGGAGAGATGGTTGTATTCTATATATCAACAGGAGTGGTGGTTACATGGCATACACACTTGTCAAAACTCAAGGAAATAAATACTTGAAGCTAATGTTTGTTGTTATGTTTCAATTGTATATGTTACAAACAATTAAAAATGAAAACATGAGGGTAATTGAGCTTTCTTCTGGGAAGTATGTGAAGTTAAAAGCATTGAGCAGAGGCTAAGCTTTTAAGTGGAGAGTAGATGGCTACAAAATTTTCAGTTCAAAAATACACTTACAAGAAAATATGACATTGAAAAAGATAAGGGATTCTACAATCTAATATTGTTAATAATATTGCCATTTTTATTGTTCAACAGTGGTATTTATAGAAACTTTAGGTAATTGAGTGACAAGTGTCTATTTTACTGATAGGTATTAGATGAAATAAAGGAAAGTGATTTCTATCTACTGCAAGAATCAAATCAGCATATTTAAGTGTGTCTGGGAAGTCAGTGAACATTTATATTTTCAAGATATTTGGTTGGAATGGGAAAGAGTGGGAAATTTTTAAAAACTCAGATTTTAGAAAAATAATATAGAAGAAATTTGACTCCTATTAACTACATAACCAAAGTAACTGTTATATTTTGTTTAGAGGTGCAAGTATAGTGCTTTTTTCTCAATTTTTTTTTTTAATTTTAAAATAATGAAACGGTGTGAATAGCAAGAGCTCCATTCTTAAGACTAAGCATCAGTTAGTGTCCTCAGCTCTGCTGGTATCAACCAAACATATAATTAGGGAAAGTAAGCACTTGTCATATCACTCTTAATTTTAAGTGTTCTGTCTCCTCTTAAATATTTTTACTGAACTAAACTCACACCAATCTAATCTGTGTTATTTGGCAAATCAAAGTTTAAAAATTAACCCCCCCACCAAATATTGCTAAAATTACTGTGTAAGATAAACTGGGCAACTGCTTGATCTGTCACCTAATGTAGACCTTCTCCCAGATTTTTGCATTTATGTAAATGCCTTCAGGAAACTGACTTGTTTTTTTGGTTTCTGGTGGGTTCAGCACATGGAGAACACAAGTAAGAAATCAAAGGAGGAGGAAGAGTGAGAATGGAATGATAGATAAATGTGTAGACAGGTAAGCAGACTCCCCCAGTCACTTGATGAGTTATTGGGGGCTGACTGCTCCCTTGAATGACAATTACATCTCCTGTCAAGTGTGTTCTTTACATGTCTCTGTCTCCATTTGTCTTTTTTTTACTCTCTGTTTCAGTGTTTTGATATATGCTATCTTCTTTGACTTCTATCTCTTTTTTTTTTGGTACTATAGATTGAACTCAGGGGTACTTGACCGCTGAGTTACATCCCCAGCCCGATTTTGTGTTTTTTACATAGAGACAGGGTCTCACTGAGTTGGTTAGCGCCTCGCCATTACTGAGGCTGGCTTTGAACTTGGGATTCTCCTGTCTCAGCCTCCCTAAGTGCTGGGATTACAGGCTTGAGCCACCGCGCCGGCTGACTTCTCTTTTTTTAAATAACTTTGTTTTATTTATTTACTTTTTATGTGGTGCTGAGGATCGAACTCAGTGCCTCACTTGTGGTAGGCAAGCCCTCTACCACTGAGCCACAACTCTCGTACCCTTTCTTTGATCCCTTTAGATCTAAAACTGGTTAATGAGACCTTGTTGCAGGTAAGCCCTATCTACACTTCCACAAGCAGTACACTAATTAAACTCTCATCAAACTCCACAAAGTGAATGTGCAATTTTTTTCCTGCCAAATTCTGAAGGAGTCACCTCTTTTATTGATAAAAATCTTCTAAGTGAAAAGAAAAGGAAAATAATGTAATTTCTTAAGCAAGTCTTATTAAAATAGTTTCAAACCAAATGCAATTTACTCAACAAATATTTATGGAGCAGCTTTCTAGGAAATGGAGATGTATTGTTAAACAGATCAGATAAGGCTAACTGCTCTCACTGAGTTGATATTTAAGTAAGGGAAGACAGGTAAGAAATAAATTTTAAAAATATATATCCATATATATGTTTATGTGTATATATATACATTTATTAATATTAAGTGCTTAATTATATAGTATTAATCCCTGGTTCCAATTCTTTCAGGAACTTACTTTAGAAGTATAGCAGAATAGTAAGAATATACTTAATATATTATTTATTATGTTATTTAGCTCTTTAATAACTCTTCTTGATGCTGATAAGGCTTTGGCATCCACTCCATGGGCCTTAAGATCTGCTCCCAATTGTGCTGCATGTCTGTTCAGATTTCAGTGTGTTGGCTTTGTGTATCTTTATGGTGAGATTCCGGGGAAACACTTAGGAGCTTCTGCACTGTGTCAATTGAAGGACACCAGCAGAGCTAGGACACCTTGTGACATCAATATAAATAGCCGTAAACTGACAGCTGGTACCAAGTAATCAGAAGCAGGTGGCTAAATCTGAACTGGATGTGATGATGATTATTGTATTTTGAAAGTACAGTCTGTGGATTTCCCTGTGTGCAATCAGAAAGGTGGTTTGCATTATAAACACAATAGGCTTGTTCGGATCCATATCTATGGCTTTATCAAGTCAGTTTCTATGTTTGCTTATAGAATTTCCAACATATGTTTTTCTATACAGTTCATTTATATAGTTATAAAGAAACAGCTATAGCCTAAAAGTGATCTTCTAAAAATGAACAACAGTATTTGTTCAGGTTATTTCACAATTTACAGTGACCCAAAATGAAACAGAACTGCCTTCACCTAATATAACATTTGTACCCTTTTATATTTGATAAATGTGATACTCTATATGCTACTTAAAAATTACCATCTATTTTATTTTATGTCTATCATCTACTTTAATTTGAACTTCAAACTTATTCCTAATTAATGTCAATAAGTTGAATGATTATATATTCCTTTAAAAATTTCCTATATCCCCAAAGTTTAAAATGTCTGTTTTGCTTCGCTAACATGTTATGCTAACAAAAGTAATAATTTGATATTATTTTTCAAGTCCAAATGGATTCTTAATATAATTTATCCCTCCACTAAACAATTAGAAGTAGCCATTTTATTAATTCTTCTTTTAAATTTCTTTTTAAATTTAAATTTCTGCTTTCAATTTCCACTGTCATTATTAAAAACATAGACACATAAGACATGACAATTCTTTGAGACCTTAATCATTTTGATCTATCATGAAGTGCATTCTCCAGCAGAATCACTAGTGCTTTTTTTTTTTTTTTTTTAAATTTTTTCTTAGTTGTAGATGGACACAATGTCTTTATTTTATTGCTTTGTATGTGGTGCTGAGGATCGAACCCAGGGCCTCACGCATGTGAGGCAAGCGCTCTACCGCTGAGCCACAATCCCAGCCCTCACTAGTGCTTTTAATAATTCTGTATTTATTACCTTAAGAAAATCAGAATAATTCAAATTCATATTTGCTAGCTTGATTGTTTGTACATTATATATATAATGTTTTTATACAAAAACACTTGTTAATTACTTCCTGTGATTTAAAATATTTTCTTAAATCATTAAGCTATTACACTGTTGACCCAATCTTTTTGTATGTCCTTTTCCCCTTTAAGCTTTATTCTTTATTGTTTGTTGAGCAGTGCCATTTTTTCCCAGAGACCTCTTTTGTACATTTGTGGATTTTTACTTACTGGACAGAATAATTATGATGTTTGCAGGTAAAATTTCTTATGTTACTTATTCTTCTTTGCCATAGGTTCTTTTTTTTTGGAACCGGGAATTGAACTCAGGGGCACTCGACCACTGAGCCACATCCCCAGCCCTATTTTGTGTTTTATGTAGAGACAGGGTCTCACTGAGTTGCTTAGCGCCTCGCCCTTGCTGAGGCTGGCTTTGAACTCGCGATTCTCCTGTCTCAGCCTCCCTAAGTGCTGGGATTACAGGCTTGAGCCACCGCACCCAGCTTCTTTGCCATAGGTTCTTAAAAATTATGTGATAATAATGTACCTGGAAAGTTGTTGCTTTTTTTAAATTAAAGAATGTAATTAAAAAGAAAAAGCAGAACAGAAAATAACAGACACTGTTCTTAAGAGTTCAACCATGTTATACTGTTTGTTTCCTCCCTGATTTTAAATATGGATTACCTAATCTTCAAATTTCTTGTCTGAAAACATGAAATATAGTTTATTATTATTGGCTATGAAAGAAACATGCTATTCTCAATTATAATTGATTGATGAGTATCTTTAAAGTCAGGCAAAAACATTGTTTTCTTCTTTTGAATTTTCTTTTATCCCCGACTGCTCCCTCTCTATACTATCTTTCCTTCTATGAGGATGAAACATACTTTTAAAACAAGCACAGACAGTCTCTTTTCAGGCATCAGAGTATTTAGGAACTGCCTTATGAAGCGTTTTACAAATTACATTTCAGAATCCATCTCACTCTTTAATAGATAATTGATTTGTGACTGTAGTTGATGTTGTAAAGGTTGATTGATTACTCCTTATACACAACTCGTAATTAATGTGTTCTACCCATTAAGCTGGCATCTTTACCACTACTAAAGATACTGGAAACTTCGGTCTAAAGATCCAAATGCAATAATAAAAGAGAAACTCAAGACTGTTTTCAAAAATGCCACTTTATTTAGAGTTTCAGTTCATAGTTGAGATGTGTTTAGTTTACAGTATGGCTCATTACTTAATTACACGTGTTACTATTTGCAGGCATCTTTAAGTGTTTTACTTGATATTAAGAACAGTGAATTGTGTGTATGTGTGTGCAAGTGTATATATTAAACCAAAGGACAAGTAATTTCTGGCTTAAAATCTTATTGGAGGAGTAATCTTTAAAGTATTTTCAGAAATCAATAAAAATGCAACAACTGTTAAATATATTTACATGTTTTATATTAGCATATAATATAATATTATATATTAAATGTTTATATTTAATTTTAACATAATATTGATATCATGTTTTACTTCAAAAAATCTTAAAAACTATCAGCACATAACTTTCAATTTTTGCTGATGTTTTGTTTTAGGAAAAAGAAATGCTTTGCAGTATTGCAACATTATAGTAATTTTAGAACACCAAAATGCCTTACTATTTATCAAAATGTACTGTTTTTTTAAAGAATAATTTGTAAGAATGATCTCAGGTATAATTAGGCTTTTTATAAATATAATAGCTAAAATGAAAGGATCATCAGCCTTATAATTTGCAGGATCCTGGTTTCTTGATTACTTTAGCTTTGATTTAGTAGAGGGTTCTTCCTTTTGAAATAACAGTTTCATATACCATGTATTATATATTGAATATTGTATGTAACATTATGCCATCATGAAATAGAACAGAATGCATTTTGCTGTAGTGTAAACATTCACACACATGGTGTGTTGTTCAAAGCTATGCTCCATGGCATCTTCATTTTAGGATGTACTCTGTTGGGTGCTACCTCTACAGGGAAATTTTCTGATCCTCATGAAAAAAGGAAAAGAGAATTTTGGAAACCCATGAACCAGTTCTTAATCTGCTAAAATGTAGCACAGATGACACTTTTACTTACATTCAATTTACCAAATTAAGTCACATAGCCACTCTGAGTGAACTAGTCACGTAAAAAAGATAATATTGGCATCAGGAATTAATATTTCTCCCTGGGAGAAGGAATGAAAAAAACAGAAAATGTGCGGCAATCTACCACAACTTCAACAAAGGGGTTTTGCCAAGCCTGTGCCAGATTGAATGTAGGTATTGCTAGATAGATTTTTTTGAATAAATGTTAAATAAAGTAAAATTACTTCTATTAATTGTTTTTTCTTGAGCACATTCTTTAGAAAAAGTGCATATGCATCTTTAAATCTCAGGAAAGCAGAAAGAAACCAGAACATTTCCTCAGAAAGAAGTCCCAGGGGCTGGGATTGTTGCTCAGTGGTAGAGCACTTGCCTTGCATGCGAGGCACTGGGTTCAATCCTCAGCACCACATAAAAATAAATAAATAAAGATATTGTGTCCATCTACAGCTAAAAAAATATTTTAAAAAATTAAAAAAAAAAGAAGCCCCAGTGACCACTAGCAGTATGATTTGCTTTGGTTGCCTGCCTCCTATGATATCAGTGGTGCTAGGATATTGGCCCACACGCAGTCTGGTCTATTAGTTTCCTGAGAGATACACAGAACATTCCCTTTAAGCTACCCACAATAATAGATTGAAGCTATCATGCTGGTTAAAACTATGGGGAAAATAATCTTTAAAACTTTGATATGCCTTCTAAGTCAGCAGTATTTGTGGTTGATGGACACTGCAGCAATGGCCAACAATGGATAAAGAAAGAGTACTTTAGAAATTTAATCACTGCTCTCAAACCTATAAAACCACACACACACACACACACACACACACACACACAGAATTTTCAAACTTTATTGATATTTTCTCTCTTTTGATTCTCTATCTTAATTTTATTCTTTGATAAATAAAAAAAGGAACTACTTAATGATACAAAATAATATTTGCATACATTTTATATAAATCATAATAAAAATATTAAATACAACTTTAATACTATAAAATATTTTCTCAATGTTTTTAATATCTGTCAGCATACTAACATTTAATCTATAATCTAGAATTTTCCTCATTTATTGATCATGAAATTATCCCTATTTTCTTTGATATCATCTCTGCTGTCATAGATTATCAATGACAAAGAAAGATCCTCTAGGATTTTGTCTTAATATGACAAAAACCAAGGAAATCAATTTCTTTGTTTTTAAAAAAATTACTTCTTGTTCCATTAAAATTCAGTTGTTTGGTATCATTGAGATGTAAAGGAAAGGTCAATTTTACATTATAGATTAATATAGTATTTAGACCCTGGAATGTCTGCTGAACATATGGATTATAGAAATAAGGGCTGTAATTTTCATATCTTTCAGCATGCAAACTCTTAGCTCCAGTAATATTACATGTCTTTGTCATTGGTTTCAAACACAGAATAAGTAGTCTGTTTCTCAGGGGAAAGAAGTAAATGTTTTCAGTTTATATAATTTATAAGCTTATTCTATTTTTATGATATTGTTCCATGTCTGAAATAATTTATTTCTCAATGTTGGTGTAAGCATTATTAGAATATATAATGTTAGCACAAATTTTATAGTTAGGAAATAAATCTTAGTCATATGCACTCCCTCTGTTAAGTGAGAATTGTATTTT
This sequence comes from Xerus rutilus, assembly GCA_028644305.1. Taxonomy (NCBI): domain Eukaryota; kingdom Metazoa; phylum Chordata; class Mammalia; order Rodentia; family Sciuridae; genus Xerus; species Xerus rutilus. The sequence goes on from CM053408.1 coordinate 31,929,940, forward strand.
GTTTTTAATGTTATATTTTTTTATAACTTTGGCTTCCCTCAGAGTTACCTAAATTAAATTAAAGATGCTTTTTTATTTTAGAATTTAACCGTTAAATGCTATAGTAAAATACCAAAAAGAAAACTTTGATTTTTGTCTCTCTGTTCTTCCTTGTCTCTGACTCTGACTCCCTCTCCCCCACTCTTTCTCTCTCTCTCTCTCTCTCTCTCTCTCTCTCTCTCTCTCTCACACACACACACACACAATTTTTCAGTGCATTCAATTTTAAATTAATTGTATTTTGATTTTATTAGTGTTAATTATTCACAATTGTTTGGTCAATTTATTAAGTCATAATATTAACAGATTTTCTTATACATTGGTTAATTCATGTCATCTTCCAGACTTATCTAAGAATACTATTTGTTTAAGAATCATCATAGGGGGGCTGGGATTGTAGCTCAGCGGTAGAGCGCTTGCCTCACATGCGTGAGGCCCTGGGTTCAATCCTCAGCACCACATACAAAGCAATAAAATAAAGACATTGTGTCCATCTACAACTAAAAAATATTGAAAAAAAAAAAAAAAGAATCATCATAGGTTCTCATCTTACTAAATGAGGTTGTATGGGGATGCTTCTCATCATGGTGCCTGGCAGCCCACCAGGAAGAGCCTATGTCACCTCATACAGCCTTGGGAGAGTTTTTGTCACTTCGACTGCATTGGGTAGCTTCAGTATCCATACTCGTGGACAGCTCATGATCCCTATAAAAGTGCTCTTATGCCGCTATGCGTGGACAAATTGCTTCTGCATCCGTGACCTAAAGTCAAAATACTATTGGATCCCTGCCCCTATAAGCTTGTAACTTCCTCTAAATAAACAGTTCCTGCTTGAGACAGAACTCTCCGGCTCCTGATGGTTTCACGCCGGATGACTTTACCTTTCTCGGCTCAACTTTGTTGGGGTGTGCCTGGGGATTCCCCTTTTCCACTGGTCGGGAAAGCTGACCCCCGGCTTGAGACTCCAACAAGGTTGGTAAATTCACATTCAAACTTTCAAAATACTCAATGAATATATTCTTTGAAAACAGGAAGGTATAACACTCGTACATGTATTTGAAATTATGAAAACAAATTCTAAAGGAAAAACACTGCTAACTATTAAAGGACCTAAAGTAATTCATTTGAAGGTAATGGAATTTACTTTAAAACCAACCAACCAAAATCTTGAAAAACAAATAAAAAATGATATGCATCCTATCTTTTAGAATAAAAATAGTGAAATTATAAATTTCTTTCCTTGTTCTTTCCTCATATTTTGAATCTTTTATATATTATGTTATTTATTTGAGAAAATTTTGTTTCTTAATAGCTCCCCTATTTGTGTTCCATTTTGTCTAGCTCATCTATTTTCTAACAAAAGTATCAGTGTAATGTAATTCAACTTGATGGAAATTGCAATGAAAACTATAATCATGTAGATAAAAATGCACATTTAAATTGTTTTTAGAAAATGCACATTTACTTTTAAAGAGGAAAATCTTTGAATTTTCATTAATTACTTATTTGGTTTTTTTGCTTAGGTATACATCCCTGTTTACTAGAATTTTTATCCTTTGAATGATTTGGTATTAAATATATGGTCAAGGGAACAGAGTTAGTTTTTCTTGGGCATGTATTTTAATTTCTATTTATTTTGATTATTGATTTCAAATGTCCTTATGCATTTTAATGTGCATCCAGGTTCTGATAGAAAACAGGGAGAGGAACATCAGGACACTGGCATTAAATAAGACTATCAGGATTTTGGCTGTGAAACATTAGGAAGTACAGAGTGAGACTCATTTTGCTCATACAATACAGGAACCAATCTTTACAGGTTCAATTTGAGGACTGAATAAAATAGTTCATCTAACAAGATAGTATATAATAAAAGTAACATAAAAAGTATGTTCATGTGTGTATATAATAACTTGTAGTAATACTATCGAAGTTAAGTGCAAGCTTACTCTGAAACTCAGAGTTGCAGAAGAGTGGGGCTGGCTAGCAACAGAGAAAAGAGCCTTCTATGGAAATCCTCATAGGACTAGTGGGATAAGAGTGAATCAGGATCAATTGGTCAGTTACACTTTATTATTGTGGAAAGAAGAAAAATGACTAACTTCACTTTCCAGTTGAGAAGAACCATTGATCCCTAGAAGATATTTTGTCCTTAGGAGAGACTCTGCTGTAGAATGAGTCTTTTTGAAACAGTCTCATCCCTTGGCATAGAGGTTGTTTGCACAGGAGAGTGTTGGGGGTTTTGGGCACCCCAGGAGTGAAAATAAACACTCGGAAACTAGTCATCTCTGTCTGTAAGGCAAGAATTTTACTTTGATGTACAGAAGGGCACACAATCAAAACCCAAAACAGGTGCACTGAGGAGGCAGTCTGATCTGCCTTTATCCCTATTGCAAGGGTACTGGGTCGCTGTCCATTGGTTGGGGCTGACCTCATAATCTTTGGAAGAACTGCTATTAAAAGAAAAAAGGTACTTGACCATTAGTCATTGGTTGGGACTGACTTTGCTATTTTAAAAAATATATATTTTAGTTGTCCCTACCTTGTCCCTAACAAGAAACTCCCCCCAGGTTGAGTGCCTTCTGGCATATGTATACTATAATCTCTGTTGGTCTGATGTGCCCTTCCTTCTCACCCCCTGATTGTCAAGGGGCTGTAAATTTTTATATTCCATGTTAACTGCTTGTAACTCTCCATTCTGCTTTCTCCTCCAGCTGCCTTTCCGACCTCCCAAGTCATTTGTCATTTAAAGCTAAATACTGTGTTTTGAAAATGGACCACCTGGATTTTCGATTTCTGGAGTAAACTCAGTTCTCCAGATGAGCTCTGTGGACTGACTTGACTCCTGGAGAGTCCCTACATGACAATTCTCTTGATGTGGATTTGCATGGAAAGTGTTCACATTCATTGGGAATAATTGATTGCATGCCTCTGCTATGGTCTAAGACAACAAAAGATAAGATTACATCAGTGAGTGAAGAGGACCTCTAATTATTCTGTTATCTGAACAAAAACACCAGTTTTGTAATATGGATGCACTTCTTTAGTAAGAGAGCATGACTCAAATGAGAAATATTTAGAAAAAAATGAAAGTTACATTACTGCACAAATTATGGGTGCCTTTTATTAGAATGAAGGAGTGATGAGAAATGTTTGAATAAATATATGTTATATAATGTACTCCATAAACCACAACATAAAAATGGAATGTGTATAACATATCATATAGGTATATACAGAAAAATTGTTGAAAGTTAAAATGTTATTTTAATAATACTTAAAGAACTATTTTTCTAAAGCTAACCATGATACTAACTAACATAAATGAAAATATCTGCTTGGCCAATCTTCACATTTCTTCTGAGGAGTGGAATTGAATTCTATTTTCTTTTCCTAGCTGTGTTCCTGCAAAGTTCTACAGTTTGGAAAGAAATATTGCGAATGTTCTCAGAAATGTGACTCAAGATGGTAATATTAAAGAGAAGAGAGTCTGATTAAATTCTAATGGTGCTATTTAGGGTAAATTAATTATATTGCAATAAATATAAAGATGAAGATTAGCAAAGTTTTATGTTCTGGGCTATGTAAACATAGGGCAACATTGCCATAAGCTATCTTTGGAGAGCTTTCTAACTGATACATTCAGAGCTAGTCTGTATTCCCTTGAAATTTCACAATAGAAGCAAATTGTATATTCAAGTCCATGAGGAGTGTATGGAAACAAAATAAACCTCTCCTTTGAGCATGAAACAGACTCATTTATTTCAATATAATGTCAGTATGCTTGTTTGCAATCAGAGTACTGAATCACATTTGCTATAAAATATACAGTTAAATTGAAAATTCACAGAAACACAGAAATCTGTTCCTAATTATTCATTATATCAAATCTCAAAAAACATAGGAAATATAGGAATGTGTGGTCCTAGGAAAATATTTGAAATGTATGGTAAATGTAAAAACATTCAACTTCTATGAAAATTGTTTAATTATTTGCTGTTTTTTCCTGTTAATTTAGTAACTTGGTAATTTTATGGGGAATTAAATATAGTGCTATTAGAGGCACCAATCATATTGCAGTAGAGTTAATTAAATAAAATATTTAACTTTCTCACTTATATTGGTAAAATGTACACCTCAAAATTAAATGCAATTCCAGTTAATGGATACTTTTCCCAAATTATAAAGTGTATATAACTTTGGCAGAAATTGAATGGGTGGTTCAACAGAAGGAAAGAGAAGGCATTAAAGAAATAGCATTAATATTTGAAAAATCAATAAGCCTCAACAGAGTAAAACTAAATTTTTAAAAAAATATTGTTTGATTTGTTTGTTTTAAAATGTTTATATGCATCATGTCATTAAAGAGGCTATAGTCTTATAAGGATAAAATACACACCCAATAAACTACATGTCTTTAATTCACAATACTAATTTTATTTTTAGTACTGCATATTAAGTCTGGACCTCACACATGCTACTGAATACTAATTACTGAGGACAGTACAGGTAAACTATGTTGAAGCTGAGGGAACAAGTGAGCTTAGTTCCATTTGGAGATTGGGATGACTCTTGTGTATAACAAGGAACATTGTTTTTGCCTTTAGAGATGACTCAGGCCTAATTTGTTTATGTTGAACCTGCAAGAAGCAGCATGATGAAACACACAGAGTTGGGCAAATATGTGTATGTGCATAAGAGAATAGAGAATATCACAGTGAAGAAGCTTGCAGTTTTCAAAGATATATTCCAAGGGGAATACTGATGATATTTTTAATTGTAAATGAAATAATGATTTTTCTTAGGTAGGTCTACATGCCATCAAATTGTCATTTTTAAAGACCCATTTTGAAATTGTGATTTATTATGCTGTCATCAAAAACTTATCAATCATGTACTGGCTCAGAAATTACTTATCAAAATGAAGAGAGAAGATTCAACAAAGAAAAATGCTTGTCTCTCTTTATGAACTTTATTATTCTAATGGAGAGTATTAATACCTTCATCTCTAATTTTTGTGTTCTTCACATATCAGCAAATAAGTGAATAATGTAAATACAAAGAATACTAAGAATTATAATAAAAGAAAGTCAAGAAGTAGGAGGTTTGGGTAGGAGGTAGAGAGGCAAGTCATGAATGAGTCTAGAACCTTGAATGATTTAAAGAGATGAGCATTGGAACAAATTGGGGTAAGGTACTGAGGCAGAGAACTCGAGGCAGATTGAACTTTGCATGCAGAAGAAAAGAGGAAACAAGATAATTTGACTAAAGCAAAGTGAATTTGCAACAATGAAATGGAAGGCTGAGATGTCTGTAGAAGCCAGATAGACTGTCTGTAGTGCATTGCATGGAGTTTCCAATTCACTCTAAGTGGTAAATCATTGACTGAGATGTTCAAAAGTGAGTGACATGCTCTGATGAGCTTTTTATGAGGTTATTCTGATCGCAAAGTTGGAAGCAAAGAAGTGGTGTAAGAAGACACAGCTCCAATAGAGTTGAAAAATGAAAGTGCTCTGGAAAAGAAGGTATTGGTTCAGGTGATGAGGATTGATCAGATTCTCAAATCAGAAATGTATTTCGAAAGTGTTGGCTATAGAAACTCCTGATGAGTTGAATGGAAAGGGAAAAGTGAATAGATAATATTCTCTGTGTGTGGTTCTGAGCAGCTCAATGAAATATCTCGATCTATTCAGAATTATTTTTTCTAGTATCTTAAAATGATTTAGAGGGAGCAGTTACTTATATCATTTTTAACTGATTCATTATACATACCTGCCTGAAATGCTGCCCCCTCCCGGTCCAAAAGGATCCCTTTCATCAAGGGATCTTTAATTATTATTGATATTATCTTCTCACTCTTTATTACTCACTATAAATATGTTTGCATAAAATATTTCTTTTCAAGGCACCATGAGTATATTTTAATGTATTTCTCACAATTTTAATGGCTTAATGTTTAACTAAATATTTTAACATCTCCATTATGCAAGCTCAAGAAAGGCCTGGATTGTGTCTGTTATATTCACATAGAATTCACAATACTACAACCGTGCAAAATATAGAAATTCACCAGGTGCAGTGGCACATGCCTGTAATCCCAGTGGCTCAGGAGGCAGAGGCAGGAGGATCATGAGTTCAAAGCCAGCCTAAGCAAAAGCGAGGTGCCAAACAACTCAGTGAGACCCTGTCTCTAAATAAAATACAAATTAGGGCTGGGGATGTGGCTCAGTGGCCTAGTGCACCTGAATTCAGTCCCTAGTACCCCCGCAAAAAAAAAGTAGAAATTCTATGAATACGTACTGAGTGAATAAATATTTCTCTTTCTTGTCTATTATTTTTTCCCTATTCTTTATATTTTTTCCCTATATAGGAGGTTAAGAAATTTGTTCCTATGACCTCATGGTTTTACTTATTTCTGTCAAATACCAATCAGTTAAGGAGGGGAAGTGCATTTTAGCTTACCATTGGATATACTATTAAACTCAAAGTCTTTCTGGACAAGCATTCAAATATAATACTGGTGTGGTCTAAATATCTACATCCTCTCAAATTTACATGTTGGCAACCAGAAGAATGAGAAGTTATACTCCATATATGTATAATGTATCAAAATACATTCTACTGTCATATGTAACTAATAAGGACAAATAAAAAGAATTTATAGGTTGAAATCCTAACCTGAGATGATGGTATTAGGAGGTGGGGAAATTGGGAGGTGTTGGAATTAGTGTCATTTTAAAAAGAGGCTTCAGATTCCCCATAAGCCCTTGTCACTATGCAAGAATACAATAAGGTCAGTAATCTGCAACCTGGAAGAAGGCCCTCACAAAAGCCTGACCATTTTGACACTCTGACCTTGGTATAACCAGTCTGTAGAATTAAGATAAATAAATTTCTGTTGTTTATGTCACCCAGTCTATTATATTTCGTTATAACCTCCCCAATGAACTAAGACACCGCAACCATGAAAGTCCTTGATTTACTTAGTATGCTTAATGTTCATATATATATTTAGGGAGCCCTTTCTATTTCTAGGTGATATGATAGACACTGAAGATCTCTGCTTTCATGCTGACTAAGTTCTAATGTAGGAGACAGACATTAATAAGGCCTACCAAACACCCTTATCTTTAGTCCATATAGCTATGGACATCCTGCTGAATTTCTTTACATGTGAAATGGTAATTCTAATTCTCATTCTCAGAGCATAAATCTGACCCTGGTATCATTCTCATTATACTAGTTTTGTTTAGGGAACACACTGAGACATCTAAAACATGACCATCTCATGACTCCAAGATCAGTGCCTTGCTTCTGGCTTTCCTCCCTTGTCTCTTCCCTTGATATCCCATAGAGCCCTTCTCTTGCTTGGTATTTTATCTCCTTCAATTCTCTTCAGCCACAAATTATTTTAAAATTCCATTCTGTGATGCATTTATGTATCTTGTATTCTCTGTGCTTATGGAAATAGTTGAACATTGGTGGAAAAAAAAATCTCAGGAAAGTTTTAAAGATTGACTTTGGCAAATTTGTGGTTTCCAATCTCCATGAGAATGGTTGCTCAGTAGATTTCCTTTGTGTTACTGCCAGGTCTCTTTTCTATGTCTGTTCTCTCAAGGCAGCTCTCTTACTGTTGTTTCTAGTTCTTTAGTGGCCGATATTGCTTCTAATTTCCACAGCAATTGATCAAAAATTTACTTACTCATATGTTATCATTCTTCTTATGGTTTAAACAAATGCTAATGTACACAACTCATAAATGCCATCTCAACCTTTGATCTTTTCTGTTTGATTCATGTATTTTTCGACCAGATTATCCTTAGTGCATCATATTTAATTGAGTTATATCTATGTCCAAATCTTATAAACATTTCTTTAAGCCTTTAATATATTTTCAAAATTCTTCATTTAGTTACTTAAAACTCCCTGCAACATAACTCACTGATAATTATTTTAACTTTAAAATATGAACTCCTACTTAATTGACCCTTTATTTTTTCCAACATTCTTTATCTTTTATTATTTACAAAGTTATAGTGTTCATTTTTTAAAAAAATAATTGACCAAGAGGTCAGCTATGTAAGAGTCCCAACAATAATTACTGAGAATAAAGTCATGAATAAGCCAGGCTTTCTCTTACCATTTTTGGGCTTATATCATGCCAAGAAGCAGATGCTTACATACCATGAATTAAATGTTATTACATTCAAATGCAGAGGCCTATTAAAACATGTTAAGAGAAAACAGGATTCAGAGTGTGATGTGTCAAAAGGCTTTCAAGATTACATAATAAATTAAAGGTTACACAATGAGAAGAATGAATTAAATGGAAGGAGACAAAACAGGGAGGAGACAATCATGCATACAATGCTTCTCTGAGAGATAAAAGAAATAATGGAATTCAAAAACAAGTGTTGCTGAAATGCAGAGCTAAAGGTAAATATGGATAAGAGATGAAGTTGAGCAGGTAATAATGCCACTGTGTGTCATATTAGGAAGCTTGATGTCATAACAAAGCATGGGAAAGCTTTGAAGAACTCAGAGGTAATGGGGTCTCTTTGAGCAAATATAGCTTCAGGATGCCTTCATTTTCTTCACAGAATATCTCATAGCAATATATTTTCATGAGCCTTACTACAAGAAATGATTAAAAAGTATTGCAATGAAAAATGCCTTGCTATACATTCACAATAAAATTATTCATTTTATAGCTCAAGAGAATTAGAAAAATATTCTATGTGTATTGCTGTACACAAACACACAGCATATGGTAATCCTCAAAAATATAATACCTAGGTCAATATACAAACAAACATACTTAAGTATCAAATTTTATTCATGGTATTTTGTGTTATATGTTTTAATTTGCCTTGCTGATATTATTCCCTTAAATAGTCTCACTTGAGTGTATTGAATCCTCTTTCCTTGGAAATCCTAAATGTTTGTTGAGTGACATCACTAAAATTAGAAAAATTATTGAATTATTGATAGTCATTCAAACATGGTGCAAAAAATTCAACAGGCTAATATTGGATAAAAGGAAATTCAGATATTTTTGATGGTTAAAATTGGACATTTTTTTGTATTTTGATAGAGTAGCAACTAAAAGATTTAGCAGGCAAACTTCAACTCATTTTAAGCAATCCTTAGAAGTTGCATTCTCTATTCAATTCTATAATGATAAATGTGGTATAATAATAGTTGACAGCAAGATGGAAATAAAAAATATAAATACATAGAATCTACTACTTACAGACAAACTGATCAATGCGTGTGTCTGTGGCTAAGAAATCATTTCTCCCTTGATGCAAATTTAGTTCATTCCATCCTGCTGAAAGTAATCTAGCATCATTAGTCTTTCCTCACCTGGTAAAACTGACATAGTATACTCAGAAGAATTCAATTTCCATCTTTGGGAGGAAATATAATATTGAAATGAAATTAACTCTTGATATGAATGAATTTTTATGCAAATATTCCAGCATGATAAATAAACTGCAGGAAAACATTAAACTGATCCATTTAATTTTGTATAGATAAAGTATCTTTGATAAACTTATAAAATATATTCCTTTATAAAGTAATGGCACTTCATCTTTGCTTTTTGTAATTAAAATGGAATATGATAAATATGGAAATAGACAATTATTTTATCAATAAATATGAAAGAATTTCACCCCTAAAATTTGTGTGACTAATAGTTTTTTTATAATAAAATAAGTTCAGTATTTTCTATTATAATTTCAACTTTAAAGCAGCAACAACACCATTACAAAAATCAGGCAAAAAATGTCTTGGTTTTAGAAAGGAATGATCTACAAAAGTCACTGTGAGAACAAAAGTAATTATAAAGAACCTAAAGATATTGCATGCTTGTCTGGTTTTTTTTTTTTCTGAAATAAAGTAGAAAGTCTACAAATTCACTTTTGTTATAGTTCAAACTATGGATGAATCAAGAAGGTGTGTACTATCAATTCTCCATAGATGAAAAAATATTCTTTTTATTAAATGTCAGCACTAACTTTACAATTCGATTTGATTAAATTGACTTTCATATTTAATAATACTTAAATATATATTAAGTCCCTTTTTACATATTATCTATAACAAAATAGTATTATGATTATTTTATGTTACAGGATTCAAGCATTTCTACTTTCACAAAATGTAAATTCTGGTTACAGGTATCTTTGTCATATGTATAAAAGAAGCAAAATGAAAGGGTACTCTACTAGGTAATGGGTGATTGTGCTTAGGGATAAATGATTAAACAAGTGATCTCATTAGAAACAAAAGGTAGGCAATGATGGAAAAGTTCAAATTATGTCAAAGGATTAGAAAACGTTCTGCTACTGACTTCTTTCTTAACATATGTACTGACAGGTCAGTTTCAAACAATGGGGTATTATCATCAAAGCTTTGCAGGAATACAAGAGGATGAATTTTTGTATTCAGGTCATGGGGAAAGTCAACACACACAAATTAAAACAAAACAAAACAAAAGGCAGGAGAATCAATGAGAGTTTGTTGCATTAGTTACAACAGAAACGGAGACATATGAGAGGCTGCATGAGATGTGAGAGGTACCATGGTAGTAGATCAGATAGACTGAATAGGATGTGGCAAAAAGAAGAGAGTTTCTGCATTTGAGGAATTCAGCCTCAGTAAGTAGAGTAAAGACATTTTCATTTTCCAGTTCTTGGCTTCCACCAGTAGCAATTTGCCTCAGTCTCCCTCACTTGAAAAGATAAAATATAATTCTTCAACCTCACCAACTCTACCCAATATTTCCTTGAAGATTGCTCATCTGCCGGGTGGTTTGTTTTCATTGGAGGACTTCAGCAGTGCTGAGATGGAAATGGCCAGTTTGTATTCAGAATTTTTAAGAACAGTAGGCTAACAATTCTAAAGCCATGTTTTCCAACTTTGATTTTATCAATGAAAAAAAAAAGTGACTATAGTGTTTTGTTGTTTATGTAGAAATTTTCTATTATTCCAGGGGTTCTATTAAGTTGGATACCCTGAGGATTCCAAGAAAAGCATCAAATTTTATTTTTATTGTGGGTTAGATTGCTATTGGACAAATTATTTTATACTTTCTCTTTTAAAACAGACCATTTTAAGGTGCATACTGAAATAACAGTTTTGGGGAAGGGTGTTGGGGATATAACTCAGGGCCCCACATATGGTAGGCACATTCTGTACCACTGAGCCAGATCTTCAATCCTTCAGATTCTGAAATACTTTCTAAAGAATTCTAATAGTATCCTGAGGAGAATTGTTACAAAGGGGACTAATAGTACATTTCAGATTCTTTTGCCTTACGGCAGCCCCTCCCCCCAGGCTTACCGCTCAGTGTCTGTTACCTACCTGCCATGCAGTGGCCCCACCCCCAGGCTTACCGCTTTACCTTAGCTCAAGGAAAAAAAAGGGGAAAGGAGGTTACTTTACATCTGTCTAAGTTCCCCTGCTGATCAGATGTATTTTATCCAACTATAAAAGTTTTTTTTACACTCTACTGAGACGTGATATACCTACCTTTAATTCAAAAGGCCTTCTGCATGCTCTATTTTTGTGTTTATGTAAACCGAGTGCTCATAAACTAAAATTAAAAACGGATCCAAATATTTTTAATTCTAAATATATTATTTATTAGAAAGAAAGAGAATATTTCTGATCAAAAGGTTTACAACTGTGATTAAACAAAAAGTTAAAATCTAAAACGATGTTCTGCTCTTAAGATAACTTTCTTACATCTGTCAGGTTTTATTACTTGGAAAAGCTAACTTTCAAAAATTAAGGTTTATGTAACTATGGTTAAACAATTTCAATGCAATTATGGTGCTACTAGTTCTATTTTTATATTAAATGTGTTCATTTATTTCAGATGTACAAGCTTTAAAATAGAAGGTTTTAAAAGAGCATTATATCAAGCTGATGTTCTCCAAACTGAACTTCTGTGGTATCCATTTATATCATTTAATGTTTTATAACTGAACCTATCATCAATAAGATAAGGCTTTAAGTTATTTTTACATGAGTGATCTTTAAATAAATGAGGACCTGATCTGTTTAATATTCTGCTAATATTTTGCAAATTTAGCAAATTTGAGCCCTGTCCTACCTCAAATAGTCCTGTCTCCCATCTTACTACAATGACTTCAGAATAGGTGAGACTCCAGTTCATTTAAAGATATGTTCAAAGGATTGATTTTGTTGTAAAGATCATTAGGACCTCAAACAGGGATATAATATGTAACTCAGCCCAAATTTGAAAAAGCTGTTACACAAACTAAATATGTTTTTGCTGTTATTGATTTACTTTGTATTTTCCTTAAACTCTATTGCCTGCTAATGTTTTACAGAGGTACTACTTCAAGAAAAACCAACTCAGATTATTTTAAAATAAATCAGCCATCACCTACAAGACAGATAGACCTGGTGAAATTGGCTTGCTGAGTGTTTAAGATCAAGACTTAAAAGCTAAAATTAAATTAAAGGGCCAAAAAAACCAGTATTTGGCTTTTGCCCTCTGAGTCACCCTGAATCCAAGGAATGAGGAAACTTCTCTGAAGCGCTCTAAAACTCTGGGCTGCAGGACCTCCTGATCAGGGAGATTTCTGAAACCATTAGAGAATTAAAGAGCCAATCAAATGCCACACAATGAACAGGAAGGTCAAAGAGAGAGGGAACCTTCTCTCATGCTTCCCTGGGGAAGCCACATGGTTAGTGCCAGACCTCGACCTATCCTAACGCAGATGGCACTAGCAGAGCTAACAAGCTACCCTCAAGTTCTATAAGGATGCCTCCCAGGAGACCAAAAGGTGACTCTTAACAACAGATAAGAACAAAAGTCAATTTGACTTGCTTAATCTTAAACACTTAGCAAAACTAAGAACACAGCCATTCCTGGGCATTTAAAATAATTTAAAGATAGACATCTGTGACATTAAAAACCAAATACTATGTTTACATGCCTTGTCCTCTCCAGCATTGTTATGGGGACAAATTCTCAACCCTTATACTTCCTACATTTCAGACTGTTTCCTCTGTATATATTTAAATCATAATTGTAATTCTCATTGATGTTTCTCAATTAACTGTACAGTAAGGCTGAATTACCATGACTTGTTACCACCTCCCTCTCTAGGGCAAAAAATGGCCATCTTTCTATTGGTAATAGTTGAGCTTTCCTTGACCCCCAATTACTGCCTCTGGGCTAAGCAAGAGGACTTGATTATGCAGTAACTGCTACTTGAAAACTTAAACAAATTTCATTTAAATTTGACCAGCCTTGGACTCCCATCATGCTGGACTCCCACCAAACTCAAAATTTCTCGGCAGCTCCCTTCTTTTTTTGCTAATCAGGAATCTCTCCCAAGCTTCTGTTCCTACCTACAGGTGATGTTTCTACATTCAAGCAACATGATTGACAACCAGAGGCTCCCACACCCCTACATCTGCCTCCCTGCCTGACCAACACCCTAGCCATCTCCCCCTCTCGATGCCCCCAATCCCGCACGAAGTAGCCAGACAGAATCTGCTGTCTTATATCAACAAAAAGGCTGGGATGTTAGGTTGGATCAGAGTCCAAGATGTCCAATTAAAGGGACCGGTCAGGGCAGTTGCAGTCAGCAGTTAAGAAAAGGAGCAGCTAGCCAGACGCTGACAGTCACCAGTAGACACGCCTCCTGTCAATCATCGGGTTTTCCTGACCCATCCAGGAAGGACTCTGGCCTTCTCTTCCTGCCCCCAAGCCCTCCCCTTCCTGATCAGGCCTTTCGAATTCTCCCTACACCAGAGGCCCAGCGCCAATTCTCCTGGACACACTCTGATGGATGGGAGGATTCAGCCCGAGAGCGTGTATTTTCAATAAAGCCTTGCCGAGTGGCTTTAATTCATCTCCTTCTGGTCATCTAGTCTTTACATATTTGGCTCTTACTAATTATGTGGTTATAAACAAGTTGTCTGAGCCATGTAAGGCTAAGTTTATCCTTTTATATGATGGAGATATACCTAACCACACAGGTTGTTGTGAGGATTAGATAGCATAACACAAATGTAGAATGTAGAGTTTCACCCTAGATTAAATTCAAAACAATTGTTATTAATGCATGGCAGATGCCAAACTGAATGTAGGAGGAAAGTTATGAAGCCACTGCAACAAATCAGAGTGAAATTATTTAAAGTATTAATGAGAAGGGGTTGGAGCTAAGATGGCTTAATACAAATAATCTTGTGCATGAGAAATGTATGCCTAAATGTTCAATAGTTAATGAACAAATTACAAAGGAAAGCAAAAAAAGAAAAAATCTGAGAAACAAATGAATATGACAAACTGGACCTACCAAAATATGCACAAACAGAACTGAGAGGGAGAGGGAAGTTAATAGCATGAAAAGCACACATTAAAATAAAATAAAAGAAAATGAAAGAAGGAAGGAAAAAAACAGATATCAAATGAACAACCTAATAATAAAACTCTAAGCCTTATAAAACCAAAAAAGAAAAAGAAAAACTAAAATTAGTACACAGAAACAAATAATAAGTATGAGAGAAAAACAAATTGAAACTAAAAGAAAAACAAATACACCCCCAAACAAAAGATCAATGAAATTAGTTGTATTTTCTTAAAAGGATAAAAAATGATTTTTTTATCTAGATCAACTAAGAAATATGATGAAACATGCAAATAACTGTAGCCAGAATTAGGCAGTCAGTATAGATAGGCAAATTGAGCCTGGTCTGGGAAGTTGGAGAGGTATTGAAATGCTAATATCTTCAGAGTCCTTCCTCCACCCTTATCAAGATGGCCTGCTTCAACCTGTTGCTAAGGTAACTTGTCTCAGGGATTGTCTCTCCCTACAAGGTGTTATTGATTATGCCCCCTTCCTGCTCAAATCACTCCACCTGGGCCCTTCTCCCTGTCCATCTGCTTTTCACCTTTTGGCCATTTCACCAAGCATCTCCTGGGCCTAGTCCTGAATGCATGAAGGTGAGACATAAGGGGAAGAGAGCAGGAGAACAAAGAAAGCCTAGGACATATAAAAAGGCAAAAAAAAAAACCAAAAAACAAAAAACCTTTACTTCTTGGGATACCAAGATACCAGCTATGGCTCCCTTCTCCCTCCAGAGAAGTCTGTGTAACCTCCTTTTTAAATAAACCCTGCTTTATATGCTTGTCTCAGCATGCTTCTCTAATGTTCAGACTTCAACATGTGAAGAAACAGAAATCATCGCTGGTAACTGGCAGTATCATAAATACAATTAGACATAGAAAGTAAACATTGCAAGAGATACGACAGAAGCAAAAAGATTAAAAGAAATTACTATGAACAATTATATGCTCAAAAAAATGGAAAGCCAGAAGAAATGAACAAATTCCTAAACACATACAACCTACCAAAATTAAATCAAGAAAAAATAGAAAATATAAACTGGACAATAATGAATAATGATATTGAAACTCTAATTAGAATCTCCCACATTAAAAAAAAAAGTCCAGAAAATAATGAATTCACAACTGAATCCTACAAAATATTTAAAGAATAACTGATTCCAATTCTTCTGAAACTGTTCCAAAAAACTGAAATGGAAGAAACTCTGCCAAGCTCATTTTGCTAGGCCAGCATTTACCTGAAAACAAAACCAGGCAAAGATATAACCACTAAAGAGAGAGCAAGTGAGTGCTTGAAAAGAAAAATGAAAATGAACAACGGACCTATATCCCAAGATAGCCAAAGTGATCCTCAGCAAAACAAACAACAACAACAAAACAATAAGAACAACAAAAACCAATGCTGAAAGCATCATAACACCACATTTCAAATCATACTACAAAACAATTGTAACTAAACTAGCAAGGCAACAGCATTAGAACTGACCTACAGACAAATGGAACAGAATAAAGCACCCAGAAATTAATCTCTACAGCCAACTTATTTTTGACAAAGTTGCCAAAATACAGTGGAAAAAAATACAAGGTCTTTAAAAAATGATGTTGGCAAAATTGCCTAAGCTTATGCACATAAATGAAACTATATTCATTCCTCTCACACAAAAATAAAAAAATCAAAGTGCATGAAAAGCTTAAAAGTTATATCTTAAAATAAAATATTGCTACATAAAATTATAGGAGAAACACTTCAAGAAATTGGTGTAGGCAATGACTTTTTAGATAGGACCCAGAGGCACAATCAACAAAATAGAAAGTATTATATCAAGCTAAGAAGCTTCTGCATAACAAAGGAAATAATCTACAGAATTAAGAAATACCTAGAGAAGGGAGATAATATTTGCAAAATATTCATCCAAAAAGGAATTAATATTCAGAATTTAAAACTCATGAAAAATACATGAAAAGTACATGGAAAAAATGTTCCATTTCATTAATTAGGGAAATGTAAATCAAAATCACAAGGTATGTATAATCACACTATAGTTAAAAGGCTATAGTTAAAATGTTTAAATTTGCATTAAACATGCAAAAAATAAGAATGCTAGCAAGAATGTGTAGCAAAGGGACTTTAATACATTGTTAGAGGGAATGTACATTAATACAGAAATTAGGAAAAATACTCGAGACTCCTAAAAAAAGAAACTGAAAATAAAATTATTGTATGATACATCAATTCCACTAGTGGGTGTATATTCAAAGGGATGAAATCATTATACCAAAAAGATATTTGCACTCCCATTGGGAGTTATTAAAGCACAGTTATTATTATTAATAAAGTTATTATTAAAGCACAGTTCACAATATCTAAAAAAATGGAATCAACCTAAATGCCCATCAGTGGGTGAATGGATAAAGAAAATGAGGTATATTTACACAATGAAAATCTCTTTAGCCATAAAAAAATAATTAAATCCTACCCAAAATGGGTGAGGACACTTTATGGATAAACTACTAACAAATATTCCTGATGAATGTAGATATAAAAATCTCTAATCAAATATTATCAAATCAAATTCTACATCATAATAATTATTATGGTAATGATTATTGCTATCATATACCATAAGCTATTTGGTGTCATTGCAAAGATGCAAGAACATTCACAACTCAAGAAACATAATACACCACATTAAGAGAAACAAAGACAAAAATAAGATGATTATTTCAATACATGAAAGAATAAGCCTTTGATAATATTTGACACCTGTTCATGAAAAAAAAACCTGAAAAAATATGGGGCAAAAAAAATTAACTATAAAGGTATATATGCCAAACCCAAACAAGAATCACTGAATGAGCAAAAATTAAAGGTAATTCTCTGAAGTCAGGAACAAGACAAGAATGTCCCCTTTCAAAACTTCTATTAAATAAAGTACTTGAATATGTAGCCAGAACAACTTAACAAGGGAAATAAAAGGGATATAAATGAGAATTAAAGAAATCAAATTATACCAGCTTGCAGATAATTTGATCCTATACTTAGAACACCCTAGATTTTACACCAGAAAATTTCTAGAATGGTTAAACAAATTCAATAGAGTAGCAGAAAACGAAGTAAACATACAAAATTAATACTTTTGTTCATACCAAAGATGACTGTTAAGAAATCAGGAAAACACTTTTATTTATAATAGCTTCAAAAGAAAATATCTTGAAATAAATATAAGAAAGTGGAAGATATCTATATGAAAATTACAGAATACTGAAAGAAGAAATTGAAGAAGACTCTAGAAAACGGATAGAGCTACTATGCTCATTGATAGAATCAAAATGCACTCTATCATGTATACCTAAGTAGAATAAATAAATAAATAAAATTAATTTTAAAAAAAGAATGTACTAGGGAATGAAATTGAATAAATTATGTTATGTGCATATATGAATATGTAATCCCATTATTATGTATAATTATAATGTACCATTTTTTAAAAAAAGAAACAAAAGTATGAAGAGAAAGATTCTTGAATGGTAGAAAGTCTTCGCCAGCTACTCTTTGTACAGAGGATTGATATCCAGAATATTATCCCAAATTTTGGATATTATTCAAGGTAATATGCAAAATCTCAACATTAATTAGCAAATGTTCCAACCAATAAATGCAGAAGTGAACTAAACAGATACTTCTCAAGAAAAGAAGTACAAATAGCCAACAAACTATATAAAAATGTTTATCATGTTTAACCATCAGGGAAGTAAAAATTAAAACCACACTGAGATTCCATCTCACTATTGCCAGAATGGCAGTAATCAAGAATAAATAAAGATGCTAGTGAGGATGTGAGGGGGGCAGGAAAACTCTTCTACACTCTTGGTGTGCTGTAAACTAGTTCAGACAGTACAGAAATCAGTTTGGAGATTACTCAAAAACATTAAAAATAGAACTACTACATGATCCAGCTAGAACACTTCTTACTATTTATCCAAAAGTAATTTAAGCGAGCATACTTTAGAGACACATGTTAATGACAGCATGAGTCACAATGTCCAACATATGGAATCAGTCTGGGTGTCCAACAACAGATTAGTGGTAAAGAAAATGTGATATAAATGCACAATGAAGTTTCAAAAAGTAGAATAAAATTATGTCATCTGCAGGAAAATGAATGGAACTGGAGACCATAATATTAATCTAAACAACCCAGACTCAGACAAGCACCATGTTTTCTCTCCTATATGGAACCTAGTGGGAAAAGAAGGGAGGAAAAAAAGGACGTTATGAAAGCAGAAGGAAGACTAATAGCGTAGATTAAAGGGCTCAGAGTAAGAGAAGAATGGAGGTTAAGTGGAGGTTTTAGTTGTGAAATTGTATGCATATACAATTATTCAATATTGTACAAATTATATGCATATACCAATATGCCATGATGAAACTCAATGTTCTATATAATTAATATGCACCAAATAAAAATACGTAAATAAGCCACACTAAGAATACATACGTAGATGTTGACAGTGTTTAATTCATAATATCTAAAACTTAGAAGCATCTAATATGGTTAAATTGTTGTATTGAAACCATAGAGTATTATTTAATTCTAAAATAAAATATTATTTAGCTCTAGAGAGCCATGAAAAGCCATAGAGAAAATTTAAGAGAATATGAAGAGAAACTCAAAAGGGTGAATACCAAATGATTCCAACTATATGATACCCTGATAAAGGAAAAAATTTGGAGACAATAAAATGATCACAGTAGTCAGAGATTAGAAGAAAGGAAAAATTAGTAGGTGAAGCAAAGAGGATGTTTAGTATAGAGAAACTGTTATGCAGGACACATACTGGTGAATATATGTCATTATGCCCTTGTCCAAACAAAAAATATGGAACACCAAGAGAGAACCTGAATGCAAAATTCAGGCGTTAGGTGATTCTGTGTCAATGTAGGTTCAGCAGCTGTAACAAATACATGACTCTGGAGGAGATTTTGGCAATAGGTGAAGCTATACACGTATTGGGAAGGAGTATATAAGATATCTGTACCTTCCTCTCAATTTTGCTGTGAATCTACAATGTGCTCTAAAAAACCAAAGTCTTAAAAAATGAAATCCTGTCATTTATAGCAACATGGATAAAGCTGGAGATCAGTAAGTAAAATAGACAGCAAGACAAATACCTCATGTTCTCACTCATTCATGGAGTACTGAAGAAAAATGGAATGAACAGTGATCACTAGAGATTAGGAAATGCAGGGAGAAGAAAGAGTGAAAAAATTCAATAAGGAACACCAAAACAGAGTGGAGGAATCATTTCTGGTTCTTCTTTAGAAAAGTAGGGCAACTATTGGTTAAAAACAATTTATATTTCAAAATGACCATAAAAGAAGAGTATGAAAATATAAAAACATAAAATAATTAATAATTGAAGAGATAGGAATATTCATTACACATTGTATACACGTATTGTATTATCATAATGTACCCTGTAAAGATGTACAAATACTATGTCTCATAAGAAATGATTCATGATAATGAATAACAGGTTGAATTTTGGCTATGTTTTGTTTTAATGTTAATGAATTACCTCAACACGGATATCCAACAATGTCACAAAAGCAAAGAGTGGGATGTTACAGTTATACAGAGAAACACAGAGAAGCATGATGACAATTTTTAAAAAACAGGATTTACATAAATTGATGAAGAAAAAGAGCCTTAAGGAGTGCCAAAACTTTTTCCCTGGTGAACTCTACATGTAATAAGTGGAAAACAAAAATTACATAATGAAATACCCAGACCTGCTGGGCGTGGTGGCACACACCTGTAATCCCAGCAGCTCAGGAGGTTGAGGCAGGAGGATCACAAGTTCAAAGCCAGCCTCAGCAAAGGTGAGGCACTGTACTGTCTCTAAATAAAATACAAAATAGGGCTGAGAATATGGCTCAGTGATTGAGTGTCCCTGAGTTCAATCCCTTGTACCAGGAAGAAAGGAAAGAAGAGAGGGAAGGAGGAAGGAAGACCCAGATCTCAAAGAGAAAATTTAGTGAATATCAAGACATAAAAAGATGAGCCAGGCATACTGGTGCAAGCCCTGTAATCCCAGAAGCTCAGGAGGCTAAAGCAGGATGATCACAAGTTCAAAGCTAGCCTTAGCAATTTAGTGAGGCTCTATTCAACTTAATGAGACATTATCTCAAAATTTTTTAAAAATTAAAAAGACTGTGAATGTAGCTCAGTTGTTCAGTGCCCGTGGGTTTAATCCCTGGCAACAACAACAAACAAAACAAATAAACAAAAACAGAGAGATGAAAAGATGATCAAGAATTTACAATAATTCCACAAGGGCAATTATAGGAAGAAGTTTACATATTATTTACTCAGTTTAAAAGCAATTGTTGTTCTAAAGATTATTAGATGATTTAGAATTGATCTATGCAATTGTTTGGACCAAATTAAAAGTCAAAGATTAACACTATGAATTACTTATCAAAGTAAATAATATAATACAATAAATGATGTGCATAAAATCACATACTTTTTAATCTATTAATCATAGTACAACTTCAGCATAATTTTGAAAATATTTTTATTATAATATATCATGTTATCAGAAGTCACAATAAGACATAAAACCAATAAAATATTGCCTCATTATTATAACATTACAGTATCCAGATTTATATTCTTCACAATATATTTTGGTAGTTTTTCAAAAATAATATAAGCACTCTACTTTAATTTGAATTTCAAGTGGAAAATCCAGTCTGGTGTCACCTATAAAGAACCACTTACTCTTTAGGTTTCTTTATTATATTGAAATTTACCATCACCAGAATAACAATAAAATTTTTTCAAGTACATTGGCTGCTATTGCCTGAAACATGTTGAATGTGTAAACAAAAATTCACAATAGTTAATGAATCTATATTTCTAACTCTTGCTTATCTTTTTTTTAGCCAACAATATCAAAGAACTTGTTGTCATCACAATTTCTATAGAGATTGGAAAAAAATAGTGTAGAGAAGGGGGAATGGAGTTGTTCACTAACTCACATTTCCTAAGTATTTAAAGTATTTAAAGGGCTTCTAGAAATTCTCTTTGCTACTGAAGTAAGGATTTATGTTAGCCCATGTAGGAACTGAAGGAAATCATAGGAGTCACTGATAGTTATATCCAGAATTGTGGGGATAAAAATGACTTTTTCAAAACTTTTCAGGACCTTCTAAAATAGAGTTCCAAATTTTCCAATACTATATTCTACAGAATATCAGGCAACTTTAGTGGAACTACTTCTTATACTTTTACCAGAATTACTTTTATTGACTTTATCAAACACATAAATATTCTGCCTCTGATGCTCTATCACTTGGTCCAACTAATTTTATAGCTTATTTATAAACTGTCCAATAATCTCTAGAACATTTTTTTGTAAGCTGAATAAGTGGTATGTAAATTTCTCTCTAGGGTGCACCATGATTACCCTTGTGGAAATATTTTAAATTCTTTTTTTTTTT
>CM053408.1:31951986-32053942 GCA_028644305.1 Xerus rutilus
CAGCACACTACAGTAAAGCAGCCACTTCAATGTTTATAGCAGCACTATTCACAAATATTTTAAATTCTTGAACATCAATTTGTCTCTTGACATTTCTGATCTTACTTTATATATCTTTCTGCATTTCTCTTTGGGGAGTGGTGTACTTTATTGACATGTCCTTTGAAATGTTTTTTGATTTGAGATGTATCTTGTTTTGGTATATTATGATGTATTTACATTTTCCATTTGGATGTTTAAAATTAGTGTGCTCATGCATGCTATTTCAATTCTTCATTCAGGTCTTCAAAACTGCTGCCTTAAGTTCTATCAACTCACCTCTCTGATAGAGATTGGGACAGTGGACATGTGGCACAGACCTGTAATTCCAGCTACTCCAGAAGCTAAGCCAAGTGGATGGCATGTTTGAGGCCAGATTTGGCAACTTAGTGAGATTATATCTTAAGAATAATAATAAATACAAAAGGCTGGAGGTAAAGGTCAGTGGTAGAGTGCTGCTGGGTTCAATCCCCAGCTCTGGGAAAAAGGAAAGTATAATTGGGTCTGTTCAGTATTCTAGAACTTAGTACATTTTACCCAAACAGTGGATAAATTTTTCAGTGTAGTATTAACATTGATGTTAATGAAATTCTACTTCATCCTGATATATTTAGTGATCAAATTAAAAAATAAAATATGCTTATTGAATTTATATTTTCTTCCTATATGCTGATGTTTTTCCTATAACATTTTAAAATAAAATTGTTATTTTCTACCATATAAAACCGAAGAAAGATAACTTCATTTGTAAGTGCCCTTACAAAACAAAGAAAGATTAGTAGGATAGAGAAAAGGTGATCTGGAATTTGTAACTTGTTTTCTATAACTAAGAGGTAACTTTTTCACTCTATCATTAAGGTCTTCTGTAAGAAGATCAGGAAAGAAGGCATCGAATATGGGATGCATTTGATTAGTCTTTTCTCTCTTTCCCTCTTACAAAATGAGATATTCTGGGCTTCGGTTTAAATATCAACTCCTTCCTCTATTGTTGAGAGCTTTCATCAAGTAATCTCAGTTTCATGCATATATATGTTATATTCTATATATATATAAATGGCATGTTACATAATATTTTTGAAAGTTTACTTTGCTGTTTTAAAACTCTTAAAATATTCTTTCTAAATAAATGATTTGCATTTTTAAAATTGGTATCTTAAGAAAATTAAGGTATTAATATGTTTAAGTTATAAATGTTTCATATCATTAATTTAATGAATACTAGCCATGTAACAGATATTTGCACAAAAGTATAGATAGGCAATGTAAAATTGAAAAAATTCAAATATTTTAAGATTGTGTGTGAATCATGTTCAACTCTAGAACAAATGCAATACATTAAAAATTATGTATATACTATGTATAAATTTATTGGCACATTATATTGACAGTGAAAAGTAATTGTGTTAATGTTTGACAGGATGGAAAATCAGTAGACAAACATAAATATCATTTGTACAAAAATACTTTAGTAAAATATTTTAGGCAAGAAAAAAACAACACCTAATAGAAACATTAAATATCCATGTACTTTGATTCTATAAACTAGCCAATTGACCTTACCTTAGAAAAGAATTTAATATGTAAAGAAAATAAAAATTCCACACTCAAAGATGGGCTCTTGAGTTTTTAAATGCAAAAATTAGAAAATAATCTGTCAAACAAATGGGACTTAATTCAGTTAGACCAATCTAATGCAAACTTACATAGACATTAGAGAAACAGTTCAATAGTTTTTGAAAGAATATGGGCAAGGTACTTGAGGTCTATTGACAATTTATTGATTTCTATCTAATTTATCTTCAATCCTTGTGCCTTCAGGAATCTTCCTGCTCTTGAAAAGAATTTTTTTCCTGGCTTTCTATTTTTCAGACTATTATACCAATTAGGCCTCAATGTCAAACCTATGGCTGTACCCTTCTCTTTCTTTTATAATTTCAAATAAAATCCCCTATAGATATTCATTTTTAATAGATCTTATTTTCTAAATCTCTCTGAACTTGACTTTCTTTTCAAAACAATTGATATGAGTCAGCTTTCTTGGGGACAGATATCCTGAGGCTGTGTTTCATGCAGTGCATTGCCCAAACCAGCAAACAATAAAATCTGGGTGATAAAGGTCACCCCAAGAAACCAAAGGGCATGTCTGCTTATTCTTTCTTGGTGTTGATGTGTAGAAAAGAACATTAGGAGAAAAACCCAAAGTTCTCTGCCAATTTTGCTGAACTTTTCAAGAAATAGTCTCAGACTTGGAAGGCACAGTCTGGGAAAGACAAATCTAAATTTGCTGAAATGGCTAAGATGAATAAAGTACACTATGATTAGGAAATGAAAGATGGTAGACTCACTAAGGGAAGCAAGAATAAAAAAAGACTCCAATGCTCCCAACACAACATTTTCTTCCTGTTCTTTTCAAAAAATTTACCTCAAGATTAAATCTACTGGTGGGAAGAATAAATTTAGTGAAAAGGAAAAGAAGCCTTGAAGCAGCAAATGTAAAGGAGAAGTACAAGAAAGATGTTGTTCACTACATCTGAAGGAATGTTTGATAGTACAAAGGGTTCCACTAAAGTCCATGGAAAATGTGGAAGAGGAAGATGAAGAAGACAGATAGGAAGAAAAGGGAGAGGTGCGGGAAGGAGAGAAGGACAGAAAGGAAGAGGGGAGGAGGAGGAATGAAAAACTGTCTCTTTGTGAATGTGTTATAGTAGCAGAGCCTTGTGATTAACATCTCCCTTATTTGGGACACATCTATTGCTTTCATTAGGTTTAATGACAAAATTGGATCATGATCATATTATAATCAGTCTTTTCTCAACTCTATTTCTCTGTCCTAAGTAAATCTCCTCTTTTGCCAATCTAATCTCTTCAAAATATTGTCAGAGAAATTTTTTATTCACAGTTGAATACTCTTATTCATTTTGTGGTCACAGTCTTTCAATAAAATTTTTTTTTTCTTTTTTTGGTACTGGAGATTGAACTCAGGGCCACTCGACCACTGAGCCACATCTCCAGCCCTATTTTGTGTTTTATGTAGAGACAGTGTCTCACTGAATTGCTTAGTACCTTGCCCTTGCTGAGGCTGGCTTTGAACTCGTGATTCTCTTGTCTCAGCCTAAGTGCTGAGATTACAGGTCAATAAAATCTTACCATCAGTTATCATGATATAATTGATTGCACTTCCTGCTGCTGCTAGCCATTATATCCAGGACTACACTGAAACCATTTTTATTTGTTCTTGCAAGACTCTCATAGTTTGTTCATTTGTAAATAATATTATTCCTTCTACATGGTGCATTTTCTTTGGATATATTCCAAGATGCCTTTGTTTCTGGAGTCTCAAAAACTATCATCCTCTTTTGCCATTTGCTTTGAGTCTCTTAGGCAAATTTTCACATCCTACTCATATTCTAAGTCACCTCATGCAGCAGTAAACCTCAGTTTGAAAAAAAAATGAACATTGTTTATTTCACTGAGAAGCTAAGAATAAGAATACAGTGATATGGGTAAATATTTTGAAACTTAAAAGATACTCGATGGGTGATAAAACTATTAAGGAAGGAAAGTATATAAAAATTGTTAGATCACTGGAGTCATATTCAGGTAGATATAGATTACGTGATGTTTTAGTCAGCTTCTTTTGCTGACTAAAAGACCTGATAAGAACAGCATAGAGGAGGAAAAGTTAACTTTGGGGCTCACAGTTTCAGGAATGGAGCTGCCTATCTATGGAAATCTCTATTCCCGAGGGCTCAAGCTGAGGCTGAACATTATTATAGAAGAGTGCAGCAGAGGAAAGCAAGTCAGAAGCAAAATGAGAGACTTCTTTACTCATAGAGACAAAATATATGCCTTAAAAATACGTGCTCAATTACCCATCTTCTCTAGCCAAACACTACCTTTGGTTACTGCCCCTGAGGGAATTAATCCCTATGAGGAATTAATGTACTGAATCCATTAAGGCTTTCATAACCCATAATTTCACCTCTAAACCTTCTTGTATGTCCTTCCACATTAGTTTTTGTGGGACACATAATATTTAAACCACAACACTAGCTTTGGGAACACAAATAAGTTTCTTAATCTACTTGAGTTTCAGTTTCTTTATCAGCAATATAAGAATATGCACAAATCTGAAGACATTTCCAGCTGTCACAATTTGGAAATGTTACTAGTACTTAATGGTTAGAGGTCACAGATGCTGATAAATAATGCTTAAAACACAGTATATGGCCCCTGCTGATCTGCTGACCCATAGGAGATCACAAGACCACCCCCACCGACCTACAAACTGCATGGAGCCAAGCCCATGCCTAGGACCACCCCACTGACCTGTGTGAGAGCCCAGGTTCAGGACCACCCTCATGAGAAGCAGATGACCATGCTGCAGATGAGCCAGCATGCTCCTGGCTCCCTCAGCCCACCTCCACCTTGGTACACTGCAGCCAATACCATAGCCTTCCCCATGTGATAGCCTCCACCTTGGGACAACAGACAGGGCCTGGAGGCAGCTGCCTTCCACAGTGGTGCATCTGCAGACAGGTATCCCAAAGCCATCATAAGGCCCACTCTTTCAGCTTCATTTCTGAAAGTGGTTGCCTCTATCTTGGGGCATCCCCACTGCCATCTTGAGTTATCTCCGCTACTGCTGCCACCATCTTTAGTTGCTGTAGCATTCATCTTGGGATATTGGCTGGGCACTGGAAGCCCAGAACCAAGGTACATACAGGTTTGATGCTACTGCTGTCACTAACTAGAGGCATGGCAACTCCCATCTAGGGAAAATAGCCAGGACCCAGAAGACCATCACCAATGTCCCTGCAGGCTTGGTTATATCAGAGGTATCCCAACTAGGTGTGCTATTAGCCACCATCTTGTTGCAGAGACAGGAGAATGCCTTGCACAGGGTTGCCTCTTTCTCTGTATTCTCCTGTTAACAACCAACTTCTTTTGATTCATCTTTCACTCTTCCTATGATCTAATACCTCTATATTCTCACCTCCTACCTCATAAACATCACACTCTACAAACCCTCATTTCTCTTTTTGTCCAACAGTAGAAACTGTTGACCCTTTTGGAAACCTAAAGTTTACATTGCAGATATTAATTGAACACCATCATTTCTTTTGATTGTGACAAAACTGTAATCATGTAAATAGAAACTATTTGGTTTAAACCTGCATTAGCTGCTGTTAATATTGATGTCCCCCTTAAAGGTCAGATATCAGAAACCTGCAAGGACACTATAATATCATAAGATAAAAACTGTAACATCTCAAATCCACACTGCTAGAGGGGAAGACACACAGTAAGCATGAAGGACAAGGGAAGAAAGTGGCCCAAATAAACCAAGATGATACAATAATAGAATCCATTGACAGCACTGTAGATAAAATATAAGAGAAGGAGTTCAGAGTGTAAATAATTAAAATGATCTGCAAAGCAAAAAATGACATAGAAAAAATACAGATGACAATTGAGCACTCCAACAAAGAGATAAGAGAGAAAATACAGGCAACAATTGATTACTCCAAAAAATACATAAGAGCAAATATAGGTAGCAAAAGATATTTTAAGAAAGAGAGATAGATTCTGGGGAAAAAATAGAAATCTTTGAAATGAAGGAAATAATAAACAAAATAAAAATTCAATAGACAGTATCACCAATTGGGGCTGGCACTGTGGCTCAGTGGTAGAGCGCTCACCTAGCATGTGTGAGGCACTGGGTTCGATTCTCAGCACCACATATAAATAAAATAAAGGTCTATCAACAACTATAAAAAAAATTTTAAAAATAAAAATTAAAAAAAAAAAAGAAAGTATCACCAATAGAGTAGATCACTTGGAAGACAGAACCTCAGACAATGCAGACAAAATATACACTCTTGAAAATAAAGTTTATCACACAGTAAAGATGGTAAGAAACCATGAATAGAAACTCTAAGAATTATGGAATAGTATCAACAGACCAAATCTAAGATTTATCAGGATAGAGGAAGGCACAGAGATACAAACCTAAGGAATGCACAATCTCTTCAATGAAATAATATCAGAAAATTTCCCACACATGAAGAATAAATTGGAAAGTCAAATACAAGAGGCTTACAGGACACCAAATGTATAAAAATACAACAGATATACACCAAGCCACATTCTACTGATTATGCCTAGCATACAGAAAATGAATAGAATTTTGAATGCCACAAGAGAAAAGTTTCAAATTAATATAGGAGAAAAACAATTCAGACCTCAGCAGATTTCTCAATCTAGATCTTCAAAGCTAGGAGATCCTGGAACAACATATACAAAACTTGGAAAGAAAATGGATGCCAACCAAGAATGTTATATCCAGCAAAATTAAGCTTCAGATTTGATGATGAAATAAAAACCTTCCATGATAATCAAAAGTTAAAAGAACTTACAACAAGAAAGCCTGAACTACAGAATATTCTCATCAAAATATTCAATGAGGAGTAAATGAAAAACAACAATGAAAATCAACAAAGGTAGGAATTACACTAAAGGAAAAACCAATCAAAGGAGGAACAAAGTCAAGTAAAAAACCAAAATTACTGGGAATACAAACCATATTTCAATAATAACCCTGAATATTAATAGCCTAAACTCATCAATCAAAAGACATTGACTGACAGACTGGATAAAAAAAAAAAGACCCAACAATATGCTGCATTCAAAAGACTCATTGGAAAAGACATCCACAAACTGAAGGTGAAGAATGGGGAAAAAATACCACTCACATAGACCGCATAAACAAGCAGGGGTTTCCATCCTCATATCAGATAAAGTGGACTTCAAACCAAGTTTGTCAGAAGGGATAAAGAAGGGCATTTCATACTGCTTAAAAAATCATATATCAACAAGACACAACAAATCATAAATATTTATGCTCCCCAAAATGGAGCATCTATGTATATCAAAAAAGAGCCTTCTAAATTTCAAGAATCAAATAGACATCAGCACAATAATACTGGGTGACCTTAACACACTTCTCTCACCACTGTATAGATTTTCAAACAAAAAATAAAATAAAGAAACTATAGAAGTCAATAATACAGTCAAAAATTTAGACTTAACAGACATATATAGAATATTTCATCTATCAATGAGTGTATACACATTTTTCTCAGCAGCACATGTAGCTTTCTCTAAAATACAACATATGTTATGCCACAAAGCAACTCTTAGCAAATACAAGAAACTAGAGATACTACCCTGCATTTTATCTGAACATATTGGAATGAAATTCAAAATCAACAATAAAGTAAAATATAGAAGCTACTCCAACACCTGGAGACTAAATATGTAATTGAATGACACATGGATAGCAGGAGACATCAGGGAGGAGATAAAAAAATCCTGAGAGGTGAATGAGAACTTTAATACAACATATCAAAATCTCTGGACACTATGAAGGCAGTGCTAAGAGGAAAGTCCATTGCATTGAGCTCATTCATTAAAAGAATAAAAAGTCAACAAATAAGCAACCTGACATTATATGTCAAAGCCCTAGAAAAAGAACAAATAAACATCAACAGTAGTATACAGGAAATAATTAAAGTCAGAGCTGAAATCACTGAAATTGAAACAAAAGACAATTCAAAAAATTGACAAAACAATAATCTGGTTCTTTGAAAAAATAAATAAAATTGATAAGCCCTTACCCTAAAAAAAAGAATGAGAGAGAAAACTCAAATTACTAAAATTCTTGATGAAAAAGGAAATATCAGATGGATTCTCAGCCAAAGTCTACAAGATCTAAAAAGAATTAATACCAATACTCTTCAAATTATTCCAGGAAATAGAAAAGGAGGAAACCTTTCCAAACCCATTCTATGAGGCTAGCATCATCCCGATACCTAAGCCAAAGACTCATCAAGGTTAGAAAACTTCAGAACAACATCCCTGATGAGCATAGATGCAAAAATTCTCAATAAAATTCTGGCAAATTGCATAAAAATATGTTAAAAAGATAGTGCACCATGATCAAGTGAGGTTCATTGCAGAGATGTTGGTTCAACATATAGAAATAAATAAACATAATTCATCACATCAGTAGACTTAAAGATAAAAATCAGCTGATCATCTCAACACATGCAGAGAAAGCATTTGACAGAATGCAACTCTTTCATGTTCAAAGCACCAGAAAAAGTAGGGATAGTAGGAACATACCTCAACATTGTAAAAGTTATCTATGATAACCCCAAGGCCAACACCATTCTAAATGGAGAAAAATTGGAAGCATTCCCTCTAAGAACTGGCACAAGACAGAGATGGTCTCTCTCACCATTCTTATTCAAAATGGTCCTTGAAACTCTAGCCAGAGCAAATAGACAGATTAAAGAAATTAAAGGGATAAGAATAGGAAAAGAAGAACTCAAACTATCACTATTTGCCAACGACATGATTCTATACTTAGAAGATCCAAAATACTCCACCAAAAAACTTCTAGAATTAATAAATAACTTCAGCAAAGTAGCACGGTACAAAACCAATACCCACCAATCAAATGCATTTCTATGCATTGCTGATAAGCCCTCTAAAAGAGAAATTAGGAAAACTACCCCATTCACAATAGCTTCAAAAAACAAACAAACAAATAAACAAACTACCCCCCCCAAAAAAAGAAAACACACTTCAGAATCAATCTAACAAAAGTGGTGAAAGACCTGTACAATGAAAACTATAGAAAGAAATTGAAGATCTTAGATGATGGAAAGGTCTCTCTTGGATAGGAAGAATTAATATCATCAAAATGGCCACACTACCAAAAGAATCATATAGATTTAATGCAATTCCAATTAAAATTCCAACATTCCTCAAAAAAATAGAAAAAGTAATCATAAAATTCATTTAGAAAAATAAGAGACCCAGAATAGTGAAAGCAATCCTTAGCAAGAAGTGTGAAGCAAGAGGCATCACAATACCAGACCTTAAACTATACTACAGAGCTCTAGAATAAAAACAGCATGGTATTGGCACTAAAATAGATATGTAGATCAATGGCACAGAATACAAGACACAGAGACAAACCCACATAAATACAGTTATCTTATACTAGACACAAACACTAAAAACATACATTGGGGGAAAGATAGCCTCTTCAATAAATGGTGCTGGGAAAACTAGAAATCTATATGCAGAAAAATGAAATTAAACTACTATCTCTACCCATGCACAAAACACAACTTAAAGTGGATCACAGATCTAGGAATTAGACTAAAGACTCTGAGCCTAACAGAAGAAAAATAGGTCCAAATCTTCATCATGTCAGATTAGGTCTTGTCTTCCTTAACCAGATTGCTAAAGCACAAGATATAAAATCAAGAATTAATAAAGGGGATGGATTTAAACTAAAATGCTTCTTCTCAACCAAGGAAACAATCAATAATGTGAAGATAGAGCCCACAGAATGGAAGAACATCTTTACTACACACATATCAGATAGAGCACTAATTTCCAGGATATATAAAAAACACAAAAAACTTAACACCAATAAAATAAATAACCCAATCAATAAATGGACTAAGGAAGTGAACCAACACTTCTCAGAAGAATGTATACAATCAATCAACAAATATGTGAAAAAATGTTCAACTTCTCTAGTAATTAGAGAAATGCAAATCAAAACTACTCTAAGATTCCATCTCACTTCAGTCATGGAGTTAGATGGAGTTGGAGAATATCATGCTAGGCAAAGTAAGCCAAAAAACCAAAAGATGAATGTTCTCTCTAATAAGTGAATGATGATCCATAATAGAGGGAGGGGACAATGGAGGAACTTTGATTGGGCAAAGGGGAGAGAGAAGAGGGAAAGGAGTAGGAAAGATGGTGGAATGAGGCAGACATTACCCTAGGTACAAGTATGACTGCACATATTATGCATTGCTACTTCATTTACAACCAGAGTAATGAAAAGTTATGCTCCATTTGTGCACAATGAATATAAATGCATTCTGCTGTCATATATACCTAATTAGAATAAATAAATAAAGATAAAACATAATATGTGACATTCTTTATACAGTTATTTGTCTAGCTTTTATCATTTGTAACCTAAAATGATAAAACAGGACCAGAAAAAAAATATTCAAGAGTAAATTCTCTTTCTCATTCTCTTTCTCACTCTCTTTACCTTTATCTCCCAACTACAATCTTTGCCCCTCTCTCTTCCTCCTCATCTCATCTCTCTTTCCCCATTTTCAACCCTTTGACTGAAAATGAAGAAGAAAACCTATACATGTGATTAATACCAACATTCTTCTTTTTGGTACCAGGAATTAAACTTGGGGCACTCAACCACTGAGCCACATTTCCAGATCTATTTTGTATTTTATTTAGAGTCAGGGTCTCACTGAGTTGCTTAGTGCCTCACTTTTGCTGAGGCTGGCTTTGACTTTGTGGTCCTCCTGCTTCAGCCACCTGAACCACTGGGGTTACAGTCGTGCAGCACTCAACATTCTTCTTAACATTACAAGAAAAATAGCTTAAAGTAGAGAAAAATGATGGAATGAGTCCAACATTTAATGACGGCATTAAGTTTTTTATAGAATATGAATGCCATAAGACCAACCATGTAAAATTTGTTCACTAATTAGCACATAACAAAGTATTTGGCACATATAGATAGTAATTGTTCTCTTTTCTT
The DNA here is from genome assembly GCA_028644305.1 of Xerus rutilus. Lineage (NCBI taxonomy): Eukaryota > Metazoa > Chordata > Mammalia > Rodentia > Sciuridae > Xerus > Xerus rutilus. The sequence goes on from CM053408.1 coordinate 31,962,689, forward strand.
TGTCCATCTTAAATAAAATATATTATTTATTCAATATATATGTATATATGCCTGCACACATGCATAGTATCACTATACACACGTGCATTTACACACTCCCACACAAACATATGGGAAGAAAGGGAAAGCATGTCATGGAATAGTGAGATTTCAAATACCCTAATCTTATCTTCACTTCTAGTGTTCACCCCTGCCTCTTATATCATTAATTCATAATGAATTTATAGCATGCAGTAATTATTTTTTTGTTCAGCAATGTATTCAAAACATCTGGAATAAGGGATATGTGATATATATATGCTTGGAATTCAGTAAATTCTTAATGAATTCATAAATATCACTTAACCTTTCCAAGTCACAATTGCTGCTACAAATAAGGGTTAACAATATTTACGTAAGGTTTATTAGGATTCAATTAAATAAAGTAAGCTAAGTGTTGGATGCACTACAGATGTTCAATACATATTAATTCCTTTTTCTGCCTTTATTTTTCCAAACATTTTTCTACTGAAATAATGTCTCAGACAGCTGGATACTAATCAGGTGTGCTAAATGGGTCAAATTCTCTTCATAATGAAAACAAGCTTGAACAGCATGATAGGCATGGGAAAGAATGATGCTTATTGATGACTTAAAAAGGCCATAACAATATGTAGATTGTTTTAAATCATTAATTTTGTTTTAAAATAATTAGAATTTATTTTTTTAAAATAGCCATTGTCATTATTAACTATTAACTGTGTGACTTTGAATAGAGAACAAACATTGTTATATCTCTGTTCTCTCATTTGTAAAATGTGGAGAATTATAATGTCTGTCTCACAAGGTGTTCATATGAAACCAATCATTTGCTTCCAGGAAAGAACACAGAATAACATTTGGTATTATATAAATGTATAGTTATAAAAGCTATTATTACTATGATTAATATATCAATAAAATAATAAAATTAATTTTTTAGCCACTTAGTATTATTTGTACCTTTTATAATTGCATTTTATTCACACTCAATATCTTGCTTAGTTGAAAAATATGTTTTTTAAATTCTATAAGATCTTTCACAGCCTATTGCAGTGGCTTTAATAATACTGAAGGAACCTCTGGAGACCTTCACAAAATTTCACATTTCTTCTTTTTGATTCAGAAAATGCTGGACAAGCTTACATCTATACTATTTAACTTCCAAGTTCATTTATAACTCAGTAAATGTAATGTGACAGTTACTATATGCACAGTCCTGGTGATGGTACTAGTGAGTAAGACAGACAAAATGTATCATGGAATATCAAGAGTGGCAGCAGAAAACCTAACTTCATCAGAAGATTAAGATGAAAGGATATGGAAAGAAACAGGTTCCTGCTACTTTTGCATGTAGAGTTGAGAAGGAATCTTGGAGTTTTAGAAAAAGTGAAGAACAATATCCATAAAGATTTTATTTAATTACTTATTTGACAAAATAATTGTATATATAATATATGCATATATGTATATATAATATATATGTAAATGATATTTTAATGATACAGAAAAGATTGGGAATCTAGATAAACATTGAGAATGGAAACAGATACATGAGTTTGCCAGAATATTCTTATCTGTTTCTAAATGTTTCTGAGAGTCTACTGATAAGATATGAAAGATAGTCATTATCATCCTTAGAATCAAGGAATATAGCCTACTTGGCTTTCTGTCAGGCACTTTCCACTGCTCCAGTCAGCTGGGTCCTGGGAAAGCTAAAATGGCCTCTTCAGAAAAATGATAGAATGGTCCTCATAAATGGCTCTGTGCAGATGTAACAACAATTCCAGTAAACACATCACATGGAACAGTCCAAGGAACTCATTATCATTTTGTTCATTAGTGTAAGAGTAAAAATGAAAATAAACATGAACAAGAAACACATATTGTTATCAACTAATTATGACAATTTTAAAATAAGTCTGGCCTTTATCTTTCATCTCTTCTTCTATATGTTCCTACCTCCTTCTTTTCCTTTCTTTACTTTTTTCTTCCCTTCTACTATCCTACCTTTTTATTTTGTCAACACTATTATAAATATTTACTTGAGACAAAAATAAGTTGGTATAAAAATACAGAAAATAAGAGCTTCTACTTTGAAGGGGTTTATTATTCCATTTATGATATGGTACAATAGAATAGGAATTATTGTATATGCAAGTTTCCCTTTTAGAAAGTTCTTATTATGTAATAGGTGCGAAAAATTGATTTCCTTTAAATATTAAAAGAAGTTAGATTGACATATTTCATCAAAACCAAAAATAATAAAAGCTTTCCTACAATATCAGGTATTTCCTATGCAAAATATAAAATTAATTAGAATATTTAAGTTTATGGAGAAATTAATACTTAAATTTACCCACAAATATGAAAGCAAACTGATGAATATATTTAGCTGTTTTCTTTTTAAATACTTTTAGAACTATTTGACTTAATTTAAAAAATAAACTCTAAATACTTGTTAAAGATATTAAAATATAAGATATTTATCTGTGTAATGTACATATAATACCCATATGTCCTCTACTAATTGTTTTAAAATGGAGCATTAAAATATTCTTTATATTTTGAAGACTTTTTAACATCTCAATTATTACTTATTTTAGTTCATTTGCTTACTTAAAACTTATTCATACAAATATACTAGACAATAATATGTTCTAATTGTGCATTTTTAACTTTATAAAAAGAAATCATGCCACACACATTATTCCACATATATATTTTATTGTTCATCACTTTTGCTCATTTACTTTTTGAATGTGTCTATACTTCATTTTTACTTCAGTATAGTTTTTCAATTGTATGGTTGTATTTTAATTTATTTGTCCATTGTGTTGCAAAATTACGTTAGGAAGCCCGGCACTGTGTAATCCCAGCACTCAGGGAGGCTGAGACAGGAGAATCGCGAGTTCAAAGCAATGGTGAGGCACTAAGCAACTCAGCGAGACCCTGTCTCTACATAAAACACAAAATAGGCCCTGGGATGTGGCTTAGTAGTTGAGTACCCCTGAGTTCAATCTCTAGTACCAAAAAAAAAAAATTACATTAAGACTGTTTCTAGGTAGCTGTTGTTTGAATTAATGATCTCATTAGAAGCATCCCTGCATGTTCCTCTTAGCATATAGTAGGTGCTAATTCTATAATGTATATCTAGAGGTGGGATTGTTGTGTTATTATTGGATATAAATACACTTAAACTTATTAGATGGCAAAAATTTTCTAAAGCTATAGTTCAATTTAGCCTCCATCATCAATGAATATGATTTATCTGTTATCTAATCCTCTCAAGTACTTGTTATTATCAGACTATTTAATGTGTCTTACTGAATTTAATGCTCTGTCTTAGGAAGCAATACTCATAACATTTCAAAGATAAAAATTTTATTGGCATCTAATAACATATCCTAAGTTATTCAGGTAAACTAATTTACTTACACAAAATTTACAATTTTAAGGATAATTTTCTTACATTAAAATTTTATAGCTATTTTTCTTAACATTGTTAATGTATTTTTCTACTAACTTTGTCTTTATTTTTGAGATATTAGTCTATTTAATAATTTCTATTCTATTGCTGTAAATGTGTCTTAGATCTCTGTCTGATAGATAGATAGATAGAGGTAGATAGATAGATTTATATAGATAGATTTATATAGACATAGATATAGATTTTTTTTTCTTTGCTTTTCCACTGTGTGTATTGAGGTATATTTTTCTTTTCCCTTTTTGGGAAATATTCTGGTACTCAAATGTGATGATGCCTGCTTTTCCTAAATTCTGAAAAACTTTGAGCCATTGTATTTCTGAATATTATCTCTTCATGCTTTTTATAATTTCCTTCTGCAACATTCAGTTAGATTTTTGTTGAACTCTCTTACACTTTTTTTTTCTCTCTCATAATCTTTATATCAAAATTGCCATCTCTTTCCCTTCACTGCATCATGGATAGTAATTTAGCATATATGGTGATGGAGATGTAACCTAAGATCTTCTGCATGATAGGCGAATGCTTTACCCCGAGCTACATTCCCAGTCCTGTATTGATGAATCTTCTTTTCAAGTGAGTTTAATCTGCCATTTAATCTTTCATTAAGTTTTTGTAATTTTAGTTATGGTGTCTATTCCAAAATATATTTCAGACAAATTAATTTATTTCAGGCATGAGTTCAAGGGAATGCATTCACAATTGGGAAAGCTAGCTGATGAACATAATTCATCATTCAAACCAGATATAGCTGAATAATGGTAAAATATTTTCCTGTTATTTTCTTGTTCATAATATAAATGCTAGAATTTCTAGGTAGTTTTTTAAATCTGCTTTTTTTATTTTTTAGGCTTTCATTATTTCATCACATGTTTAATAACTTTTTTCCTTTATATACATGATACTTTTCACTACTTTATATTTCTTATTTGATTTTATATCTCTGCAGAAATGGTCGCTTTGTCTTTGTTCTGCTTGTTCTCAGGTTCTGTTATAAAAGTATGCAAAATATGATTTTTTTCTTCTTTTCAGTACTGGGTATTTAACCTAGGGGCACTCAACCACTGAGTCACATCCCCAGACTTATTCATTTTTTATTTTGAGAAAGGGTTTCTCTCAATTGCTTAGGGCCTATCTATGTTACTGAGGCTGACCTCAAATGAAACTGGCGATACTTCTGCCTCAGCCCCTTGAACTGCTCAGATTAAGCTGTGCACCACCCCTCCTGGTTTCTTTATTTTTTAAATTTTTTAATTTGAGTAATAGTTTATAAAACCTTTGTTTGTTTTCTTTTTCTGTAGAACTATATGGAACACTTAAAGTTAAAATCATTAAACAAAGTTAATATTTGTTTATAAAGAAAACATTTGTGCTGTTTGCTATTTCCTGGTGTCTGGGAGGTGCCATTATCCCAGCTCCCATCTTAAATAAAAGCAATTGTGAATGTTTTCATAGTGTATATACATTGTACATTAGAGCTAAAATCTTAGTGGTGTTAAAATTAATAATTATTATTTTTAAGAATATTTTCTTCTTATGCTACCTACTGCCAAGATTAAGATAAATGATTTACTTGTAGCATCCTCTGATATTTATCTCTATTTAATTAAGGCTGTTACTCAGTTCTATCAAACTCTCCTTTTTGCATTAATTTAGCCTATCATAGTTGAAAATATGAAAACTTTATCAGCAAGTTTGGTCAATGGTAGCATACAAATGGGTGCTTTCAGAGTTTCTTTGTTTTTCCTATTTTTGATTCCCACTATTACTCAGTTTTTGACCTATGAAGAGTTCTCTTTCTCTACCACTGAACTCATTGATTTAAATGAGTGTTTAGGTTTTTTGTGTCATTATTTTTTTGTCTGTAATTGTTTATGCAGTTATTTACTGCATTGTGTAGCATCCACTCAAAGTGATTTTTCCTGTTTTAGAAAATGTCCATCTATGCATTTTCTAATACTACTTCTCTGCTTATAAAACTAGAAAGAAATTTGTTTCAAATTAAATACTTTAATAAATCATCAAATATATTAGGCATAAATGAAAGTAAAAACGATTGTCTTATATCCTTGAATGCCATATAAATTGTGAAAAGTGGGCTATGAATTATTAAATAAACTATCAACATATTTATAATGACATTTCACTAGGCAAATTTTATGACTCTATATTGAATATGTTACAGAGTGTGTACACATCATTTAAATAAAATTTTTCTTCCATTTCCTACATAATCATCAAAAGAAAATATTAAATTAGGCTTTATCAATAAAGAAGCATTAACTAAGGAAGAAATCTTTAAGAGACATTAGAGTAGCACTGTATTCCTTTGTACCGTATTTATGTGAGGCCAATGATTGTCAGTATTTGATTAGCAGTGTTGGGCAGATAAATAATTCATATCTTAAAATAAAGTTTATGCTACAAAGCAGTGATTTAATTTGTCATTTTATAAGGGTGTTAACATCCAAAACATCCATTTTATACTAACTTTAATATTTTTAAAAATAGGGGTATTTATTTTTTTAAATTTCTTATAATAGCATTATGACTTCCTACTATATATTACTGTAAGAGGTGCAAAATGTTATTATGCACCAGAACCACACGTAAAATTGTTTATATTTATATTAAGAATTACAATGATAGTAAATAAAATAGTATATTTTTTACTGAGAAAATAGGAAATATTTCAGCCTCCCTTAAAATAAATATTGAAATTTTGCATAGTTCACAATTTTTGAAAAATTGCATTTTGGTTATGTGTTTGAAAATAGTGAATATGTGCATGGAGTGTGTTTTGAGGAGCTAAGAAGCTCAAACCAAAAACTAATTATATTTCAAGTATTACTGGGGGTTAGTTTTATTTTGAAAGCATGTGTAATTTCCCCATTTCTTTATTTGATGGATTAAGTAAACAATACCATGGAACAGGTGATTATATGATCTACTGATATTGATCAAAAAATATAACCTCATTGTATAATTTTATAGTGAAACAATATTTGTGATTCATTTATATTTTGCATTATTCTAAAACAAAGATATATAATAAAAATGTATGTTTTTAAAACTACATAATAAAAAGACAAAATGAAGATTGAGGAGTTTAAGAGAATAAAAAGAATATGAATTGTGAAGAGTATATTTTAGCAGTCAACACCAAAAGGGAAAGTTTTAGTGACAATGTAGTGTTCTGAAAAGATTACATTTTAAGCAATTTACATGACTATTCCAATGGTGTTTAAATTTAAATAAAATGAATGTTAAAAAATAACAAATAGGAGACTTTTTCTTCATATAAAATTGTAGTTTGTCTTCCATTCTCTAACATGGATATTATCATTCCAAATTTACGCTATGGAGCTCAGAAATATATGTTTTGACTTCTCCCCTAAGTTTCAGATTCGTATTTTAAATTTCCCATTCAGAATCTCCACTTAAATATTCAATAACACCAAAATCAAACTAAGACTTTTTCCCTTTCCTGAACTTTCTCATATTCCGTCTTCCTTCAATTAATAAATGACAATTTCTGAGATCTGGAACTATGTAGTGTTATCATTGATGTTATTCTTTGCCCATTCCTTCCTGCATCAGACCAGTAGCATATAATCTTTCAAATTAATTTTTTTACAATGCAAGAAATATTCCATACTTCTACTACAAACAGTGTTTGAAGTCATCTACATCTGTCACCTAATGTCTAGAGATTACTCTATGAGCTTTATTCCCGGGCCTCTTTGTTTTATTCTCTTCAACCTGCAAAATATTCATCATGCAGTTGCCAAGCAACATTTTACAATACAAACCTGTTCATGGCACTTTCTCATGCAAAACATTCCTGTGACTTTCTTTCTTGTAAAGGAATAAAATCCAAACTATTTACCAATGTTTGTACAGTAACTTTCCACAAGACCTCACCTCTGTTGGCTCTCCATCATCTCCATCCACCTACTCCTTCCTTACTGTTCCAGCCAAGTAATTATTCCCCCAAAAAACCTTTGCCTTCTGCCTTAAAGTTTGTTTTCCTGTATTGTCATATGGCAAGTGCTTTTCATTTCAATCAATTATTTGCTCTCATATCACTTGTACATGAGAAAAAAATCCAAGAATTAAAAAAAATATTTTGCCTGCAGCCCTGGAACACTGCCCTTACAGTTTTTCATACTTGTATTGAGCTCTCTCTAGTGTATAATTATATATTTCCTTGTTATCTACTCTCTCCTACTAGAATGTTAGCTCTACACCTGGTTCCCCAATTTTGAATGTAGCAATTTCTTGTATGTTAATTTCCATTAATTCTTAAAGTCAACTTATAAACCACGTCAGCTAGCTCTTTCTCAAGATCCTAATCAAACCAGCATAGTCCCTTTTTTCATATACAGTCACATTCACACTTTCCATGGATTATGTCCTAGATATCTCTTTTTTGAAAGAAGAAGGGCATTATGAAATTTGCCACAGCAACACAAGCCAGGAATGTTACTAAATGTAACAAAATGTAACAGTACATTGACTCTTATCTACTTATTTATTTTTAAATAAATTAAATCCTTATATATTGTCTAACTTTAAAATGATGAAGCCACTCTGGAAAACAACTTGGCACTTTTTAAATAAATTAAACATAGACTTGCCATAACCAAAGACACACTTATTTGACCTAATATAAACATCCTTAGATATTCACTTAGGAGAAACAGAAATATAGCCATCCCAAACCATGTATAATAATGTTTATAACTATTGCATTCTTAATGTTTAACTATTTCATTCTTCATCACCAAGTAGAAAAGACTTAATCTTCTTAAAGTGAATGAATAAACAAACTGTGCAACATCTAGTCAAGGGGACGCACTCAGCAATGAAAAAACACACACTGTTGATAAGCACACAAAGCAGATTAACCTCAGAGGAACCAAACTTAGTGAAAGAAGCCACTTTTATACACCACCCCCCATAATGCATGGTTCTATTCATATAACATTCTGGAAAACCAAAAAAATTTAAGGGCATAAATTAAATCATTAGTTGCCATCAATTGAAAGGGTAAGGATGTTACATAAGCCACTAAAGGAATCTTTGGGGAGTTAAGGTATCCTTGTTTCTGGATTAAGATGGTATTATGGTTTAATGTGAGGCATCCTCAAAAAACTCATGTGTGAGACAATGGAAGGAAGTTTAGAAATGAAATGATTGGATTATGAGAACTTTAAACTAATCAATGCATGAATCCACTTGAATGTATTAACTTGGTGGTAACTGTAGGAAGTTAAGGTGCAGCTGGAGAAGGTAGATCACTGTGAGTATGCTGTTGGGTTTTATATTTTGTTCCTGGTGAGTAGAGCTCTCTCTCTGCTTCCTTGTTGCCATGTTGTTAGCTGCTTTCCTTTGCCACATCCTTCTTTCTTGATGTTCTGCCTCATCTTGGGCTCAGAGCAATGGAATTTACCATCAGTGGACTGAGACTTCTGAAATAATGAGCCAAAAATAAACTTTCTCTTCTCTACATTATTCTTGTTAGTGTTTTTGGTCATAGCAGCAAAAACACTGTATAAAACAGATGATGTGTACAAAAATTTATTTATATGTATATATACACACATATACATAATGCATATATATATATACATATATGTGTGTGTATTTTTTTTTCTTTTTTGGATTGGGGCTATATTAGATACCATAATTATCAGCAAACTTGAGGACATAGGATTCAATAGTATTTGAAAAAATTTTGTATATTTTTTAAAACATGCTATACTAATGACCTAGGACAACATTTGATACAATAAATAAAAATGGAAACCAAATATGCATATAAATACCTACCATTCTTCTTCTTATTTAACTTTTAGAAATCACTATTTATTTAAGGCCAATTTTTCTTATTCTTAACAATTAAACTATAGCACATTTATTGCTATTTTTTTCTTAAGAGAGTAAGCATTCTCCTGCTATTGTAATACTCAAGTAAAATCAGTGCACAAGCTGGGGTATTCCACAAATAGCAAGAAAGGACCTGGGTCATAGCACTTTTGTGGTGTTTTGCTTTTATGAAAAAAAAACTGCTTTCTCTTGCACAGGCTTGCTTTAGCTATTTGGCTACACTGAAGCAAAAAGAAGGGTTGCATACACAGCACAATACTTTGTGACTCTTTGTTAGGGTCAGAAAAGGTATTTTTCTCTATATATGAATTGTTCCTCCTGGCTGTTTCCCTGATTCTGAAGGTAGCAATTTCTAAAAGATAATTTAGAATTAACCCTCAAGAGAGTATTTATTAACCTCGTTAACATATGTTCAGAGGATTTTATAATATGGCCTCAAACTAATATTTGATATAAGTTCCTAAGTAGGTAGATACTTTCCTTTTAATCAATTAAAATTCCTATTTGATCAGGGAGCTTATAGTAGAAACATACACTGACTTCACACATGATTAAAATATTGGTTCAATATTTATTTTATTTAATTAAATGGTATTCAATCCTTCATATTAAATAATATTCGGTTATATCATTCTTTTCCAGCTCTACTTTTCACCAATCCTCTGGTCAATCCTTTTCCAGACTCTGTGAGTATAAGTAATATATATATATTTTTTTCCTTTTATAAAACCTAAGCCAGCACAAATGGGCTTTAAGCTGATCACCCGTCTTATCTTAAATTGTTCCTCTTTAATTCAGGATTTTCTCAAATCACTACTGACCTACTACTTGAAAACCACAAATCTCCAACTAATTCCTGGCACAAAGGATTATTGAAAACTTCATATGTTGTACCAAGAAAAATTGTAATACTTAGAAAATTGAAAAGATTCATAGAGCTTTTGCACCTCTTTCAGCTAAGAGATTTTCTTTACTTATCTACTTTTTATATATTTTACTTTTGATTATCCTAGTAATATTACTTTAAAAATAAAAAATAAATATTTAAACCCAATTATATTATCCACAAATCTGAAATAACTTTAATAAATTCTTTGTTAAGGAAAAATAAAATTTAAATGATGAATACAAATACTATATATAAGATTTTCCTCTTCAAATAGATTAAAATCTAAGTAAAATACAAATTATTTTTAGAACATGTTTCATTTCATTTCCTTCTTCTACACTACATTTACTTTCTATTTACATTTACTACATTTACTTTCTATTTAAATAATCACTTAAACCACTTAAATTATCTTTCCAGTTGAGGATAGAGCCATAGACTTCTCATAGAGTAGGCAGTATTATCAGAATAATTCTTTGGTCATACATATATGAGGATTATTGCTAAATGTGTCTTTGAAATGTATGAAAAACTTTGGATTTATTTTAATTCCAAAAGATATTCCCTCCAACTTGCCCACATATATATGTGTACATATATGCATAATATCATATATAGATAATATATCTAATTTTAAAGTAAATTGCAGCTATGTTTTTTATGTTTGTAAAGTACATAATACCCAGGGACTATTTTTTTTTCTTTCTAAACCACAAGATTACAGTATGAAAACAAGAGGTAAAAGATTTAAAAAATAATGTTACGATTACCCACCAGTAATACTTTAATATCTAACCTATAAACTCTTCAACTCTTGTTGAGACTGTCAGTAGTAAGGGTGTGTTTTGATTCACATAAAATCAAGGTCATTTAGCTGACCAAGTCCCACTCATTTAAGTGCAGTCAGTAACAAAACATTCTTTGATGCTTAACATCAATAATTAATTTTCATAATAAGAATGTATAAATTATATATTTTATACATCATTTTTCTTAATGTTACTCAGACTCTGTAATTGCTGTCAGTCCAAACTTAGTTATTTTCCATGTAATTTAAAATTCAGATAAAATAAAGATCTGCCACTGTATTTACTATAAAGAAAATAGGCAAGCAAAATTGGCCCTCTAGCATAATGAAAATAATTCATAATGACTAATCACATATTTAACAATCATAAGGTATGTTACCATTTTTAATTTAAATTAAATTCATTTTAACATACTTAAAAATATAAAAGTATTAATGGAGTATTGTGATGTTTTAAGAGATATATACTTTGTATAATATTTAAATCTGGTTATCAGAAACCCATTTCTAATAACTGAAACAAATTGATAAAAAAGTTAAGATATGTTGAAAATAGATGGTGAAAAATAAAGGAAGATATAAAGCTTCCTAAAGTCAGAGAGAGGAGTTTTACTTGTCTGAGATTCTATGTAAAGTTATGTGATCATGTTACCAGTTCAACAGGTGACCCAAAGATTGACAGAGTTTTTTTACAGTCATGAATTTATTATTCTATTATATGTATCAAAAATCTTGTCCTTACCTCTTGAAACATTCTCTGAACAGGAAATTTTGCATATTTAAAAATGTACTCAATGTTTTTCTGTGAAATTATGCTTAGGGTTCTGAATATTATAAATTATTTTCAATTCATGATTACTTAAATCTATTTTAATTACTCTTGTCAGGAACAATTATCTCTTTTAAAAATAGATTTTACTAAGTGATGGGGGCATAGCTCAGTTCTAGAACACTTGCCTAGTGTGTATGAGGCCCTGGGTTCTATCCCTAGCCCTTGGGGGAAAAGAAAAGAAAAACAGGTTGGAATAATCTGAAAGGAAAGATTGAAGGGAAGAATGACAAATTAGAAGTTACAGGCAAAAATTGTAGTTCAAACTTTATATTTACTAGATGAATAATAAAGGACAAATTTTGAGCTCTGTGACATTGCTGTTTCTGTCTTGTGTACACTGGTAGAGATATTTTGAGGATTACATGAGTTATTAGTCAGCTTCACAGCACTATAACAACATACCAGAAGCAATTAATTCAATTAGTTTATAAAAACTTTTTTTGTTTCTTTTTTAACTTATGGTTCTGAAAGAGCCAGTCCAAGACTGAGCAGCCTCATTTCTTTGGTTCATTTATATCAGCAACTGGTAGAGTAAATTGCTTAAATCATGCATCCAGAAACAAAAACAGGGTGACTATCAATGAAAGGGTCCTACAAGTCCCCTCTGGGAACATACTCTATTGATCTAAGAAACTCACACTAGGATCTATCTCCAAAATGTTCCACCAATTCCTTGTATCAATATTGTGGGACCAAGTTTCTAATACATGGATAAAACTATTTGAGGGACATTCATAGAAATCATAGTCAACGTGATAACAGATGTAAAAGGCAAGAGACCAGTACTGTGTGTAAACTAATTGATTTAGGAACAAATTATTCCTTTCTTCTTTGCTTTGCTTCTACTCTTTCTTTTTTTGAGGGGGGTGGGTACTGGAGATGGAACTCAGGGACACTGAGCCACATGCCTAGCCCTATTTTGTGTTTTATGTAGAAACAGGGTTGCTTAGCGCCTGGCCGTTGCTGAGGCTGGCTTTGAACTAGGGATTCTCCTGTCTCAGCCTCCCTAAGCGCTGGGATTACAAGCTTGCGCCACCGCGTCAGGCTTTGTTTCCTTTTTAACAAACTATTATTGATGCACAATGGAATAAAAGCAAAATGCAGTGGAATTCAGACTTCATTGAAATAAAAAGAACATAGCAACAATGTAAAAAATATAATTCAAACATTTGTTTGCTTAAAATTATAAACTGTAATTTAACTAAACTAATATTTCATTTCTGTAAAATACTTCTTATGTAAAACTTTGTGATTTAGAAATGAGGCAAATCTATAAGCAAAATCAATAAAATATATTTTCAATAAAGAAATCATTTAAAAAGTTATTTAGATAATATTATGTTCTCATCTAAATTAAAAATCCCTAGAGTACTCATTGTGTCTCCATCTTTTGTTTTAAAATTACTTTATGCTTGAGATGTTGTGATAAACAGAAATATACTATCGAGTTAATCAGCTTTTCATTACTAAAATCAAACTACCTGACAAGAATAACTTAAAGGAGGAAAAGTTCATTTTAGGCTTGGGGTTTCAGAGGTTCAGTTCATTATTGGCAGGCTCCATTGCTCTGGGTCCAAGGTGAGGCAGAACATCACTGCGGAAGGGCATGGAGCAGAAAACTTTATCAGCTTTATCAACTCATGGCAGCCAAGAAGCAGAGTGGAGAGCCAGGGAAACTCTAGTCCAACATCATACTTCCAGTGAACTACTTCCTGCAGTCATATTCCAACTGCCTATAGTTACCACCCAGTAGTCCATTTAAATTATTAATCAGTCAAATGGACTAATATAGTGATGAGATAATAGCTTATAACCTAAACATCTCACCCATGAACATTCCTGAATTGCCTAACACGTGAACTTTTAGGGGGACTCCTCATACAAAACCATAACAAATAGATAAGAAACTTAAAAATATTAATTTACAACTAATAGGTGAATTTACAACTAAGGTAATTTTTCTTAAAGGCAAAAATAAAGATAGAAACATCGTTCAGATAATTGAGTAGATAACTCATTTTTCTTTTACTTTCTCTTTGTTTTTGTTTTGAATCAGAGTCTTGCTATGATGCCCAAGCTGGTCTTAGATTTGTAGGCTCAAGTGAACTTCCTTGCCTCAGCTTCCCAAGTAACTAAGACTATAATAATGTGCCAGAAATCTCAGTATTTTGTTCATTTTAAAATGTAAAATTGATATCTGTCATGATTTGACATGCTAACCATAAGACAATTAAAGTTCTTTATTTGAAAATTGAGAAAATTCGAATGAAAGTTTTAGACAAATTGTTCTAGTGAAAGTCTTTTCCACTGATCACAACTTTAAATGTCTGAATAATTTATATGACTGAAAGACTGATTAGAATGGATGATTTAATGACTGTTAACCAGACATTTCTCTATTGCCAGCTAATCCTCTAAATTAAAAAAAAAACTATCTTGCTTTTATTTTGTTTCTTTTCTTGCTGTGAGTTTTATGGGTACATGCATGTGTGTGCTGGGGAGCAGTGTTATTTGTTTTTGTCTCCCTTTGGCAGGAAAACTTCAGTTTGGATTAGTTGAATACTCACAAGTGCTGTTATTTGATTCAACTTTTCTAATAGTACAAAGGTTGATATTGGAAGGATGATACTGTAATTGATAAATAACAATATGACTGATAAGCTAGTGCACTTAACCAATTCCTATTATTTTCCTTTAATCAACAATTATTTCTAAAAATCACAGTACATACTAGCTTTCAGGATGGACCTTGTTGAAGCAATTGAAGATATAAAAGCCCTTTCCTTAAGGAAATTATTATCTAGTTTGTGGATAGTGACAAGTAAATACATTTTGAAAATGTTCTAGAGAGCAACTTCCTCTTTCATTATGCTGCAAAGAAGGATCTATCTGTTAGTGCAAACTTGAAAGACCAGTGAAGTCTTTCTGAAAGACTTAATATCTCAGGTAAGATGAATGAGAGTTGCATGGGAAAAGTTGTTAGCAGACAAAGAAGTCAAGAGGTCAATTTGCAGTATTGTGGAATTTAGGAAAAAGTTATTTTGTTAGTCAGCTTTCTGTCACTAAAACAAAATATCTGAGATGATTCACTCAAAAAGAGAAAAAGAGTCTTTTGGCTCATGGTTTAAGAGGTTCCAGTGCATAATTGAGCAGATCCATTACTTTTAGGTCCTCGAAGGAGAGCCAAACAGCAATTGCAGAGAATTTGTGGCAGAGCAAACCACTGGATTTGTGATTAGAAAGCAAAAGAGGAAGCAGCCAGAGTCCCACAATCTCCTCAAAAGGCATGCCTCAAATGAGCTAAGGATCTCCATTAGGCACCACTTTGCAAAGGTGCTACTACCTCCAAATAATACCATCAGGAGATGAACTCTTTAACACATGGCCTCTGGGTGACATTCAGCATCCAAACCAAAGCAATTTTATGTCAAAATTCTCTTAAAGGTGATATAAACTACATCTGTTTTAGCAAACCACCAAAATATTCAGGGACTGGAAGTCTAGTACTCCCCATATGAATTCATACCCATGAGTAGCTGAGGAAATTGCTCTCCATTAGAAGAAATTTATTTTATTTTAATAAATGAAAAGCATTAATATAAATATCCTCAATATTATTCAATTATATTTAGATACCCAAGGAGCCAATATTTTTAAAGTTATGAATAGACTGGAAAGTAGACAATAACAAAAGTCATTTCCATATCCTCATTACCTTTATCTGTATCAGAAATCAACATTAATAATTCTATTATCAGAAAGCTCAGTACATTCTGAAAGATCCACCACCTTTGTAATATATTCAAGTGTTGCATTTCTGGTACAAAGTGCACGTGCTAAATTTGATATTGAAACACATCACATGTATTTCTATAGCAGTTCAGGAATCCCTGGGCAGACAACACAAGTGTCATGTCTATTGGGCCTTTTGTTTTTCAAATTTAATTGCTGCTCAGACTTTTTCATATTTTGCTATAAAATCCTTAAGCATCTTTAATTTTTTAGGTAAATCTTTTTATAATTTCTATTTTAGTCCTGTATTTTTCTAATATATTCATATGTAAGAATAAAATCCATAGATGAGAAATCTCATTTATTGATTATTTACTCATTCTTGTCATTATTCTTAGTTCATATTTTCATGAAGATAGTCATCATAAGACTGAGCACTTATAGCTGCTATTCCACAGAACAGTGTGGAATACAGAAAAGTAAAGACTATAACCAGTATAAATCATTCTTTTTAGGTGAGGACATTGAAGATCATAATGAATAATACCTTGTTTAAAAAAAGTCAAGACTCATTTAGTTTTGTGTGCTAATACCTATTCTATTTTGTTTATTCATCTTTTCTTTTACTTATTAGAACACTGACTTCATCAAAGTCCAAGTAGATGTGGTCAGTGTACTTCTCTAAACAGATAAAAATATATGGCAGTTCCATAAGAAACTGGTATTAATCAAGCACATTTCTTTTCCTTCTAACTAAACTGCAATTCCCAGCATCTTGAAGTTAGAGCCATGTTGACTGAGTTTTATCCAATGCCTTGTGGTAGAGTGATTTGTGAAACTTTCAGGTGGGTCTATTAAAACCTTCTGAGTTTTCCACTCACTGTTGAATGGAGAAGACCCAAGATAGAAGAAGTCTGGGTCTCTGAAAACAACAGAGATCTTGGTTCACCTAAAATTGGAAAACACATGTAGGATTCTAACAGATGCATAAAGTAATATTTTGCTACTTTACATCACAGTGGATTGAGAAATTATGTTACAGCAAGTAGCATACTTGACTAATAAACTTTAATTCATGTGGTACTTAAGGTTTTTACCCTTTGTGAATTTCAGGAGAGGGTTTTGGTAAAAAATTCCATTGGCACATTTATTAACACATATGTAGACTGTTAAAATACAATGAAATCCTGATGGATAGTTGTGAGAGAAATGTACTATTGTATTTAATATAAACTTGTATTTTTATTATCACTTTTTATGTTTTAGGTAGATAAAGTTAGGAATCAGTAATGATTTGATCTGCCTCTACCTCTTTTTATAATTCCAGCTCAATAATAAGAGCCCAGATTACCAAGAGTGTGCTATCAAAGTCTTTTGGCTTGAGATGTACAGTTATTTGTTTTGTGTATACTGATAAAAAGAAGGACTAAAAAAGAATACTAGAACTCTTATTTCTTTTATAGATCTAATATTTCACTCATATATTTCAACTATTGTATCTTTTATTGAAGGGACAAAACAAGACAGAAAGAGGTGTGTAAACCACAAGCATTGGAAAAAATCATTAATTTTAAATATATTTATTGATAATACATATTTTCTTTACAGAAGAATGAACAGAATTTCTTTAGGTGTTATTTATATATGCAACATATTATATTTTCTCTTTTTCTTTATTTTGACCTTTTTTCAAAACATTTCAGAAAGAATTATGCCCACATTACAAAAGAAATTATTTAAATTTCTGATATTAATTATATTAGTAATTAGTTATAGATGTGAATACAAAATAGAGTTCATTTTTAATGTTTATTACTAAGAACAAGGACAAAATTATTTAAATATATTTCCTTTTCTACCCACAATTAGAATAGTAGTGTAAGTATCTTAGGTTTAGCAAGGCTTTAAATACTAATTTATAGGGGCTGAGGTTGTGACTCAGTGGTAGAGCGCTTGCCTCGCATGTGTGAGGCACTGGGTTCGATCCTCAGCACCACATAAAAATAAATAAACAAAATAAATACTAATTTATATCTATTTATCAGGTAGAGGAGGTTTGATTGTTCTGCTTTAAACAATATGTGGTTTTATTGAAAATAGAATGTTTATCTTATTATTTAATACTGTAGGGTAATTTGGAAATAACTTGGTTGGATAGAAGTTCAAGGCAATAGTAGTCCATATTTACCTTTGAACAGCTTTAAAAATAATGAAGTAAATATAGTTTTTGTATGCATTTGGATACAATTTATGGATCCACAATATTTAGAAAAAGAAAATTTTTCTTGTCATTGTTTCCTAATAATGCTGTATAACAGCTATTTATATAGTATTTGCATTGTTATTAGATGTTGTGTGTGATTAAATTATATGTGAATGTGTACATAGGTTACATGCAAGCACTGTGCTGTTTTATATATGAAATCTGAGTATTCATGGATTTTGGTATCCATTCTGGCTGGAATCAATAGCTCACAGGTTGAGGAATAGACTACATGTTATCACAGTATTGTGACAGCTTTATTGAAAATGTAAATAAATACACATGTGCATATATTTCTTTCTTTTTTTTTTTTTTACAATAAAATCACTTTAATGCTTATCTGGAATGCTGAGTACATGAATAAATTGGTTCATAAATTATGAAAAAATAACAAAGATGCACCTGTAAGATCACATATTACAGTGCATTTGAAAAGTTCAAATTATTAATGTAGTTGTGATGATGATTCTAGAAGTGAATAAATTCAATGAGAATACCTGGACCCAAATGCTATTTCATACAATAATTTTTAGCATATATTTATTTCTATTTCTGCTGTGTACAGTTATAATCTAGATAGTGGAAAACTTTGATAGATTCTTGTAAGTTAAATGACTCAAGGGCATGGTTTACCTTTTCACAGGTATTTTCTATGATAGCCTTTCTGTGATTTATCCTTCTTGTCTTCTATAATCATACGATTTTAAGAAATTTTTTTAAGAAATTAAAATGTGAGTTATTTTTATTTTAATGAATGTTATATAATATTTTATAATCTGATCTGGATAATTTTGAAAAACATTAAATATATTAGAAAATCAATGCCAAATAACACAGACTTTGATGGGAAGACTCCAGCTATCTGATATGGTGCTGAATCCTGCAAGATTATTTTTACTTTTTTTCTCGTCTATATAGCATATTTAAAATTAGTTTAAATTAACTTTATAAGATATAAAACCAAGGAAATTCATATATCACAATATTCCTCTTGGGTACGTAGCAGGTCCTCAGTGGGTACATAGCAGGTACCATGGATCAATAATGGCACATTAAAAATTAGGTGCAAAAGATATCAAATTATCCATGCCAAATTATCACAAATTCAAATTCGATTGGATAATAATATTAAGCCCTTATATCTCTTTTAACTGATAATGTGGAAAAAATCTTTAAAATAACATATCTATTCTTTTATCTTTAGTGTTGTTTGGAATAAAATGAAATTTATTCCTTTGAGAATATGACCACCAATAATTTTCTCATTTTCTATTTACCTTTCAACTTACACTTGCTTTTGTTTTATTCCTTTTCTAGTGTCAAACCTCATCAAAACTGAATGTTTAATTTGTTATGCAGGATTAAAAATCACTAGAGATATTAGTTTAATTTTTAGAATAACTCAAGGTGAATTCAATTTTATCCAGTACACTATTCTTCTAATTGCTCCTGTTTCACAAACAAAGGTAAAATTTTGTAAGTTGGTTTTATATTTTGTAGTTCTCCTTAGTTTATGCTAACATAGGAACACCACAAAACTCCTCTGTGCCAAAGAAATTTTAATTTTAGTTTTTTTCCTATGTAAAAATGTGTAGGGATCTATAGGTTCAAATACATATATACTGAATATATTTATTAATGTATTTTCCACAGATTCTCAAAATTGAGGCAATAACCCCCAAATTAACTCAAAGTGTTTAATATGAGCACAATAATTCTCAAATCACATTATAATCTGGTTTACTAACTTTTACATATGTAAAATATATTAATTATATTCACACACAATGAATCAAAATATCTCTGAATATCATGTCTTTTAGACCCTTTATTCTTAGAATTTAAGCTAATATTTGAAAGAGAATATTCTGACAGGAAATTTTCAGTATTTCTTTTGGAAAAAGTTACTAGGAATCGCATAACATTTAATATCATTTTTATGCTTTATTTACCTTCTAATTAAAAGTATTATTAAAATATTTAAGTACACATTTTTCAATGTCTGACATAATATTGTGTTTGCTTGGTGCATATTTATATATATATTTCTTGCAATAAGTAAAAAAATATTATATTTTCCCACCATAGCTAAAATTTCTGTTTTAACACTTAGTCATACAGTAAAAAAGATGGATGTGTTCCTCAGCCATTTACCATCTGGTTAAGCAAATACACTTAAGGATACTTTTGCAATTGTGATCAAGTGACAGCAGATCTAAAAACAGACAGAGTTTGGGCTCTAAAATAATGATTGTACAGCTGTAGCTGGCATCATTTAGGGACCAATAAAATCTTTATGCTCTATTTGGATGGTGAGGACCTTTATCAAAGAGAAGCACAAATGGCTAAATAACAAAGAAATGATCCATTTAGCAGTTGTTTTAAATTTAAGACAGATAATAGAACTTCTAAGTCATAATTAGCTTTTAACACCAGTAAGATTATTTTCAAGTTCTATATCCCATACTAATATTTTAAACTTGTCATCTTACCATAACTCTTAGATTGTTGTTTTGCTTCATTTTTCTAATGCTGTTATCAATGCAAACTAAAGCCATCACATCATCCTTAAGAACTAAACCACTGGAATTATCAGAATGCTTCATACCATTTCCAATTAACAGAACAATAGAAAGAAAATCAGTAAATGTCTTTTGCCTAAAAAGAAAAAAATGAGCGAGCATTTGCTTTTTTCTTCTTATCAGGTAATTCAAAACTCTTTCTGAACATTGGATATTTATTTCTGTCTCTGTTAGGGTAATTCCTAAGCGGCTATATAAGTTCTATTAAAACAGAACGAATGAGCACAACACACTGCTGACTGATTTGCAGTATCAGCAGTAATCCCTCAGAAATCATCCTTAAGAATTTTCAGGGCTTTTAAATGACGTGAGCAGTTTTTATTAACAGGGATATTTTCTCTTTCTCTAAAGATTCAATAATACCCTCCCCAAAATACTCATTTTTTTTTAGTACCAGAGATTGACCCCAGGGGTGCTAAGCCATATCCCCAGTCCCTTTTATTTTTTATTTTGAGATGGAGTTTCACTAAATTCCTTAGGGCCTGGATAAATTGTTGAGGCTGGCTTTCAACTTGCAATCCTTCTGCCTCAGTCTCTAGATCTGCTGGGATTACAGGTGCACTTGGTCCAGTAGCCAGATATTTTAATTGTGTTCCAAACTGGCAGGTCAAGGCACAATTTTTCTTCTGCAGACCTAATATTAGTAAGGCTTCCCAAAGGAATGCCTTAAGATCTGGTATTCTAGTCATTGTAAAAAGACATGGGTGTGGTGTTTATCATATTTCTCCAGGCTATATTATAAAATGATTGGACTTAGGGGAGAGTATACACTTCTATGTTTGCAATCTTAAATGTGGAGGGTATTACCATTAATGTAATTCAGTGTCCTGTCCAAGTATGAGGAATTGTAAATCTAAGGTGAGTGGATAGTGTCACAGTAAGAGGTAGAATATAAGAAAGGATCTCTGATTCTAGAGTTTCATTTCCTGTCCACCACACTATATTACTGTTAGTACTCACATAAGAAAAACAAGAACAAATGTTTGCAAATTTTATACTCTACAATTCCTTTTAATTCATGCTCATATAATTACAGAAACACCATCAATGACCAATTTTGTGTGGTACTTGACAAATTAAAAAACAATGAAAAATAGTTTGTTTTGGTCAATTCTATGTGTGTATAATTGTTTTTCTTCCAAAACGTATAGGCACTCAGAAATTCATTTGGTACGTATTTGTGCCATATCCCATATTATACATAAAACTTCCATAAGACAAGAAATTATTTTCTTCAAAAATATAGATTATTTGTGGTAAGTTCTCCCAACTTTATCAGTATTTGCCAAAAGCAAATCAAGCTTACTGAAAATAATCATAATAATAGCTAACTTATACTTATTATATACAAGAATTATACTTTATTAGAAAAAACAATTTTAGGGTACTCAATCAACACAATTTCCCTGTGAGGTAGGCATTTTTGACTTTCATTTTCCAATAAGAAAATTCAAAATTAAATTAATAGGTATAGCTAAGAGTAGCAGGGCACAACTGGATAACTGGATGTAATCTGACTCCAGGGCCCATTCTTTCACATTCTTTACTTTGTTGCTTTCTAGTATTATATTTCAAATTATACAATAAGCTATTCTTCCTGTTCTTTCTACCTTTCGAAAAACACCAATTAATTAAAACCTAGTATGTGTCATGTCCTTTTTTATTGGAACTTTATTTTTATGATTTTCATTTAGCTGATGAGCTCAACTAAATTCAAGATTTTCCACATTGCAGGAACAAAAATTATGTCCAATCTTATAATTTTTGTGGGGCAGGGGTACCAGGGATTGAACTCAGAGCACTTGACCACTTGACCACTGTGCCACATCTCCAGCCCTATTTTAATTTTATTTAGAGACAGGATTTTACTGAGTTGCATAGCACCTTACTTTTGATGAGGCTGGCTTTGAAATCACAATCCTCCTGTCTCAGTCTTGTAAGCCACTGGAATTATAGGCTTGCACCACCATGTCTGGTTCCAATCTTATAATTTTAAGTCCAGAACTATTTCAACTAGGAAAAAACTGGATCTGAATTTATAATCAGATTTTTGAGGTGGACTTTGGGTTTTGGGAATCATCCACTATGGTTCAATTAATAGCAGTGGATGTGATATCATAGCAAGTAGTAAAAAATAAAATAATTTCAATGTTTAAGATTTACTTTAAGATGCACTTAACTATGTTCCAGTCACTGTGATAAATGTGCTTATATATCTAGGTAGTGTTTTAGTCAGTTTTCCATTATTCTAACAAAATACCTGAGATAATCAACTTAAAGGAGAAAAGTTTCATTTTGGCTTACAGTTTGGAGGTTTAAGTCCATTGGCCATTGGCCTTTTGCTTTTGATACAGGGGGAAGGCAGTCTCTCACGATGGGAGAGTTAGTCAGAGTAAACTGCTCAACTCTTGGCAGTCAGGAGTTAGAGACAGGAAAATGAGGGTCTGGGGTCTTATTATCTCCTTCAAGATTACAACCCTAATGACCTAAGGGCTCCCGCTAGACCCACCTTTTCAAGTTTCCACTCTCTTCTGATAGTGCCATTCTGGAAACAAGCCTGTAACTTGGGCCTTTGGGGAACATTCCAGATCCAAACTATAGCAATGTTTAATCTGCACAAAAGATTATTAGGATTTTTTTTTCTATTTCAAAATACTTTTTCATGTACAAGAAAATTGACAAGAAAATTGACAAGAAAACTGGCTTCAAAGTGTCAGTTCAAAAATAGCATTTGGAACTCCAGACATTATGTTTTATTTTTCATCACAAACTAAAGTATCAAGCAGCATATCTATTGCTTTCCTCCTTGTATCAATTTCTTTTAGATATCTGAGGAAACTGAGCTTTATCAGTAACATAGGACAAGATAATAATAGTTTTTTTTCTCTACCTATATGGACATGGACATATAGATTTGGCACATAGGATCAGTACATGTCTAGGTAATTTATCTATAAAATATCAGGTGAATGTTAATATGTTTTATGAAATCATTACTTCTGAATTGTTTCTACACTCTGAAAACTACTGCCAACAATCATCTTTTTTACCTTCATTGTTTCACTGCCTGAAGGAACTATTTCATTTCTTAATTAATGATAAAAATGATAGATTACATGTCAGAGTCAAACATAAAAAATTATTGTTTTATAGGTTAGAATGATTAATATTAGCACATTTTCATGCTTTGAACTAACAATGCTCTTATTTCCAAAAGTGATCAAACTAACCGTGGTTGTCAGGTCATATTTTCTTAATTGATCTCTACCAATGTATTAATTCTTTAGCTGGAAATTTTAATTTAAATGTTGGATAAATGCCCCCTTGCATAAATTAGTGCTAAAGAAGATTAATGCTACTGATTAAAGTTTCAATTGTGTTTTATGGAATATTAGAAATTAGTTTTAATTCCTCAATAAATAACACTGATTATAATCTAAAAATGGCATTCACATCTAATAATGCTATCCTTGAAGAAGCAGATAACAAAAGAAATCTTTAATATTTTAAACCTGAACTATTATATGTTATAATTTAATTATCAGACATTTACATCTTTCTTCAGAAAGAATTATAAAATTCCAAATTCTTACATTTCTATTTCCTTAAGCTCTTTGGAAAATGGCATTCATTTTTATGTTGAAATTCTACATTTTGAATTCAGTATGAAAGCATAAGTATTTAAATAAATAAAAACATTGTATACACTTATGTGCAATGCACTGTTATTTTTTTCTTTAGGTGATTAAGAATACCATTAATATATTTTAATAAGCAAGTCTTTTCCAAAATAGTAAATGTAAATTAACACATTTATATTTCTATCTTTAAAATAAGGAAGATCCCTGAACAAATATCTGCCTGAAGGTTGAGCTGATACAGAGAGGACAAGAGGAGATGGAGAGTACACACAAGGCCCTGAACTCCAATCTTAGAGTTTTAGGTATATTCACCATCAAATCTACCACTTTTTGTTTGATTAAATTCTTTAGTTTTTTTTGTCATTTACAATCTCAAATATTTTAGCAGATATGTTCACACACTGGAGTCATTAAAAGGCAAAAAATCCTTTAGTCAGTCTTAGAAAAATTTTCTCTTCCTATACATTCAGTAGTCTGTGAAAACAGTGCTGATTTTCTGCATATCTATTACATGTCAGATATTGTTCTAGGATTTGAAGATATAGTGATGAAAAAATTCAAATAACATCCCTGATCTCATGCAGTGTTATTTGGTGTTAGTAGTGGAAGGGGTGGGGGCAGAGAAAACAAATATATGTCAACAAGTAAATAAAACAAAGAAACTCCTTCCAGCGTATCAAAATATTTGTGATGGAACCAACAAAGTAGCCTACAGAAAACAGATTGCGTTTAGTGAACGTATTGCCAGCAGTAGCCCTGACGTTCTGAACCTATCACTAGAAAAGGAAGTCCGCAGAACAGCTTAGAAAACCTTAGATTTAAACAGTAGCTGAATGGTCAATCAATGTTGAAGACAGAAGACACAGTTTATTTGAAGGAGAAAATCATTTAGCAAATGAAGCACAAAGAGCAGAGGAGCAACAAAGAAAGGAACAAATAACTGGGATTGTTAGCAAGAGTAGAAAATCTGTAATAAGGACAGCAATATATGGACATTATGTCATGGCAGAGGTGAGTGTGTATAGCTTGAAACATGAGAATATTAGAACAGATCAAAGCAGTATAATTCTGCAATTGTTTGGTCACACGTTCTTAGAAAACACCAAATCTATTTTTTTAAAAAGTATTATAATGGTTAAGAATGTGTTTGTGGCCATCTGTTAAAATTCTTTGGCAATCTCAGTTGTTTATGTTCTGTGACTGTTTGCTAAGCCATTTTTACGTCTTCCTCTAAGACATTTAAAGAGATTTTTCTAAAATGCAGATATTTATTCATCATATATTTACTGAGCCACTGCTCTAATCTTAGAGGCTGAGCATAGAGGATTTACTAGAAAGACAATGACCTTGCCTGTCTAAGTTTACATTTTAGTGTAAATTCATCAAAATCAGAAGACATGCTATTTTTCATAATATTTCTGGTAGTGTTTGTATTTTTAAAGAAAATAGAGGAGATGTTTTATGTAGGGAAGTCTGTAAGGAGAAGATATCAGAGCTGAATGAAGTGAAGAGTGAGCCATGCGCTAGCCTGGGAAACAACCTTACCAGCAGAGAGAACGAGGGCCTTGGAAAGGAATGAGCTTGTTTTAATACCTATGAAAAAGAACCTGAAGGCAGAAAGGACTGAGCACATTAGAGTAGTGATGAGCACATTAGAGTAGTATTATTCAAATCAAATGAAGCTCTCTAACTTGTGGCTAAAATATTGAATTTTATTTTGGGTTTAAAATTCAAATTAAGTATTTTAAGATAGTCAATAATCCCATTTGTCTTTTGTAAATTTCATTTAAATGTCCTAAATTAATGTGTAATTAGAATAAAAACAGAAGCCAGAGTGAATTTACATAAATTAAAACCCAAACTATAATAAGTATATATGTGTAATATTTTGTATCTCATCTTTTTTTCTTGTTTGGTTTCTTTATCTGTATACCTTTTATTACACATATACTGATTGTTTCAGTTCCACAAAATACTTACAAACTTAATGCTGTTATCAGTTATAAACTATTATAATGTTTTGTTTATTTTTGAATTAGTTTTGTGAAGATATATGTACCCCAAAAACCATGTGTAAGTAAGTTTAATGTGTACAATTATATGTTGTTTAATCTGGCAAGTAAGCTCATATTCAACTAAGTTCATTAAGCAAAAATGGAGACTCCACAGACATGATTTTAAGTACCAGCAAAACCTTAGCCACACCATCTTTCTCTGCTATAGTAATAGACATTTTTATTTTTTAAAGTACAAACTGTTTTAAATTACTAGACAAGACAACATACATTGATGAAGGCATGAGGGCTAAACTTAAATATAGAAGATCCTCCTCTTTTTCTTAATCTTCATTAAATTTATGTTTGATTAAAATGATGAGGGAAGGATTAAAGCATAGCACTTTTTTATCAATAATTTTGAAAGGAATTCCTTTTTTTGGGTAGACTCAATCAATGCCTACTCTCACATATTCTCTCTTACATTTTGTTAATTTTCCCAGTACTAAGGTTTCGATAACTGCTCTGGGATATTTGAGTGGTGAGGTCTAATTAATCAGCACAATCATGCTACTCAACCCAGAGAGACAGATGAAGGCAGATTGTATTAAACACCTTTTCAAGACTTTTTGGTGATATTTCTTTAACAGGTTTTATACCTAAAGGGTGTCAAACTCCAAGCATTAACATTTTTTTCATATTGTTCATTCACTTTTTTCTTCCTTTAGCCAGATTATTAAGTCTTCTATAAATCACTTTCTTCATTTTATGTGTCATCACTTTTGACAAATTTAAAAGGCACTATTGATGTGACTGGCCCCAAGTGTTCTATTCAAATATAATTTTCATTTCCTTCCAGCCTAAAAAGATAATTTAAAAATCTTTTTCTAATCTGTATCAAAAGCCATTACACCTTTCTCCTGTAAGATCAGAAAAGTAAGAAATGCTTTTTTATTCATTTATTCAAGTATTACATGAAGACACTCTCAATTTTGTACACCTCTACACCATTTTAAATGTTTTTTTTAAAAAAAATACGTATTATGGTTATATTAGAACTTAAAACATGTTTTGTCAAAGCAAAAGTCATGTAACATGACTTATGCATAATCCCCAAAGATTTTTTTTTAATTACTATTGAAAGTCAGCCCAAGTACCAAAATTCCATTGAATCGTCCCTCAAGTTAGACAAGTGATTATTGTATTTTTTAACTAAAGCTCAGGGAGCATTTTAGGCATTTAATTACAAACAATATAAGTTTCTCTGGGGGAAATCATGTATGGATTTTTGAAAGTGTTTATAACCTGCCTTTCTCCAAAAGTATAGGATATATAAATAAATTAATAATTGACTGAAAGTCAGGCACTATTTGTCCGCTGTCACCTAAGCCCATATTGTGTTATCCTGTGCCTCCATTAATATTTCAATTCTTTATTTCTGGTTTAATCATAAGTACCAAAAGGTGAAATTAAAAGCTATAAAAGCAAAAGAACTATAAAAGTTGAGGCAAGCTAGTGAGGAAAAATATTAGGATGAAGAAAAATATTTTGAATATTCTAAAACATATTAAGAAGAAATAATTCCATATTTCTATAGACCAATATGCTAAAGCTTTTGACAAAATATTTTATTTAACTTTCATTAACTGTTCAAGTTTTTATTATGTTCTTGTTTCTTTTATTTAGTTATACATGACAGTAGAATTCATTTTTAGATAATGATAAAAGCATGGCACATAGTTTGTTCTAATTCAGTCCATAGTACTTTCCTTTCTCCTCCCATCCTCCCTGCCCCTGCTCCCTTACTTCTATTCTATTGACCTTTCTGCTACTTACTTATAGTTTTTTTTTAATTAGTGTCTTATGGATGTACATGATGGTAAAATTCATTGTGTATTCAAATATGTACAAAGGAAAGTTAGGCCAGAATCATTCCACATTCTCTCTATTTCATTCCTCTTTCCTTCTTTTTTTCCTCCTTTATCCACTCCACTGATCATTCTTGTATTCTTTCTTTTTCTCCACACTCCCCTTATTTTGGATTAAGCTCCACTTATCAGAGAACATTTGACCTTTGGATGTGGCTTATTTCACTGAGCATGACAGTCTCCAGTTCCATTCATTTTTCAGCAAATGCTATAAAGTCATTCTTCTTTATGTGTGGGCAATATTCCATTGTGCATGTATACCACATTTCCTTTATCCATTCATCTGTTGAAGGGCCCTTAGGTTGGCTCCATAGCTTGGCTTTCATGAATTGTAATGCTATGAACATTGATGTGGGTGTGTGACTATAGTATACTGACTTTAAATGCTTTGGACATATACCAGGGAATTGGATAGCTGGTTCAAATGCTAGTTCCATTCCTAGTTTATTTTTTGTTTCTTTCTTTTTCTTTTTCTTTTCCATTTCTTTTCTTTTTTTTTTTTTTTCAGGACTCTCCATACTGCTCTCCAGAGTGGTTACACCAGCTTGCAGTCCCAACAGTAACGTATGAGTAAATGCTTTTGGCCATATCATTGCCAATTTTTATTGCTACTTGTTTTCTTGATAATTGTCATTGTGACTGGAGTGAGATGAAATCTCATTGTAGTTTTAATTTGAATTTCTCTAACTGCTACAGATGTTGAATATTTTTTCATCTATTTGTTGACCATTTGTATTTCTTCTTTTGAGAAGTTCCTGTTTAGTTCCTTTGACAATTTATTGAGTATTTTGAATATTTTGTTTGTTTTTGTCTCTGGTGTTAAGTTTTTGACTTCTTTGTATATTCTGGACATTACCACCCTATCTGTGGTGCAGGTGGTAAATATTTTCTCATATTCTTCTGTGGGCTGTCTCTCACACTCTTGTGTCTTTTTATTTTTCCCCTCTGAAGCAGCTTTCTAATTTAATGCCATCCATTTACTTTTTATTATACTCCTTGCACTTTAAGAGTTTTATTAAGAAAGTCATTCCTGAGCTGATATCTTGGACTGTTGGGCCTATATGTTTTTCTAGCAGGTGCGGAGTTTCTGGTCTAATGCCTAGATCTTTGATCCAATTTGAGTTGTTTTTGCAGGGTCAGATCCAGGAATTAAAATTCATTGCACTACATATGAATTTCCAGTTTTACCAGCATCCTTTGTTGAAAGACTATCTTTAGCCCGGCGCAGTAGCTCACACTTGTATCCCAGCACTTAGGGAGGCTGACACAGGAGAATTGCAAGTTCAAAGCCAGCCTCAGCAACGGCGAGGCGCTAAGCACCTCAGTGAGACCCTGTCTCTACATAAAACACAAAATAGGGCTGGGGATGTGGCTCAGTGGTCAAGTGTCCCTGAGTTCAATCCCCAGTACCAAAAAAAAAAAAAAAAAAAAAAGATTATCTTTATCCAACACATGTTTTTGTCCCTTTGTCTAGTATAAGATAACTGTATTTAGGTGGATTTGTCTCTGTCTTCTATTCTACTCCATTGGTCTTCATGCCTGTTTTAGTGTCCCTATCCTACTGTTTTTGTTATTACAGCTCTGTAGTATAATTTGAAGTCTATTATTATGATGCCTCTTGCTCCACTTTTCTTGCTAAGGATTGCTTTGAGTGTTTTGGATCTCTTAGTTTTCCACATGTATTTTATAGATACGTTTTCTAGTTTTATGAAGAAAATCATTGAAATTTTGATGGGAACTGCATTGAATTT
This sequence comes from Xerus rutilus, assembly GCA_028644305.1. Classification (NCBI taxonomy): domain Eukaryota; kingdom Metazoa; phylum Chordata; class Mammalia; order Rodentia; family Sciuridae; genus Xerus; species Xerus rutilus. The sequence goes on from CM053408.1 coordinate 31,992,506, forward strand.
GTATAGCATTTTTGGTAGCAAGGTCATTTTGACAATATTAATTCTCCCCATTAATTCTTCTAAGTCTTCTTCAATTGTTTTCTTTCTTATTCTATAATTTTGATTATAAAGATGTTAACTTTTCTTGTTAGACTGATTTTCAATAATTTAATTAATTATTTTATTTGTTTATTTATTTTTGAGTCTATTGTGAATGGATAGTTTTTCTAATTTATTTTACAGCAGACTCATTACTGGAGTAAAGGAAAGGAATTGATTTGTGGATGTTGATTTTGTTATCCTGTTAGTGTGCTGAATTCACTTATGAGCTCTAGAAGTCTTCTGGTGGAGTTTTTTCGGAGATTTCTAAATGTAGGATCACGTCATTGACAGATAATTTGAACTCTTCCTTTTGGTATCCCTTTAATTTCCTTGTCTTGCCTAATTACTCTGGTTAGCATTTCAAAGACTACTTTGAATAAGAGTGGTGAAAATGAGCATCCTTGTCTCTTTCCTGTTTTTAGAGGAAATGCTTTCAATTTTTCTCCATTCAGAATAATGTCAGCCTTTGGTCTGTCATCTATAGCCATTATAATGTTAAGGTAAGTTCCTCCTATCTCTAGTTTTTCTAATGTTTTAAACATGAATGGATGCTGTACTTTGTCAAATGCTTTTTCTTCATCTATTGAGGTAATCATGTGATTTAATTTAGAGATTCACAAACAAACAAAATTCTAAGAAATCCTGGCACTTCACAACTCATAGGCTTTGGCATATAAATATCAATCTTAGTATGAAATTGCATGTGCAAACCATGAATGTGATGATTTTGTGTGTTAAAACACAGCTAAAAAGTCATGAGAATCATTTTTTAAAATGAATCACAATTTACTCATTCAAGTGTATTAGGATTTAATAATAAGAAATGGATGCTATAGTCTCAATAATTGAACTCATTAGTAATGAGTGCATTACATTATTAATATGTAAAATATTCCATTCTCTTTTTATCATAAAAATATTACTGAAGCTTGATTATATTCTAAATAATTTATGCAAAGTAACACTGGTAGTGTTTAATTTATATAAAATTCTGGTTTACCTTTTTTATTTCTTTCTTTATATTTAGGAGTAAGGGAATTTTTGGTATTCAACAACAATTTAGATCATAAAATGTACTTATATGCTTACAAACATAAAACAAAAAACTAAACATAATAATGTCTCATAAAATATACACACATTTTTACTCAAAGAAAATATCAAAATCATTCAAATTTAAGTAATAATACTAAAATAAAAATATCTGTTTATGTAAATTTTTTAACATTATAATCATTGGATTTTCAACTGGTCAAATATAAATGCATATTGGTGTAATATGAATATTAGTTTTTAAAAAAAGTCTTGTTTTATATGTGGGAAAATAATGATTAGCAATATCATTAAAAATACTAGATTTTATGTAAATGTATATTATATATAAATATGCATACCTTATGAAGTTTGTATTTTTAAATTACTTAAATCTAATACTCTCATGAGTTTATTATTATATGTAGACCATAGTACTGGGTAGTTGGGTGGATACTGCTTTAACAAACCTGATGTATAAAAGTTCATTTCATAAAAAAGTAAGAAAAAATTTATAATTTTCCTAATTTTCATTTTACAGAAAAGTTCCTTTTTATTACAACTTTAAAAATATTTAAGTAATAATTTATGAACAATTGTCAAAAACATAAATCGGTACTTGATATTGAAGGGTGATAGGAAATATTGCTAATGAAGTTTCATAGATAATAATAGGTGATGCTTAGTGAGAAATAACAGAATGTTTTATGCTTACCTAGAGAAAGTAATCATTGATGTTCTGAGTTCAAGGAAAGGTCCCTTGAATCACCTCTTACTTATATGAATATAAAATGAATGAGCCACATATATATTGGAAGAAGATTGTGACCAAAATTTATCAATACATGTGCCTTGATTGAAACAAAATGTACAATTTCTTCTGTTGATGTGAACACCTCTGGGGATCCACAGTCAGGTAAGAATGAGAGCATAACATCTGCTGTTGATACTTAAAGCTAAGGAAATCCTACAGATTATAACAGGACCCTGAGCATTCAAAATGCGATCCAGCACAAGAGAAGGAGGAGAGGAGAGGTTTGTGAAAGGATTATTTCTGACCTAGGATGTGGCTGAGTTTGATGTTTCTTGGGGATCTGCCTTTGAAGAGCAATGCTTTAATCTAGGGCTTTTGTATCTGAATTCTGAAGTTAGAACCCCATTTGTTCAAACCTCTGACAAATTATTGAAATGAAACATCCAGACTCCTGAGTCATTATAAAAGATGTGCATTTTATGATAGAAGAATGGAAAAAAGATACTTCAGTGTCCTGGAGAAAAGACATATCCAAGTTTCTTCACCAAATGACAGGAAACCAGCCAGAGTTAAGTTCTACCAATTCTCCTGAATGTCACCAACAAAAAACATGCTTCCTTTTCAACACATAGTAGAAGTTAGATGAAGTAAAGAAATTGCACCAATCTTTAGGCAAATGGCAGAAGTATACTGACAAGGAATAAGGTATTCAGGAGAAATAGTTTGGAGAAAGGATGATAAATGTTTGAAATAGCTAGATAGATCCAGTCACTCTAATTTGATTGGAAATAATGTTAGAACAAAGGCTGCTTTTTATGCACTTAAGTTTGCTCCACCTGAACTTTTCTTGAAAAATAGGTCCAAAGATTTTGTTGTCAGTGGGGTCCATCTCTGGGCCTGTTTCCCAAGTCACAGTGTAATGAATTGTTTCTGCCAGGGATTGCTATGATTTGGATCTTGTATGCCCGCAGAGGCCCATGTTTTAAAGATCTGGTACCCAGCTTGTGGCACCATTGAGAGATAGTGGAACCTTTTGAAGGTAGGGTATAGTGAAATGAAGTTATGCCATTAAAGGGGATAAAGGGACTTTGGCCCCTTTCCCTATCTGTCTTCACTTCACTGTCTTCATCATCCCTCTGTCATGCACTCAGGCCATGCTGCACTGCACTGCCATGGGCTCAAAACAACAGGGCCAACTAAACATAGACTGAAAGCTCTGAAACTGTGAACCAAAATAAACATTTTCCTTTTTTATGTTTATTAGCTCAGGTATTTTGTCAGTGATAGAAAGTTAACTAACGGAAGTGTGTTGCTTTCAAATCTCAGAGAGCAATGGACTGGTCCCAGTTGGTAGGAAGAGACTGAATGAGGGGAGCAAGGGCCATGAAAACTGAGGCAACCACTGCTTATAAAATCATATGTAGATGTCTAGAAAAGTTTGTATTTACTTATTTATTCAATGATTATTCTGATGTTGAAATAATTAGAATTACATGGAAAGGTCATGACATGATCTTTCTTTCATATATTTATAGACATATTTAAATGAAACTCACATGCCTGTTGCTTCCTATAGTTGTATACACAGCAGTGACAAATTCATATAGGAATTGGTGTGCATGTTTACTATGGAGTTAATTAACAAGGCTGTTGCTATATTATAGACTAGCTATTTTTGAGCCATGAAGATTGTGCTAATATATGATGTAAATGTTCCCACTTGTTAAAATCTTTAAAGGCCAAATGATGTGCAATATTATTCAGACATATTTTTCTCCAGGATTGAAAGAAATTTTGACATAAATTTAATTAAACCCCCAATCCAACTCTTATGTTTTGTAGACTGTCATCACAGCTAAATTCCATAGTTATTATCTTGAATCATGGAAAACACACCTAGTCAAACTTAGACAATCTTTAATATTTCACTAATCGTGTGATTCATATTAGCCTATGCATATTTTTGCAGCAAAAATAAGTAATAATTATTTTATTATCCTACATATGCAATTTTCACACATGATTCCAATTTGAAAATAAGTAAGTGGGAGAATATATAAAAGAAATAATGGATTGTGACAGGGAAAAAAACATTTCAAAGCTAGATCTCTATGGTTCCTACTTTGTCTTTGTTTTGAAGTAAATAAATGTATAATGACCACATAGATACAACACAGATGGGCAGTTACAAAAGTTTTTCCCCTTCTTAAAAATACTCACATTAGTCAGTCTCCCATACTACACTATATTCTCTAAGTTTGTAAATAATACATAGGAACATCACCCTGTTGCATCATTACTGGTACCATTCTTACCTGAAAATTAGGGGGAATGAATGATCAGTCTTTCCCTAGGTTCCTAGAGTACATTTTGTAAATTTGAAGATATATATTCTTATTAAGAAACAGTGTTTATTTATTTAAACAGTGGATAGTATCTGTCAAAGCTGTAGGAATTACAATACATGATGAAAAGTATAATTAATTCCCTACACATTCCACATTGCTGCTTTCTTAAAGTAATTATCTCACTTCTTGCTATATATAGTTCTCATAGATCAATTTTCCTTTCTTTTAATTTGGACCTCATACTTAGTAATAATATGCCAATAGAAAAACTGAATGCACATATAATCACTGAATGCAATATGGTAATACATACACTGAAAAAAAATCATTTATACAAAAGTTACAGGTTTGTTTTAACATAAACTGATTTCAGTGTTCTTGACTATCAGAGGCAGATGCTAATCTAATCAAAGAGAATTAGATTCTTCTGCATGGGGGAAAAAAACATTGGTAATTAATTGATTCATTGAGGCACTTATCCTTACCCAGTGGGAAAAAGCAGGAGCTGTATCGAATTTTCATCTTTGAATAGTGTTAAGAATGCATCTCTCACATTATTAAGGCATCAATAAATGCTCATCAGTGAATAATTAAAAATCATATTTGTTCATTCATGGTATGCATATACATATATTTGATTTCTTTACATATATTACATGAGTTTGCCTGAAACTTTGACAAGCATGTAGCATTTTGAGCATTATAAAATGAGTCAAGCATGTGTATTATTTTTACTTTCAATTAATCACATTAATGTTCACTTGGAGTCATCAAATACTCATGCATCTTATGTTTTAGAAAGGATTTTTTCAATTTTTTGCATGCTTTCCTCATTTTTTCGAAAAAAAATTTCAAGTTATGTGTGGTAGTGCCATGCCTATAATCGCCGTGGCTCTGGAACCCAAGGCAGGAGGATTTCACAGTCAAAGCCAGCCTCAGCAACTTAGTGAGGCCATAGGTGACTTAGTGAGATCCTGTCTCAAAATAAAAAATAAAAAAGGCTACCAATATTGCTCAGTGGTTAAGTGCCTCTGGGCTCAATTCCCAGTGCTAAAAAAAAAACAACAAACAAACAAAAAAAAACCCTCTGAACACTCATATTGATTAAATCAGTGTATCCTAACATGATTGGGCGTCACAGTAATTAAAACACACACAAATAAAACATGTTCTACTACAACTACAGAAATCTTTAGTAGAAAATGTTTTTGCTGTGTCAAAATTCCAAATAATTTACTTAACTAATTAAACCAGTTTCATGTTTCAATGTGTTACCTTAGCACAATGGCTTTTATCAAAAACATTGACTTTTATCCTGTACATGAAATTAATAATAAAGTGATGTTTCTTAGATATATGTAAAGATAATTGTACATCCATACCCTGATTTGGAAAGTTAGGTGTCAAAAGCCCTAACTGGACATATTTTGTATAATTTGTCACTATGCTCACCTTAGTGAGTAACAATTAACTAGAGATGGAAGTCCATAAGACAAAATATCTATTATAGACTTCTATGCTTTCCAAATACCCTGGAAAGGTGTGACCTGGCTTATTTATCTAAATGGATTCCTTTACTAATGATTTTAACTAAGAGGCACAGATGTAAACTGAATGCCAATCTTATAAAATTATGCCAATATATGTAAGAATATGCAGGATATAGAGATGGCTAGGGAAGTCATTTTTGTCTACAGTGGTCCCTCCATTGGTCACACACTCCAAGAAACCCAGTGGATGCCTGGAACTAAATATTTTCAAACACTCTATACTGTGTCTTTTCCTATAATGCACACCTGTGATAAAGTTTCATTAGGAACAGTGAAAAATTAACAACTAACAACAAAATAATTAAAACAACACATTGTAATATACATTGTACCAAAATGATCTTTGTCATCTCTCTCAAAATGTCTTAAACAGTTTTGTATTATTTTTAACCTTCTTATGCTGATGTGAGATGATACAGTGCCTATGTGATGAGATAAAGTGAGGTGAATGGGATAGGTATTTTGATGTCAGTATAACTTCTTTTCTTTTTAAGTCAATAACTGTCATTTCTTATTTACAGGAATTTGTATGGGTTCTTTTTGGCATCTTGGAATTGCTAGCATCATTCTTCTTATGCTTTACAGCATTTACTAAGTTAAATAAGAGTTACTTGAATATAAGCTGCAATGCCTCTACCTTGATCTGATAACCTTGATAACAAAGATGGCTACTAAGTGACTAATGAGTGAGTATAGTGGATACAGTGGGCAAAGGAATGATTTACCAAATGTCCAGGATGGAGAAGGATGGGGGAGATTTCATCATGCTACTCAAAACAGGTGCTTAGTTTAAAACTTACAAATTATTATTTCTGGAATTTCTATTTAATATTTTCAGACTATGGCTAACTGTATGTAAAACTGGAATAGGCAACCACAAATATGAGGGATACTACAAACTACACCTGAAGATGCACCCAGGGAGCTCTCTGTATACTAGAGTATCCACAATAAAATAAAGACAACATAATCCTACTCCTAGAGAGAGGTGGAAAATATGGCTTTGGATGTTTTCTCTATGTATATTTCTTTCTTTCAAATTATCGAAATCCCAGTTAAACCTAATTCTCCACCTGCTCTATGCCTTGATGTAAGCAGCTGACTGTATTTGGAGGAAAAAAATATACATATAAATAATAGAATATTCTTACTTTACTTTTACAAGCAGTGATAATCATGTAATCCCTTAGCATTTCTGGAAATCCTACTATATGATCTCTAGTCTTTTCTCCTTCCTCATTTATTATTTCACAATTTTTTTCTCCCCTCAAATCTGTTTTTTTTGTTGTTGTTGTTGCAGCCCATGTTCCCTCCCTCATAAGTAAATGCATATACCTTCTCTCTTTTAGAGTAAAATTCTTCTAATAAACTTTCTATGCTATGTCATTTTCCCAGATCCTATTTTTTTATTTTGTCCACTTTAACTAAAGTCAATGGTGACCTTAATCTTTTCAAATCAATATTCATTTACTAATTCTCATCATACTTGATTCCAGCAACATTGAATTGGCTTCTCTTTACTTTCATGTTTAACTTCTGTGCATTTACACTCTTGATTTTCATGCGTTATCTTTAGCAAGTATGTAGTTATCTCCCATGCTTATTTCTCCTCCTTTTTATGACCTTTGATGTACAAAGTACACCAGGGTTCTGCCCTCAGCTTTGTATTCTTCCAAATCTGCACATATTCTCTATTTCATTCCAGCTGTAGAATCGCTCAACTTTCTGCTCCTTACTAATATATCTAATTCTTAACTCTATAATTCCTAACTCTATGTCTCCTGATCCTAGTTCTCCCTTGATGTCCAAATTCATATCCACTTTTACAAGTGGCGTTTTCTTTCACTTGCCCAAAAGACATTCAGTTATAACTAATCTTAAATGTGCATGTATATGCATAATCTTTTTTAAATACATTTAAAAATGTGTGAGGCACAGTGTTTCACATTTCAGTAAATGTATCCTCAAATTATCTTTTCCTTAGCTAATTTCTTTATTACCAAGAATTCCAAATTCAGTCCATAGTAAATTCTGTCAAGTAGTCTAATGACTTTTACCATAACACTTTTATAATTTTGAAAACCCCACTGCTTTTACTCTGCTAGAATTCATTCTAATGAATTTTAATCTAATCTATATTTAGACACATTTTATGTCTAGCTTTAGCAAATCATTTCTACTTATTTAACTGGTCTATAAGCGAAACAATTTTATTTATCCTTACTGAATTCATTATTGTGATCTCAAATAGAAATTATGATTTGCCTGCCTGCTGTGTTTTGATCCTATAATTCATTCTTTCATCTAATAGCAACCCAGTTGTTCTCTCCATTGTTTAATTCTTAATTACTAGGATATTTCCAAAATTTTTCCTATTGGCTTCTATATCACAAAATTACAATTAAAATGAATAAAACTCAGCAAGGAAGATTTTTCTGGGACCTAATTAAAGCTAAATCATTGGGAAGGAATCTTTGGCAACAAGTAGTGTTTGAATTGAACATGAAATGACATTTTAAATTATATTTGGATATGATTATTATTAATGCATTACTGATTATGGATTATTGAAACTGTTATGAATTTTGGAAGGCATTATTGAATTATGGAACAAATAAGTGGCAAATTTCCTCTTAAAAGTCTATCAATAGCAGGGCGTGGTGGTGCATGCCTGTAATCACAGTGGCTAGGGAGGCTGAGGCAGGAGGATCGCTAGTTGATCGCTAGTGCCAGTCAGCAAAAGTGAGGCACTAAGCAACTCAGTGAGAACCTATCTCTAAATAAAATACAAAAAATAGGGCTGGGGATATGGATCAGTGGTCAAGTGTCCCTGAGTTCAATCCCCAATACTCTCCACCACGAAGAAAATCTCTATCAATAACATAAACTTTTATGCCTAGGTTAATCCATATCTGTTATTTTTTTCTTCAGTTATCCAAACTGTAATATAATAATGGTTCAATACCATTTTAGATGTTGTGGAGATTAGTTCACACAAGTCTGGCAGGCAAACTTTTGTGTGCTCTTTCCAAGAAGAAAAATATTGAAAAAACATAATCATAGCTCAAATCCAAATTTTAGGGGTGCAGTCATTATAAATTCATATATAGATTAGAGGAACATGCAGAAAAAATTCCTTAAAATGGTTATCACATAAAAGGAGACATGCAATGAGTAATATCTGCCTGAATACAGAGTATTCAATAGATGATTTAACAATAATAGTGGTAAATAATTACATGTAGATGATTTGAGTCTTAAACTAAGACAAACAGCATATTACTGAATTAAATGAATTGAAATTTTATTAATTGGTTTGGAGATATCATGTTTATTATGCTTAGGCTGTAGTAGAAAAAGCAGCATTGCTAATTATCCATCCGTTTTTAGTTATGCTGGGAAGTGCCCAAATTCTTTTATTCACCATGATTTTGTGCATGTATTTTTTTCACATAACTATCTGGAAGATAATATGCAAATATTTTCATTTTTCATAGTTGGGTGTTAACTTTTATCACTAGTAAATTTTCAAATGCTCTCTAAAATATCTGTGAGTGCTCTTCAAACATATTCTGAAAAGGAATATAATTCATACTAATAAAACAATTTATAAATGCATTTCTAGAACAGTTTTCTGCCATTACATATGCTAAGTATGATCAATAAAACATTCTTATCATCTGTTTTTGCACAAAAATATGGAAGAGGAAAAACCAATAACAATGAAAAGTAATAGTGTTAGAAAACCTTCACTTTTCAATGTTTTGTTCAGTTATAGAAATATCACATTTAGCATTTGAAAATATGATACTGAGAAAATGAACATGATAAGTGAAAGTGTCAGTGAGGGGTAATGGCTGACAATATTTAAATAGCCTCAAGGTAGAAGAAAAGTTATTTGAACTAATAAAATGGTACTTATTTGTCATTTTTTAATATTGTGCTCATAACTTAATGAAAAATTTATATATCCATAGAAAATGTGAAATAAAATAGTAAGCTCAAATATAAACTCTACAACTCAAAACTGGAAAAATAATCTAGTATGCCAATGTATAAAACACAAAATAAGCTACTCAAGCATTTGAAAATTAGGTTTAATTTCTCTTTGTGGAAAATAGAATAGCTTGACAGAAACTAAAACACAATAAATTGCTAACTTCTGCCATTATTTTGAGGGGAGGATGAACAATACAGTAGTAAAATAATATTATATAGATCTAGTAGATATTATATTTATATGAAAAGCTAAAATCAGTGAGAAATATAACAAAAAATAAACTTTAAGAAGTCAATATCAAATATATTTATCTAAAGTCAGAAAATCGACTACCATCTATTATTATAATCTGGCCAATTCAGTTCCATAATATGATTAGAGGCAAGGCTGTCACTTAATTTATACCTAGAAAAATTATGTGTGACTTCAGATTCAAGACTGAAATTTTATTACAATCAAATGTGCAGTTATTGAAGTTCCAGTCTTAAATCCAATAATTGTCCGTTATTGCATTATTTAATTGGCCAAGAACTGTGCTATATGCATGATTTAATTGCCACAAATACCACAGAGGGCATTGTGATAGACCGAAGCAGATATTTGGGGCATGCACACACTGAATGAGAAGCTGGAAACTCTTAGTTTCTATCCCAGTTTGGAATTAATTTCTTGTGGCAACGCTGAAAAAACATTTTTAAAAGCCTGGACTTCTTACCTTCTTTAGAGTACAGTGGCTTTATTATTATGATAAATTTGTAAAGTGATCATTGTGAAAGTCTTTGAAAATGAATAATGCCTAGTTTGTTATTATTACTATTTACTGGTTTTTTCCCTTGCCCTTACTTTCTCTTTCTCTTTGCTTCCTCTCCTCCCTCTGCACTCTGGTCAAATTTTTTGTCTTGATGGTGCTGGGGATTCAATCCAGGGCCTCATGCTTGGAAGGCATGATTGATACTCCAAGTTCTGATAATATTTTTAATACATATATTTAGTAACCCTAAATAAATAATCATTCAGCCAAAGTATAATAATCTCTTTATATCATTTTCATATTCATATATCTATTATCTACTACTTATTTTCAAATGGCAGATAAACATATAAAACATGTAAATTTTAGCGAATTCTGCACAAAGTTTTTAAAAATCAGATGAGGAAAATATTTGGTATGATGTTAATAATAACTGGTGAATATACAAATGTATGTATTACAATGATTCCTAAAGCATGTCAGATAATGGGTACTTCATAGTGTTCTGAAGTTCACATTTTGATTAGTGAGAAGAAAAGCAGCAAAAAACTTTGATTAGTTCCTTAATTTTGGATGGATCTATGCTATTTTTTTCTGAATTTAATGACATGAAATTAATTGAGTTGTGTTTCATTTTTAAAATTAGTGTGAAAATGTTTAGTGAAATTGTTAGATGAGTAGAGAATGAATTTAGAGAAACTGGAACCTTCTGAGTGTCTGCATTTTGATCTGAAAAACTACATTTATCATTGTCTCACATTGTATGAGGTTTTAACTTCACTATCATCCTGAAGTTTTACTTGACTAATACTAGTTAAAAAAGGAAAAGTAGAAAAAATGAACAAATTAAAATCTGGGTATCAGTTTTCAAAGTTTATATATTTATTCAGACTGTTATTTTTCTTGAAATTGTATGGAAGTCTATTTAAACATAAAAAGGAATCTTTACAAAGATGCTCTTCCAAAAAAAAGTGACCTAAAAGTACACATGGATTAGCATATATTTACTGATATATTTTGAAATATCACTGGCAGTTTTCTAGCCTAAGTTCTACAATTCTCTCTTTTAAAAATATCAGGTAAAAGAAGCAATTAAAAAATGAAATACAAGTTCATGCCAAGGAAAAAGGAAACAGTGTCAAATCTCATTCAAAGAATGCACAGATAGCTTTAACAACCATATTCCTTAAGTTGTTATTGTTCATGATGCCGTTAAGTGCACAGAACATTTGCCTTGATGGCATTTTTATTCTCAGCATAGTAAATGGCAAAAGGGTTTCTGTTCAATTGACTTTCTCATAAAAGGTTTAATTCCTCCTTCATTTTGGCATAGGTTAGAGCTTGAGTTTTTTTACTCCAGCTTACATGTACACTCTGAGTAAGTAAATTCTGTTTTGTTTGACAGACTGACCTGGTGTCAAGGTGAGAGGAAATGGTACTTGCTGTAAGTGCTGATGTGAATTGCAGCGGTTAGGAATCCCTTTAGAAATGGCTTTAAGGTGAAATTCTCTTATCACAAAAATAAATAGCAAGGCAGCATACAAGAATGGAATGTTTTATGCTATATTGAATATTGTCACAAAGTATTTGTGCAAATAAACATGCGACAATATTCTATATCCAATTGTGCCCAGATATTTCATGATCACATAAATATGAATGGAAATAAATATTAGAAAAATATTATGTCCCAGCTGTGTTGTATGTTTTATGTTTAAATCTACAAATTATAAATCACTAAAGAAAATGCTTACTAAATTCATGTGTACATTTAAGAATCAATAATGTCGAATGCTGCAACTAATAGAGAGGCATTTCAACATGTAACATAAATAGCATAAAGAAGATGTATAAATATAGGTTGCGTATATACTATTTCAATATACAGATGAATGCTTTTAATCTGGAGTTTAATCTTAAAACAATGAATCAATACAAGTGAGTATATTACCTACTTAAATAATTTTATATATGAATGCAAAACATATCTAATAAATTCAATATAAGAAACAAATAGGACTTACCTTAAATTGCAAATAAGTAATGGATGATACAAATTTTACCTTCTTTAAACATTTTTAAGTGTTTTCTAATGTTTTCTCAGTATGTTTTCTTTAAAGATGTTTTCAAATTTCGGGATAATTATATATGTATATGCATTTATAAGAAATAATACAGATTCCATGAACCCTTCAACAAGTACCTCCCAATGCTAACATTCTACAAAAGTATAGTACTATATTACAACCAGAATATTGACTTTGGTTCTATCCATGGATCTTACATTTCTGGTTTTACTTACGTTCATTTACATGTTTGTGTTTCTGTGTTTAGTTTTATTCAATTTTGCCACACAGATTAAAACAATAGTCAAGAAAATATAGATCAATACAGGTCTGCTGATATCATTAAGATAGATTTTATTTAAAATAGATTTTAAGGTACCAGTAGTTATTTTTAAATGTGGGCATCACCAAACTTTTGGAAATCAGGTAAAAAGTATTTAGGCTTTATGTGTCAAAAAAACTTGGCTACAACTATAGTACTCAACTATCCTTTTATTTTGCAAAATCATTAATCAAAGTAGTTCATAACCTGATTTTGTTCTTGTTCTTTGACTTGCCATTTAAGATCTTCACAGTCTTTTATTTGTCATGAAGTAACAAATGTTTTTTCTCTTTGGTTCGTTTTCATTTGTTTTGTTTTTCTATTGAAAAATATGTAACTAAATACAAATGTTTGTAGTTCTTGAATTTAAACATTTCTCTTCTTCAGTTGGACCATTGTAGAAAGCAACATGCTGAAGTTCCATGATCACAGAATTAATTTTAATCATCACAACAATCCTAGGATTTCAGTTTTACAGAGTTTTCTACATAATAAACTTGGTCAAATACTCACTACTAAGATAGTTAATTCATTTTGTTTTATATTGCTTACTTCTAATAAAATAACTAAAGTTGTTTTACAAATTAACTATTTTAGGCGAATAATCAAAACAAAGAGAAAATCCATGGTTTCTGAGAACTGCTAAACTTTGCTAAATGACTCAGATAATATAAATGGAATTTCAATACTATCTATCATGAGAATATATTTTAAAGCAAATACATATCTAATAAATATACTTAATATAAGCCTGAAAGACAAAAATGCTTCAAACACTTTCTTATGAAGGAGACTCGTAAGAAAGATAATCTATCTTACATCATCTTTTTCAAGCTGATTTAGATATACTGAGTGACTTCATGCCTAAGTACCCTTCTGTAACACACTAAGTATATTGCACAATTCTACATGATATTTAATATCATATGTGACTGTATAATTAATTTCTGAGTATCAGATGAAAAAACATTAACTTGAAATATGATTCTAAGTTAACATATTTACACTTACATATATATCATTTACTGAATTTTATATCATATATCAGCACCATAGTATAATTTCCACTGTACCATTTTAGGTCAAAATCAAAGAAAAAATATCTTTCTGTGGACACCAAAGTACAATGTTAATAGAACCAATATACCAATTTTAAGTTTTTGAAAAATAGGTATTATACAAAAGGGTTAAAGACCAAAGTTTCTGCTATTGATTTGGCAAAAGAAATGAATGTAGTATGATGAAATTCTCTCTATGTGGATTTAAGTTGCACAAAGAACACTATGCTTAGTTTTCTTATATGTGACTCCTAGTACCACAGTATGGTGTACTGCATCTTGTATCATTTGAAAAGTCTTATCATTTTTATTACCTTAGACATAATAGTCTATTCTACCATGATCAAAAAAGAAACAAATATAATGTTTAACTTAATGTGTAAGTGAAGTGCAATAGCATATTTCAGACATAAATTTTAGTTAAGAATAAAAGTCACATAATTTTTCAATTATAAATACAGGTGCATTCTGAAAAACTGAGACTTACAACCAACCAAAGATTAGGAGTCAGGTTCATCATTAAACTTTTTAGAATAATCGAATTTCTATATATTTAATTCTAAAATTTTATTCTGGATCATAATTACTAGCATAAGATATTTTCTCCAGTATAAAATAAAACAAACAACATATTTCTTTATAAGTAAAAAAATGTTAAAGATATTTGATCATTTATTGATATAGCATGTTTAAATAATTTCTCAAATTATTAATTTAGAAATATCTTTCAATTAAACAATAATTTCAAGTACATGAAAATAAATTCTAATCTCTAAAAATTTTTAACTATTGTCATCTCACTTTCACTAATTGAGTTTGGTGTGAATTCCTCATATTTATTTCAGTGGGAAATTGCAAGTTCCATAAAATTTGAATTATATGGTACAAATTGAAAGTATTCGTTTTAATGAGAAAAAAATGAGATTATCACAGCATAGCCTGGCATTCATTATTTCCTCAATTCCACTCCAGGTGCTTTGCACTGGGTGGATTTAACTGCAGACTGAATTGGCCACCTTGAGTCCCTAACATAACTCCATGATTGGGAAGCCATATGGTGCAATGCTGAAAGCTATATTAAATTGTGAGTCATATTTTGGCTGGCTTGATTCTCATAAGTGAGTATCAGAATTGTATCCATGTAGATTTCTGCACACTGCTGCTTATTGGCATAATTAAGCTAACTTTTTCTTTTCCCTATTTTAGACATTTGCTGATATAAAATCATATTAGAGTTTAAGCAAAAATCACTAGTAGACAATAGGAAGGAAATAGAAGTGCCACTTCAGGTTCACCTGTACTTACCTTTAAAGAAGCATTCTTCATTGTGAACAATGGTAATCTTTTGCTTTTTCAGGCAAGCAGCTCTGTGTACTTCACAGTGGTTTTCATAGAATTCTCCATCAGATCCACACACAGGTTTGTAGTGCTGTTTGCAAAGGTCCATACATGTACATTCCGCTTGCCCTGTCTGTCTGCTGATCACACAGTGCCTTCCCAAGCCACAGTACTTATTTTCACAAGATCCAAAAGGACCATCCTGAATCAGAAATCCTGAAGATAAAAAATGAAGACAAAAACAACCATTTATTTCCTATGTTTAAAGAATCTGTGTTTTTCAAAGTATCAAAAAGAAAATATGTTCCAAAATAATTTCAATATTATCTTTTGCATTGGTGTTTCAATGGAGAAGAGCATTATATCAAAACTTACAGATGAACTTTTAAAAAATGCTGTCAGCCTTCCTCCCCACCTGCTTTTCCTGAGCCCTCTTCTCCTTTCTCAATGTACCATCATGTATAAAGCTTTAAACCATCTCCCTACTTGATAGCATCATAGTGATTAACAGATTTTGATCAAGTTTAAAATACAGCTTTACAACCTGCCAACCTCAGGATCTTAGTGTGCACCTAATATATGTCACCCACCAGGGATAATAATAATGTATTGTATGATTATCAAGATTAAAGGACTTTGTATATATAAAATTCCATTTAATGTTAATGTCATTTCCTCCTTCATAAAATAATTTTATAAGATGTACATATGGGAAATAAAATAATTTTAGCCTTTATTTTATTTATTCATTTATTTTTATGTGGTGGTGAGGATTGAACCCAGTGCTTCACACGTGCAAGTGCTCCACACTGAGCTACAACCTCAGCCCCAGACAAGAAAGTTTAAAGATCAGCTTTATTTTTATTTTTACAAAAGAAGCCCATACATTAATTTATTTTCATATTGATACGTATACTCCAATTCAATGTTTTATTGGCCCATCTAATTACACAGAACAGTGGCTTTCATTGTGGAATATCTGCATATTCACAAAAGCACAATTTGATCAAATTACTCCCCAATACCCACCATTACTACCTTCCTCTCCCCCCATAATCTTTTCCCTTTCTGGAAATGGCCACTCTTCTACTTTCATGGTAATCCCATTTCCATCTGTTTCTTTTCCCTGTAGATTCCACATATGAGAGAAAACTTGATAATTCTCTAACTTATTTCACTCAAAATTATGATCTCCAATTCCATGCATTTTCTTGCAAATGACATAATTTTATTCTTCTATATAGCTGAATAAAACTCTGTTGTGTATATACACCACATTTTTTTTACCTACTCATTTGTAGGCTTATTCTATAAATTGGATATTGTGAATTTTGTTTCAATAAACACAGATGTTTATGTATCTCTAAAGTATGTTGACTTTAATTCCTTTGAATAAATATCAAGAAGAGGTGGATCATATGGTAAGTCTACTTTTACTTTTTACCAATTTTTATATAATATGCTGTGCTAATTTATATTCCCACCAATATTGTATAAGGGTTTGTTTTCCCTAGCACTCACCCAAATATTTGTTCTTAATTTTTTCCTTTATATTTTTGTGGTGCAATGGATTGAATTCAAGGGCATTCTACCACTGAGTCCTTTTCATTTTATTTTTGAGACAGGTACTTGCTAAATTCTGTGGTTCTTGCCAAATTACTGAGGCTGGCCTTCAACTTTCAATCCTCTTGCTTCAGCCTCCAGAGTGGTTTGGATTACAGGGGTATACCATTGCACCTGGTGGTAATTTGTAGTATTGATGCTTCCTATTCACACTAGAGTAAAATAATCATGTGGTTTTTATCTTTGATTCTACCTATGTGAAATATTACTTTTGTTGATTTATGAATGTTGAATGATTCTTATATCTCAGGGATAAAACCAACATTATCATGATGTATGATCTTTTCAATGTATAGTTAAATTCAATTTGTTATTATTTGCTATAATTATTGAGCATGCTTGCAGCTATGTTCATCAATGACATTGGTCTGCAGTTTTCTTTCCCTGAAGTATCATTATCCAGTTTTAGCATCACAGTGATACACATTTCATTGAATCTCTTTGGAAATGTTCTCTCCCTTTCAATTTTACATACTAATTTGAGGAAGACTGGTATGAGTTCTTTACACATCGGGTAAATTTAGCAACAAAACCATCTGGTCCTTAGTTTTGTTATTGGTCTGTCAAGGTTTTCTGTATCATCTTGGTTCAGTTTTGGTAGCTTATATGTGCCTAGAAATTTGCCCATTTTTTTATATTTGCCAATTTATATATTTTATTGGATTTCTGTTCTGTTTGTTGTAAATCTCTATTTCACCTCTTTTTTATTATTTTGGGTTGTGTGACTCTGTCTTTTGTCAGTATGGTTTAAAGTTTTATTATTAATATTTAGTTTTTCAAAGAACAAACATTTCATTTATCCATTCTATTACTCATTTTGTTTCTATCTCTTTAATTTCAAGCTATAATTTTTAATACTTCTTTCTTTTACTAGAATTTGGATTGGTTTGTTCTTGCTTTTCCAAGATCTTTAGACCCAACATTAGATTGTTGTTTGAGATTCTTTCCTCCTTCCTTCCTTCCTTCCTTCCTTCCTTCCTTCCTTCCTTCCTTCCTTCCTTCCTTCCTTCTTTCTTTTTCTCTTTTCTTATAGGCACTCAGCTTTAAAGTTCACTCTTAGAATTGCCTTCCCGTTACTCAAGAGATTCTGTATGTTGTGTTTCCATTTCCATTTGATTCAAACAGTTTTTAAATTGCCCTCTTAATTTCTTCAGTGTTCTACTTATTGATTGAAACTGTATTGTTCTGTCTCCATGTATTTGTACAATTTCTGTAGTTTTTCTCATTCATTTCTAATTTATCTGCATTATTGTTGAAAATAATGCAAGATATTTTGTATCTTCTAATAGCTGTTTTATGAACTAATCATATGATCAATTTTGTAGAAATGTCCATGAGAATATGAAAAGAATGTTTATTCAGTTGTTATTAGATAATATATTCTGTAGATGTCTGTTAAGTCTAATTGATCTATTGTGTAGATTAAATTTGATGTGTCTTTGTTGACTTTTTACCTGGATAACTTGCTAATGATACTGGTGTACAGAAGTGTTGTACTGAGTTTTATCAGTTCCTCTATATCTAGTAATATTTGTTTTAAGTAATTGGGTGAGTCAATATTTGGAGTATAAATATTTACAGTTATTACATCTTTTTGTTGGATTATTCTCTACCAATATCAGGCCATTTTCTTTCTCTTCTTATTAATTTTCTAAACTATTTTTACCTTCATTTTATTTCTTATTTTTATTTTTTTTGTACCGGGGATTGAACTCAGGGGCACTCGACCACTGAGCCACATCTCCAGCCCTATTTTGTGTTTTATGTAGAGACAGGGTCTCACTGAGGTGCTTAGCACCTCGTCGTTGCTGAGGCTGGCTTTGAACTCGCAATTCTCCTGTCTCAGCCTCCCTAAGTGCTGGGATTATAGGCTTGAGCCACTGTGCCTGGCTTATTTGTTTATTAATTGATTTATTTTTTTATGTGTTGCTGAGGATAATTCCCAGTGCCTTACACATGCTAGGCAAGTGCTCTACCACTGAGTCACAACCTAAGCCCTTCTTCTTCCTAATTTGAGTTTGAATTCTGCTTTTCCTGATATGAGAGTGAGTCATCCTACTTATTTTTGGATTCCATTTGCAGGGCATGTCATTTTCTTTTCTCTAACATCGTTTTTGTGAATGCCTTTGCTTTTGAGGTATATTTCTGGAGACAACTAACAGTTGAATTTGGTTTTTTAAAATCCAATCTGCTAGTCTAGGTTTTTTGATTGAAGAGTTAAGACCATTTACATTCAGGCGTATGTTACTTTCTGCCATTTTGTTGTATTTACAATTTTTAAAGGATTCCTAGTTCTTATTTGCTTAATTATTTTTCTAATTTGATTTATTCTTTACCATAGTCTCTTAATGTTTTTAATATTCCTCTTCAGTGTGCATGATTTCTTTCAGTATATTTTGCAGTGATGGCTTTGTTTTCAAGAATTCCTTTAGTTTATGTTTATTTTGAAAGGTTTTTATTCCTTCTTTGATTCTTAAGGATAACTTTGTTGGTTATGGTAAACTAGGTTGGCAACTGTTTTCTTTTAGGACTTGAAATAGATTATTTTGTGCTTTCCTGGCCTTTAGAGCTCTGCTGAGAAATCTATTGTCATTTACATTGATGTGCTTTGATAAGTGAGTTGGCAATTCTCTCTTGCAACTTTTAAAATTCTTTATTCTTCATTTTTGTCATTTTAACTATAATATGTCATGGAGTGGTTCTTTCCTGGGTGTGTCCATTTGGAGTTCTAAATGCCTCCAGTGCCTGCATGTCAATCTCATTACCAAGATTCAGAAATTTTTCTGCTGTTCTTTCACTGCATAAGTTTCAATGGCATTAATCTGTGTCTTCTCTCACTCCTTACTTCTTCATAATCTATTTTGTTTGTGAGAGTCTCCACAGAGTTTTATTTGATTGAGTTTTTCATATCAAGATTTCTGTTCATATTTTTAAAATATCTCTTTTTTGAAGTTCTCTTTCATAATGCATTTTCTTCCTTAGTTTATTTCTTACATCTTATTTTAGTTCATAATTTTAAAAATCAACTTTTTAAATTCATTTTTTATCATTTTGTCTACTTTGGTATTTGTGGGTTTAGTTACTGGAGTGTTATGGATGTTTGGATGTATCTTATTACTTTGTTTTTTCATGTTTCCTGTATTTCTGTGTTGATATTTGCATACCTGGTAGGATGGATATATCTATTATTATTTTGTGAGGTTCTTTTATGAGCTGTTGTTTTCTTTATTATGTGCACCAGACTGAAAGTGTATATTCATGCCAAAACACCCACTCAATATGATTATAGTGCTATGATTAATCCCCAAAATTATCACTTTGAGAGGAGATAATAATCATCATTAACTGCAACCACTTTAGAGTAAATCACATAAACACAAACCATAAAAACTTATTGTAAATCTTCTCTACCACTCTCAAGTCTGAAACTGAAAAATGAAGTAATGCTTTAGATGGCTAGAAAATTAGGTATTAAAGAAAGTACAATAACTGTTAAAATATATAGGACATAAAAAGAAATAAAAAAGAAGAATCAAGGAAAAAAGCTGTAGAGAAAAAAAGTCAATAATGCAAGAAAACAAAGAGGCCAAACAGTAAGGAGCCTAAAAATTAACCTGAAGAAAAAAAATCCAATTAATTCATTAAGACATTAAAAGAAATACATAAAGTTGGAATAGTTTATGCAATATCAAATAATGGACAAAATTGTCAAATCAACACAGAAGATAAGAGCACTAAAAAAAATACTAGTTTTAAATTATTCCTTGCTGAACTCTTTGGGGTGGAGAGATGTATTATTATTGGGTGTTCTAGATTTCCAATACACCAGGTGTCAGGATGCACAGTAAATGCTCATACCTCCTCAGTTTGTCTTCTGTTTCTCTGAGTATGGAGATAACAAACACACCAGCCATTTCCATGCTGGATTGGAGTCATGTATACTTAGATTTTGTCCCCTAGTTCAGCTTGCTGCTTCAGAAACTGTGCTGAATTCAGTTCTTAACACCTATCCATATTAAGTTCTCTGGTGAGAACCTTGGTTGCTATTGTCATTTCTTGTTATGTCCAGGATCCTAAGCATGATTTTGAAGGTCAAAGGAAATGCCCTAATTGTCTGTGGTCTAGCAGCCAGATCTCTCCCTAGTTTGTAAGGAGTCGTTTGTGCCTGCCTATAAAATTTCTATATATGCCCAGAGCTATGAAGACATATGTGACCTTGCCTGAGTAGTTTTCAGGGTGCACAGTATATGGTAATCCACGAGAGAGACATGCCAGTCAGGCTGAACAGGCACAAGGCATCCTATAATTGGGGTATGTGGTGATGGCCTACAGCTGGGGCACTTATGATCCTATGGCTGGGGAATCCAGATAATGTGCATGTTGGGGCATTAGCTGGGCCATGCAATAATGACTCATAGCTGAGGGATGAAAAATCAGTAAGATACAGTGTCCCACATCAAAATTGTGAACCAATCCCAAAGTGCCACACTCTTCCTGTCAGTTTTCTGCTTTCTGGTCTGCTCTATCCCACTCCTGTTGTCAGTGGTTAGCGGTCACTGTTTAATAGTTAGGGGGAAGCTTGGCGGCCTTTAGCATACAGCAATCTCACTACACAGACTTCTCAGAGGATTCACTTCAAAGAAATTTCCAAACCTTTCCCTGTTTTCTATTCTATCAACACAAATTTCCAAGTACTTCCAAGTCTCTGAGAGTGTAATATTTTGTTCCTGTCGATTCTCTCTGTCACCCATCTCTCTAATCTGTTATTCTTTCACTGCTTCAATTCCAAAGTGTTGAGATTGAGATTTGTTACCTACCTGCACTCCGCCATCTTGATCTCTCTTCAAATAAAATTTAAATTAGCAAAATTAAAATTACATGGAAAGGGCCAACATCATTTGTAGCATAGATTTTTTAAAAAAAAAGGAAATTTATGTCTTTTGATAGTGGAAATCAGAATAAATCTAGAAAACAATTTTAAATATTTACAGCCTTTAACATCATATTCTAATTTTTTGAAGCATTCCATAAAATTTGAAACAAAAATTAAATACAATTTATTGCCTATCTTTCCTATTATTTTAAATAACTGATAATATCTCATTGAAATTTGTAATAAATTTGGAAAAACAAAATTAAATCAATAATTCCTAAACCTTGGCATGAATTAGAATAGTGAAAAGAAATTATCAAAACACCAATACACCCCTCTCTTGAGTTTCTGATCCAGTAGATCTGTGGTACAGTCCAAAATGTATATTTCCAACATGGTCTCAGGTGGTAGAGATACTGCTACTTCTGGGATCACACTTTAGGGCCACTGATTATAAATTATAATCTTAATTTTTAACCAAAATAAACATAATACCAAGAAAAAGACTAGCTAAATAAGTGTGAAATGCTTTTAAGTGGAAAAGATGAAAAAATAATGCTGTGATCAAAACCAAAAACAAATAATGCAAGAAATTGGAAAATACATAGAAAAATTATCACAGTAGATTAATTCGATTGATATGGTGTTGAACAAGTTTTTATTTGGTTATTTTTAATTTTTTAAAGTTCAATAGGTTAAATTAAATAAGCACGGGGCCAATCACATGAGGTTGTTTCCATACTTCATGTGCCTAAGTAATAAACTGCAACCTAACTTGGTGCATGAATAAGCCAAAAATAAATTTATGAGTATATATTTTTGAAACAGAAGTTTAGTTTCAGCCAATTACAAATAGGCAAGCTTCAGTAGATCAGAAGCAGCCAACACATCAAACTATGTCCAATTGAGACAAATGCTTCCTAATATCATCACCAAATAAAATAGTTTTCTCACTGTAGCCAATCAAAGAATCTCTCTATCTTGTTTTCACAGTTGGCCTATGAAAACTCATCACTGCCTAGCATGGCGTCCCACTCTTATGGCTGAGGCAGGAGGGTGGCAAGTTCAAACCAGCTTCAGTAACTTAGTCAGACCCAAGGCAACTTAGGGAGACCCTGTTTCAAAATTTAAAAAAAAATGAAAAAAGGCATGGGAGTATGAGTCACTGGTTAAGCCAACTCGGGTTCAATTCCTAGTCTAAAAATAAAATAAAATAAAATCATTACTCACATTGATAGACCAAACTCTCTGAACATCATTTTGTTTTGAACGCTACCCATTATTCTTTTTTTGTTGTTTGTTCATTTGTTTGTTTTTTGGTACTGGGAATTGAACTCAGGAGCACTCAAATACTGAGCCACATCCCCAGCCCTATTTTGTGTTTTATGTAGAGACAGGGTCTTACTGAGTTGCTTAGCACCTTGCCGTTGCTGATGCTAGCGTTGAATTTGTGATTCTCCTGTCTCAGCCTCCCAAAGTGCAGGGATCACAGGCGTGCGCCACTGTGCCCGGCACCCATTATTCTTTGCCAAAAAACTAAGAACGCATTTCTTTTGTCTTAAATTTTTCTTTTAACAATTACATTATATTATAAAAAAATTATATTATAAAAATTATTTTCATTAAAAAGGAAAGTACAAAATTATGTCAGTTATGACTAGAAAATAAAGATTGATTTGAATGTAGAAACTATTTTCTTGTTCTTAAAGCAGTACTTCAGCAAAATGTCGATGTAATATTTATAGAATCTAAAATGGGACTGCCATTTAAATACAGGAATTTGACTCACAAATATTTTGTATAATTGTATTTCTTATATTTCTTATTATATTAAAAAATAAGTTAAGATTTACCAAGAGAGTGTTTTATTTATTCTCTGATTATTAAGGAATAAAATCTGATATATTGAGAGAATCTGGTCATTTTACATTTTAGTCAGAAATTAAGGTAGCTTTCTGAATTAGTATAATTTCTCTGACTTGGTAGGAATGTTTTGCTATAAAATATATATCATCCACTATTTCTATGTTGCTGTGAAAATTTTTTTTAGATTTTTCTCCTCTTAAATCCTTCCTAAAAATCCTGTACTCTAGTTCAGAGGTTTGTATTAAGATATTGGCCATAATGTAGAAGTTAATTAAGCTAGAAGCTGTGTGTTGCATATAGCTGCTACAATTAAAGAAAATTTAATTAATTCATATTCCACCAAAAAGAAATCTCATATTATGTAAATGAATAGCTAGAACATATCCTTTCTGACACTAATTAACCATGACTAATGCTGAACTTAAGTTTCAGCTGAGATTAAATCAATTTAATCTGATCAACATGTCAAAGTTTTTTTTGAAGTACATTCAGTCAGATAACATACTAAATGAATTTTAATCAAGGACTTATATTCTGCCATCTTACAGCTTGATAAAATATCATTTTTTCCAGAACTGGGCTATGCATTTAATAAGTACATCAGTTTAAAATTTCTGTGCCTTCCAAGCATTACAAAAATTGCTCAAACCAAATTCAAACAAAGCTGAAACATTAAAGAATTAAAATCATAAAATCACAAAACAACATTATTCTACATTATTCTAAAGATGGTCTTAACTAATTCTCAGTCACGAAGCACTTGTTTTTAAAGGATATCTATATTTATATCTTTCATCTATATCTGTGTATATAGAAGACAAATTTTATCAGGCACTTAACATTCGGTGGATCTAAATGGAAGTAAACTGTTAAAAATATAACTGTTTTAATGTGTAAGGTGCTATATTAGTTGCTATGGGATACATAAAAAGAGAGGTCTTTGACAGTTTCAAGTGGCTTACAAAGGAAATGAGACAGAACCTCAGTATGCCCGAGTAGAGAGACAAAGATGTAGGGGTGTATTTGAGGGCATGAAGCATATTGATATGAATAAAAGTAGGTAAGGCCTCACATACATTTTATCATATCAGTTTAACAACAGTTTGGGTTGTTCTCAAATAGTGCCAGTTCAGAAGACTGATATGATGATAAAACAACCCATGAAATAAAGACTGATATTAACATTTAGAAGGATAACAGCTGAAAGAGGGAAGAATCGGGTCCTAATTAGCTAACTACCTTTAATTTTTATTGCAGCATATAAACATAATTTGATTTAGAGTATCAAGTTATTTGAGGTGTTGTTTTATAAAAATGTATTATGTTCAAACAAAATTTAAGCCCCCAACTCAGTAGCTCCCGTGCGCACTGGAGATGGTGGCTTCTGTTGCTGAACATGTGAGCGCCATTTCTCGGGACATTTCTGCCTCTGCAGTCCTTAGGCCTATTGTTTCTAGAAGAACACACTTTTAAAAACATACAGGGGTCTGGCTCTGCTCTTTCAAAATTCACTCTTAGTACCAGTTCTTCCTACTGTGCTTCTGTGTCACTCAGCATGTACCCTAATTTAAGGGTATGGCCTTGTCAAGGGA
Organism: Xerus rutilus; assembly: GCA_028644305.1. Lineage (NCBI taxonomy): Eukaryota > Metazoa > Chordata > Mammalia > Rodentia > Sciuridae > Xerus > Xerus rutilus. Next base: position 32,017,760 of record CM053408.1, read on the forward strand.
GAGTTCAAAGAGCTAAGCCTTGAACTTTAAAGGGAAAGACTTGGTGCTTTTCTTCTACCCTTTGTAATTCACCTTTGTGTGTCCTGCATAAATTGTTGCTTTCAGTGACAAAGCCAATGAGTTCCACTAAGTGAACTATGAAGTGGTTGCAGTCTCGGTGGAATCTCACTTCAGCCACCTTGCCTGGATGGATGCCATGGAGGAATGGCAGTTTGTGCCACATGGAACATCACACTCTTTTTGGATTTAACCAAATTTCTCAGGACTACGGTGCACTTTTGGAAGATGCTGGATTTGCACTCAAAAGTCTCTTCATAATTGACCCCAATGGAATCATCAAGCATCTGAGTGTCAACGATCTGTCTGTGGGTTGGAGCATGGAAGAGACCCTCTGCCTGGTGAAGGTGTTCCAATTTGGGGAAACCCATGAAGTATGCCCAGCAAACTGGACATCAAATTCTCTACAATCAAGACAATTCTAATAGAATCCAAAGAGTACTTCGAGAAGATAAATCCGTAGATCCTGTAGATCATCCCCTGTGCCTCTGCAGGTTCTCATGCCAGAAGAGAAGTACAGCTGCAACCTTTCACACATTTCAAAGATGATTATTTATAGAAAGCAAAATCTAATTATCCTTGTATTTATAAATACTGCTCTAAATGGTTTTTTTTCTGTAACACTGGCTAAGACTTTTTTTAATATTTATTTTTTAGTTGTAGGTGGACAGAATATCTTTATTTTATTCTTATGTGGTGCTGAGGATCGAACCCAGTGCCTCACGTGTGCTAGGCAAGTACTCTACCACTGCGCCATAACCCCATCCCCTGGCTAAGAATTTCTAACAGTAATTGCTAACATCAGGAGTCATTGGGAACATGTTGATGGCTAGGAAGTTTTCACAGAAGACCTGGCTCCCTGTTTCTTAGATCATGTCTTCAGTGGATAAAGGAATCTCTTTCTTCACCTTACTTGAACCTTTGTTTACACCTATGTAGCACAAGAAACAATGAAAGCCTCTAATCAAAGGTCCTGAGAATCTCTTCTTGAATTTCTTTGTATTAAATTGCCTTTTTTTTAAGGTATCATAGTTTTATGTTATTAATCTCAGCTTTCCAAGTTAACTCTCAAAATGGATGTACATGTGATGGAAAGAAATAGGAATCATGTTATTTAAAAAATGTGGTGGCAAAGTGACTTAACTGATCATGTACGGATCCCTAACCCTGAGATTTATCCTTTACATAGTTATTTCACTCTTTAGCTGAATTAGTATCTACATATATTCCTAGATTTGTTTGTTTTTCGCGTGATAGGAATCAAATCCAGCACCTCATGCATTACAGACAGGTGCTGTACCACTGAGCCACACGCCCAGCACCATACCTAGATATCAATGAGGTGTAATTATAAAGGATATATATTGAATTGTTAAACACAAGGATCATTTTGAAATTATTGTAATCATTTGCTTTCATGAAGTGATCAATGTAAAATGTATCATAAAAAATAAACATTTTAAAATATTTTAAAAAGAACAAATATAAAATGTAAGTATGTAAACTTTGACATGTTAAAAAGAACAACAGATTTTTGATCATAGAACAGGATTCAAATATTTGCTTTATTATTGTGTTTTTGTCTGGTATCAGCCAGGCTATGATCTCTTTGGGCCTGATATTCTAATGGTAAATAAGAGATAACTAACATATTATGTTTAGATTTTATTTCATCAAAATAATCCTTTAATTTAACAATGCTTAATAAACTATAGTTCTGATGATAGCTAATGTGTGGAAAGTACACTGAATACATTTTCTTTAGAAGGCCTACTATAAATGCTTCATCTACATTATATACTTATAATTATCTAATTTATATATTCTAGAAATGGCCTCGATTATACAAAATGAGAAGTTATTTTGACTTAGATTTTCTAAGTGGTTCTTTCTCCCTAAGACTAACTTGTTTCATTTTAAAAGTGTCAGTATAGTTACCACAAATGAAACTTTAAGAAAATTAATTAAAATTATCAAGCCTCAGTTTCCTCAACTGACTAGACTATTACAAGTGCAATATTCTAGAAAATTTTAGAAAATGGTGATATCACACTTATATTGATAATTATTATTTAAATGGATGAAAATAGAGATAATAATGGTAGTAATATCAACACTAGATGGTTCTTGAGAAGATTACATGGCACATTCACTGAAAGTACTTGGTATAGAATATGTGCTTAACATATGATTATTAAGAATAATCATTATGGACTTAGTACATATAATATATTGAAATTATTTTGAAATCATTGAAATAAATAACTAACTGCATTCACAGGTGTATTTTTAAAAAATCTATTGGAAATATATTCAGGGAGGTTTTGGAAGAATATATATTTCCAAATAACATTTCTAAAATTTTCAAGAGCATCTGTTGTATAAGAATTTTTCTCCTCTCAGCTAAACGAAAGGAGAAAAAAAGAAAAGAAATTTGGAAAAGAAAAACATGTTCATGTTTGTTTAATTATATATTTTGATTTATAATTATGCATAATATTCAGTAACACATATGGAAAAATTGTAGATCCAAAATACAATTTTTTGTTGCACACTATAAACTTTAACAAAATGCTTTCAGGCCTCACAGATTTCATGGCAAGTGGCAGCTCAAGTAAACCCTAGAATGCTTACAGAAGATTGAGCACAGTATGATCTTTTCATGACCTTTAATGATTGGGATCTGTGTTTCCTGCTGCTACTTTGTGAAGTTGGTCAAAACAAGTCATCCAGGCTATGTTTGCTCAGTGCACCACTACTGAAAGACAATCCATTTGAGTAGTTGTATCATCTGTAGTTCAGTTGATCTGGATTTCTCTTCCATATCTTATTACACATTGGACTTTCATATAATTTTGCAATATGACTTTTTTTTTAAAAAAAGTAAAAATGAAAAGACAAATACATAAAAAAGATAAAGATTCAGGTAAATAGCATTCATCTAAATTATAGTTCCTGTATAATGTTAATGAATGTTTTCCAGGTGAATAATTTTTGATGTCAAATGTCAAGAAGTTAGATGACTTTGAGATTAGTAATTAACATGGTAACAGTTTTTTTCTAATTATGTTTTCAACTGAAGGATAATTGATGTGAAAATTTTCTGTGTGATAGTAGCACAACAGTAAGAGATGATGATCAAATCCCAAAACTCTTTTCAAACTCAGTTGTTGATCCTGATTACAAAGGCCAAAAAAGTAATAATTATTAATTTTATCACTTCTGAATCCTATTGGATTCAGATCCTATCCTAGCCATACATTTTCTTATTGCCTATCTATGGTCTACTGAAAACAAACACAGGGCCACCCTCACCATCAACATCCTGCACCAAGGTTGTCTGTTAATACTTCATGAATCAACATTCTACATCATTATTAACCAACATTGATAGTATATGTTCAGCTTAACTCCATTTGTCCTATTCATCCCTACTTCCCTACAGCCCTTTACAAACCACTGTTTTTTTAAAAGTCTCTATTGTTTTGTCTTTCCAAAATATTATATAGTTGAAATTACATAGTATGTAGTCTTTTCTCATTGACTTTTCATTTAATAATATTAATTAAAAATTTCTTCATGTTTAATCATGCTTTCATAGCTCTTCTTTCACTGATGAGTATTATCCTGTTATATGTATTACTACAGTTTATTTCCCCATTGAAGGACATCTGGGTTGCTTCCAAGTGTTTGTATTATAAATAAAACTGATATGAATGTTCATGTGCAGATTTTTGTGTAGATTTACAGTTTTAACTTATTTGGGAAAATAATAAGGAATGCTACTATTAGGTAAGATGGTAAGAGTATATTTAGTTTTCAAAGAAACTATTTAACTGTCTTCCAACCAAAGTGGCTGTGTGAGTTTGCAACCCCACCAGCAATAAATTATAATTCTTGTTGTGTCACAAAATGACCAGTATTTAGTGTCATCGGTATAGGGTATTTTCACCACTCAAATAGGTAGTAGTGGTATCTGGGTGTTGTAATTTGCAGATGTTTGGTGGCACAGAATGTTAAGCAACTTTTCGTATAATTATTTGACATCTTTACATCTTCTTAGGTGAGGATTGTGTTCAGGACTTTTGCACATTTTTGAATTCATGTTTTTGTTGATATAGCATCTTTACCTATGATATTTTGATTTATACATATATTGGGTAATGATTAACTCAGGGTAATTAGCATATCCATCACATTGAACTTTCATCATTTCGTTTTTGGTAGTACATTTAAAAGCTCCTATTCTATTTTGAGTCACATAATGCGTCATTGTTAATTATATTCACCATACTATGTCACAGAACACCACAACTTATTCCTTCTTTTTGTTATAACATTTTGCCCATTGGCCAAACTCTCCATCTCCTTTCTCATCTACTTCTCCCAACGTCTGGTAGCCATTTTTAAAAAGTTTTTTTTTTTCTCACTGTAGAGTTTTTAAGACATTGGGTATTTGGGGTTCTTTATCATATAGGTCTTTCACTAATATATCCTCCTAATGTGTGGCTTGTCTTCTCAATTTTCTGACAGTGTCTTTTGCAGAGGAAAATTTTGATTTTAAAATTTTAATTTTGATGATGTCCAACTTATCAATTTTTTCTATCATGTGTTGTGCCTTTTTTGTAACTAACATGTCATCATTATACCCCAGGTCATGCAAACTTTCCCCTATGTTATCTTCTAAGAGTTTTATAATTTTTTTTTGGTACTGAGGATTGGACTTGGGCACTTGACCACTGAGCCACATCCCCAGCCCTATATTTTTGTGTTTTATGTAGAGACAGGGTCTCACTGAGTTGCTTAGTGCCTCGCCCTTGCTGAGGCTGGCTTTGAACTCAAGATTCTCCTGTCTTAGCCTCCCAAAGTGCTAGGATTACAGGCATGCGCCACTGCGCCCAGCTGAGTTTTGTAATTTTATATTTGAAATTCAGTTCTATTTAGAATTTTTAAATTAAATATATGTAGATTTTAAAATTAATCCATTTGAGTTAATTTTTGTGAAAGATATGAGATATGTATCTAGATCCATTTTTTTTCTCTCTCTTTTCTTTTCCTACATGTGGATGTTCAGTGTTCCAACACCAGTTTTAGAACACAGTATCTTTTCTCATGGGACAACTATTCAACTTGATGGATCTGGTTTAGGATTCTATACTCTGTTAAATTAGTCTTTTTTTGTCTATTCTTTTTCAGGTACACAGTGTCTTGATTACTGTGCCTTCATAGACAGGGTCAACAATCATTTCACTCTTCCACTTAGAATTATTTTTTCATATTGTGTTGGTTATTTTGGGTATTTTTCCTCTACATTTTAACTCAACTATAGAGAGTTGAGTTAAATTTAAATTTAAATTTAAATCAATTTCCACAGAGCACTGACTAAGGTTTTAAAATGTATTTGTTTTATTTTGTTGGTGCTGGGGATTAAACCCAGGGCCCTGGGCATGTTAAGTATACACTCTACCACTGAGCTAAAACCTCAGCCTATATAACCATTAGAGTAAGGTTCTCAGTATCTACAAAATGACTTATTGGGAATTTTTATTGGGAAATGTTTGCTTTGATGAAATTTTATGTCAAATGTTGATAGTTTGAAATGACTGAAAATTGCCAGCATACCTAATGGAAAAATATTCACTTATAATTTTAAATATTACTATTGAAGAAGTAAGAAGGATTGTGTGTGTGTGTGTGTGTGTGTGTGTGTGCATACTTCAAACTTGGAAATTATTGCTTAGAGAAAATTTTATGAAAATTCAATAAATAAATTGAAATCAAAGAGCTACCATGTGGATTACAGCAAGGGAGAAAGTCTCAGATAGATCTCTCTTCATCAGTAAGGGAAAAATGTAAGAATTTCCACAGAGCACTGACTGATGTCTCATTTTTTTCCTCTAAAAATGTATGAATTTTGATATGTGGCTGGTGATACTTACTCCAGCTTTTAATTATACTTAATGTTTTGAAAACAATTGCAGAGTTAGGAGCCATATCTAGAATAGCTGTCATAGTGCCATTTATTGGGAAGGTCCTTTAAATGTCTGAGTTGTTCTGGCCTTGAGTCCTAACCAGTTATTTAGTGATCAATGTGTAACAAAAGGCACTGTTTGTAGCTTTTCCAATTTCTGTGGTGTAAAATACTCCAAAAATATCTCATTTCAAGCTACATCAAGGAATATGAACTTAAAAAGAGGAGCTCAATTGGCTCTCATAAGCCAGTACAAGTCAGTTGAATGAGCCTCAGTGATTGAAAATCTCTCTATAATTGAGTTAAAGCAACTCTCTATAGTTAAGTTAAAGCACTGATTATTTTATTAATTTCTGCAACAAACCTCAAGCATCTACTATTGGTTAAAAAAAAAAAGAGGATTTAATTTCCTAGGAATAACTCAATTGACATAGCTGAGGCATTATTATTCTTCCATATTTTTGTATAGGTAAATTTTAAGACTTTAATTTTAGTTTTTTTTGAAGCAGTCTTTTTCTCTTTTGGGAGCTTAGGTTGATGTTATGTAGAGCTGTTTGATTTAGCAAGGCATAGAAGGTAAATAGATTGTCCTCAGATTTGGAACATGTAACTTATTGTGATGCAATTCTGGTTATTAGTCACATGGTCATACAAGTTCCTTGTGTGTGAAAAAAAATTTAGGATGCAAAGCACTCTCTTTACTCTCATAAACTCTTTTTTTTTTCTTTACTATCTACCTCACCTCTCCAACAGCTGTGGTTTAAATCCATCTCCAATCTAATTTCTCTAGAAACTTGTTTATCCCCTGAATCCTTTCAATCCTCCTAGCTTAGGTGCTGAGGATAATTGTAGGCTTTAATTCTTTTGGTTTCCATGCTCTTACACTTCTTTCCTGGAGGAAAAGACGTAGCGTCAGACACTGCTTGAAATGGACAAAAGCTAATGAGGAAATAATAGATATTGCCTCAAAAGCATTCTGTCACTATTATAAAAAAAGAAAAAAAGGACATATAGTCTAATAGGGACCTCAGAAAGCACTCTAGAGAACAAAGGCTGGATAGGAGTTAGGTATGTGGCTGAGAGACACATAAAAGGATATTTTAAAGCAAAGATGGTAATATATAGGCAGGGTGATTAGATGTTGCGAAGTGTGCAGATAAGGACTCAGATGGTTAGAAGATGTTTGAGAATTTGAGAGAGGATGATAATAGACAGACAGCCTTGCACTATATGTTAAAACTGTCCCTGAGACAGTGGGAGCTGATATTGAATAGTTTTAAGAAAGAGTCTCTGGATAGAAAAGAAGCTATGAGTTAGGAATCTTCTGCCCTGATACAGTTGAAAGTAGTATGTGTCAGAGCAAGGGCAGCTATAGGAAATCAATTTATGGAGCAATGTAATATTAGTTAAAGAAACAAGGTAAAGAGGGTAACTTTGTGTAGAAGAAAAGTAGTTAGGACTGGTTATAAGAAAAGATAATTTCAAGAATGACTTCAAAAGCAGTTACGGGAATTCTCTTTTTAAAACACATATTAATTGTACAAATTGATGCATTTCACTGTGACATTTATATACCCACACATCATGCATTGATCATGTCCAGTCTTCCTTCCACCCTTGCACTTTCCTGTTAACCTTCCACCTCCTTCCCACTCTCTGATAGACAAGGGAATATAAAAGTCATTATGAAAACCTTATTTTCACATCTTCATATGAATAAACTAATAACAATTCTAAGTTCTTGAAATACAGAGAAAGAGAATGATATATGTAAACTTAAAAATTAGGTAAGCTTCTAAACACCATGTTATATGCTTTTATTTCAGTAGGAGATTAGCTTTTCATTTCCTACTATGAAAGATAGGTCATTGCGTAAGAGCGATGACATTTTAAAATAGCCATTTTTAGGGGAAGAGTGATAAATAATTGACTCTAGATTAAAATGACAATTACTTTTGGCTTAAACTAGCCAAAGTAATAGTCCAAATATCTTTAATTGTGTCAACATACAAAGTAGTGTTATTTTTCAGTAAAACTAAGCATCTCAAAGAGAAGAATGGAGAAGATTATGTAACCATCCAAAATAATGGTTATCATTGATGTGGTAGAAAACTTGGATCAAAACCAGAAAAACTCAAAACAAAGTACTGCAGAGTACAAGAGTACAAAGAATTTGGTAGAAGCTGGATAAATAAAAATGTTGCCAAATTGTCTTCTGGTAAATCAATTTAGTGACTTTAAGATCATTTGCACAAGAATTAAGTCCATGTTAGTTTTAGCTGAAATGACAATGTATTGTGATGGTTTTTCAAGTACCTGAAACTAAATTCACACACACACACACACGCACACACACACACATATACAACTTTATTTTTTTATGTGGTGCTGAGGATCAAACCCAGTGCCTCACATGTGCTAGTCAAGCACTCTACATCCTGAGCTATACACCCAGCTCCCCAAAACTATATTATTCATCTGAATAGTGGCGATTACTTTTAAGTCTAAAATTGCCAAGATCTCTATATTTTAAAAACTGTTTTTGTCATCTTTTTATTGATAGCTTTGAAACTTATTTGACTTTCTTATAAGTCTAAAAATTAAGCTCCACATAGCAGACATATAGTTTATCTTCCTTAAAAGTAATTATCCTAAAATAAAGATGATTATAAAATTAGAAATTTTATATATGTTTGTTTTTGAATACTACAGTTAGACCATTGCCTGCTAGCTCTAATTTGTAGGTCTTTTTGATCTTAACAATTTATCTTTATTATGTGGTCCTATAAGTTTTATTTTCCCCATATTACTGTATTTATTGAATTTTGTGATAAACCAAATTGATATCTCATATTGTTCCATACCTATGACTTCTGTGTATTTGGGATCTTTACTCATCTACAAAGCTAAAGAAATATTCTTAAACTTACCACATAATCAAACATAAAACCTTTTCAGTTATTTTTAAAGATTACTATCAACCTATTGGTTAATGAAGTTGTTTTCTTATTTTGGTTGTGGTTGTTCTTCTCATCTTTGGCTTTCAATCATACTCAAATGACTAATAAATTTTCTACAAGTCATAAAATGAAACAAAATATATGAAGAAATCAACTTTTTATAAATATGTTTAAATTTGCATGTTAATCTACTCCATATATAATTTTATATCCTGCCTAATCGTCTTAAATAATGATATATTTATTTTATTATCTAGTTCTCATTGCTCGCAGACATGCCTGACAGTTTAGGTGTACAATTAGAAGAAAGTATTACATTTTCTGGTACCTCCATATATCTGCATCACTTTTCATTCCAGACTTGTCTCAGATTGTGCCTTTCAAACAGAAGAGACAGAGGATTCAACTAGACTGCCATTGCATGATGGGTCTAACTTCATAACTATCTTTGTTTTTTTCTTTTGCCCATATACTTCTAGGAGCATGTAGAGTTTTTTATCAAAGTCTCTAGAAAACGATAATCACCTTGAGCTCTGAAAAGAATACTAACATGCACATCATGTGCTTAGACTATATTGTAGAACACTATATTGTAGTAATGACATGAGATAATTAAAACAAATATTTCATGAATTAAATATTGTCATATGAACTCAAGCATTGCTGGTGGGACTACAAACTGGTGCAACCAATCTGGAAAGTAGTATGGAGATTTCTTAAAAAACTTGGAATGGAACCACCATTTGATCCAGCTATTCCATTCCTTGGCCTATACCCTAAAGATTTAAAAACAGCATACCACAGTGATGCTGCCACTTCAATGTTTATAGCAGCACAATTCACAATTGCAAAACTATGGAAGCAACCCAGATGCCCTTCAATGGATGAATGGATAAAGAAACTGTGGTACATATACACAATGGAACATTATTCAGCAATAAAAGAGAATAAAATTATGGCATTTGCAGGTAAATGGATGGAATTGGAGAACATTATGCTAAGTGAAGTAAGCCAATTCCAAAAAACCAAATGCCGAATGTCCTCTCTGATTAGTGGATGCTGATACATAAGGGGGGTGGGAATGGGAAGCATAGGAGAAATGGAGGAACTTTGGATGGGGCAGGGGGGAGGTGGGGGGAGGGAAAGGAGAATGGGTATAGTAAAGATGGTTGATTGAGATGGTCATCACTACCCTTGGTGCATGTATGAAGACACAAATGGTGTGACTCTATCTGGTTTGCAACCAGAGAGATGGAAAATTGAGCTCTATATATGTACTATGACTTGAAGTGCATTTAAATAAATTAATAAAAAAATAAAATAAAATAAAATTGTCATATGAGAGATACAAAATGGTATAAAATTTTGGAATGAGACATTTATTTTGAGAGAAAGTAATAAAGCTCCCTAAGAGAAGTTAGGTTTGATCAGGGATATTAAAGAACATGGTTAGGATTTTGACAGGTAAAAATTAAGTAGAAAAAAGAGCATAGAAAAACAGAAAGGTAATACTCTTTGTCATATTTACATTACTTGTATACAAGTAGTTTCAGGGTGAAAATTCCCTAAATTGATAAGCTGATCCTAACAATTGTCCCAATAAAGGAAAGATAGATCTCTTGTTTTATTTTTGTTATCACTGACCAAGTATATTTTAATTGCATCTGCAGCAAAAAAAAATATTTTTTCTATGTAGTTGGCTATTTGAGTAAAATCTCTGTAGTAGAAAAGAGCAAGAAAACAGATCTCCAAACTATCTCCTTTCTAATAATAATTACCATTTATGTATACTGACTAAAAGCATTTCTCTAAGCATTACACATTATTGAATCTGTGTAGTGATCCTACAAGGGCTATTCATTTTCAGTTATTCCATTTGACCTCTATGGCTATATAGCCAGAGGCATCTCCTAATCACCAGATTGAGGTATCTAAGAGTTAGGCATCTTGGTTAGACAGTTCATAGAAATGTTTCAGAAGGTAAAGAATTATTTCAAGCTGTTGGGTGACATTTTTTTGCCCTCTTTTATATTTTTGTTCATTGCTTTTGATTCATCAGTTTTTGCCCTATATTGGTTAAACCATTTTCAACATTAATTAAATCAGGCTTTTCTTCTCAGGCCTCTCAATGGTCTTAATGGGAAGCAATAGGATGAATCTACCCATTCTTCACAGTTTTATGAAAAACAGGCTTTAGTCACCTTCCCTTATTTTTATTAAAATAAAAAATAAAACAATGAGAATTAGCTTTATCCAACATAAAACTTCCTCCTAAGAAATACAGATTAGTGTCTTAGAGAAATTGATAAAGGTTCTTAAACATATATTTACATACATACATAATATACATGAGTGTGAATATATACAGTACCATACCAATGTTTTTCTCTTCATTGAACTGGGTTACAATGATATACAGAAGACATGAATACCATTTCATTTGTTAAGCACTTCAAAGCCACTAGCAAGTTTTAAAAATGATATATAAAAGAATAAAGAGAACTGAAGTGATAACAACAAACTATTGAAAGCTTGAAAGCATATGGATAGTTGGAATGGACTTAGTGGTTCTGAGAAAGCTGAATTACAAGGTTGTGATGGGTCAAGCTGGAAACTTTATTTACTGCACACATTCTCCAAAAAAGGTACCTTAATTATCAAATATCTCAGGACATGAAAGTGATGGTTATTAATAACATACAGAGGCCTTGTATGGCAATTCATTAAATTTCTAGGTTCCCATCCCTGCATAACCCAGGTGGAACACTAACCACACCAAAACTGAACACTGAGGGCTAAAGGCAGTGAAGAGCAGCTTTCTATCCAGTGAGCGGTCTACTCGGGACATTGTACCCAGCACCCCACCAGAATGTCAACAGCCTTTGGGTACTTGCTTCAAAGACTTTTCTCTGAGGATTTTTTAACATAATTTTGGGAATTATCTAAAACGGATACTATCATATCATCTTCAGGGAAGCTCAAAAGATGAAAATTATCCATTGCTCAGAAATTAGAAGTCGTAGTTTTGCTCTGCCTCTCTTACTCAGGAGTAGAAAGCCAATATGAATTGGTTATCTGAGCAATCTTTCTAACAGGAAGATAAGACCAACGTAACAAAGAGATATTAACAATGAAAATGTGACTAAGAAGGGAGAAAAAATACTATAAAAACCCCTCAAACCTGTAATTTATATCCTGACAGAAATGACAGAATAGCTAACCTCTGAAATTAAAACAAAACGAAACAAAACAAAAAAAAAACCTTTATTAAAAGCAGAGAGTGCTACTGGGATTTAAAAATATAATAGTTCAATAAAACCAAAAATAGAAGCCTAGATAATAAATAAAATTTTAGAGAAAATTAACAGAAAATGATAACAAATGAAGAGAAAATTTAGAACAACACAGATATCACTTATAGAATTCCTAAGTACAAATAATAGAAAGTCCAGATGGAGAAGGAAGAAAAACAGATGGTAGGAAATAATTAATAAAATTATTAAAATATTTCCCAGAACTAAAGGACATGAATTGCCAAATTTAGAGAGACCAACCAGCACTCAGTAAAATGAATTATAATAGACTCATACCATGACACATTATGAAATTTAAAAATATTGAAGGCAAAGAAAATTTTCTCCAGCCTTCCAGAAAGAAAAATACAACATTCATTCACACAAAATGGATTAGGAATTAGAATTACTTCTGATCTCAGTGGCAACAGGGAAAGCAAGAAGGCCACAAATCAAAACAGCATTCTAAAGGAAAAATACCTTGCTGTGAAGTTCCTGATGTTGTGAAGTTCCCAACCCAAGCCCTGCCGCTGTGTAAGGTAGAGCACTTACTTCTCACCATACAGATATTTATGGTTTGGTTTGCTCCTGAGAACTAGAGGCAGGCAATAATAAACTTATAAAGAATTCAGACTTTTCTTTCATGTATGTCTTCAGTACTTTTTAGTGCCTGGTTCATAGCACACCTTTCAAGTTCTCTACCTATTGTGAAATTCCTGGACTTGAAAATATTCTAATATGGAGATTCCTTTCATATCATCTCACCTCCCTTAAAACATGCTCAGTCTTTTTCTACTTTTTAGTCTTTATAAAGGTCTTACCTTACACGTTTTCTCATGTAATAGAACTAACTTTTTATCTTTCCTTTATATCCTGCATTTCATTAATTTAATACAAAGTGGAACCTCTCACCACTACCACTCATCAAAGTCATTGCACTTTGACAGAACTCTGTCTTTTCTGCATAACACGTGAGGAAAATTGTGATTATACAGCTACTTGTTTGAATGTTTGTTTAATATCAATGACTCAAAGATCTTTTTTCTTTGTGAGAACAAAGATTCTGTCTTTTGGTAAGGGTAAATGTTCTCATGGTCTAGTGCCATCACTATTCAATATTGATAATTGAATAAATTAATGTTTGATACACTAGTTTTATACACTTTTTCAAATGTATCATTGAATTATACAACATAAAATATTTTAAAGATTTTATGTATTTATAGATATATGTAACATGCATATAGTTTACATATATACATATAACATACATATGGAGAAATATTATATATATGTATATGTATGTATATATATGTGTATATATATGTATATATATGTATATATATATGTATATATATGTATATATATATATATATATATAGAGAGAGAGAGAGAGAGAGAGAAAGAGAGAGAGAGAGAGAGAGAAATATTCAGCAGAAGTATTTTTTAAAAGCCCATAAGTTGGATTGGGGCATAGAAGTAGTCTGCATGACCTAGTTTCTCCAGAGTTTTGAATTGAAATAGGTGGAGAACAGCTACTTATTGAGGTTCATGATTGAGGGTATATACTGAGGTTCAATATTGAACAATCAGACACTTAAACCCAGACACAGACTCATTACCAAGGTGGAGAATAAGAAAAAAATTACATAGGTCTGAACCTATACCTTTGGCTAGTACCAGGACAAGTTAGTGGGGAAGTATCACACCAAGGGAGAACAAGAGAGAGATACCTTACAAAATTATGACAGAAATAGTGGCAGAGGGAAAAGCCAGTCTCAATTTAGCTAAATCTGGAAATGCATAGTGTGCAGCTGTTTGAGAAGGAATCAGATTTTCTCAAATTATAAGCAGAGCAGTAGAGAGCCATCTATGGGGGCTCCCTAAGCCTTATTTCCTAAGTCTGAGCAACAGGGAAACATATTTCCTTGTATCTCATCTTTATTTTCCCTGAATATTGCAGCAAAGTATACCACAGAAGAATGCCATGGTAGTAAACCATCTGAATAATTTCAAAGTAGTATTGCTGCCTGTCTAAAGTAACCAAAACCCACTGTTATGCAGAAGAAATGGAATAGGACCCTGTTCACTGACAAAGCATATGGTGCTTCCTCCTTTGCCCTGAAGACTCCTGGGTGCACACAAAGACCCTTGTCCACATTTGACAGGGTTTGGTCATTTGGGAAGGAGATGTTCCAAGAGCAAGATCTCTGCAATATAATGGTACTTGCAGGTTCTAGGCCAGACATAGAATTTTTTATACAAATATTGTATACAAATAAAGGGACATTGAACAATGTACTTTTGAATGATGGGTCAACCACTGAAGAAATTAAGGGGGAAATAAAAAATCAACTAGAATGAAATGAATATCAAAATACTGGGATGCTGCAAATTCAGTGACAAAAAGAAACTTTTGAAAAATAGAAATTGTAAATGACAAACTAGAGATATACCTTAGAGTTTTGGAAAAACAAGAACAAAGCACCCTAACTAATAGAAAGCAACAAAATGATAAACATTAGACTTGAAAAATGAAACAGAAATTAAAAGAATAGGAAAGATCAATGAAACATAGTTTCAATCATTAATCTAAATAAAACTTTAGACAAGCTAACCAAAAGAAAGAGAAATAAGGTCCAATTTAATAAATTAGAGATTAAAATAAGAACAAGAGATACAACTGAAGCCCAGAGGATTGTTAGGGACTATTTTGAAAATTTATATTCTAAGAAATTAGATAATCTGGATAAATGCCCAAATGTATAGATATATATAACATATAACCTACCAAAACTGAATTAAAAAGAGTTATAAAGCCTAAAAAGAACAAAAACAATGAAACATAGAAATAGTAATTAAAAGCCTCCCAACAAAGAAAGTCAGACCCTAGTGATTCACAGCTGAACTGTACCAGAGTTTTCAATAGAAATAGAGATCAATACTCCTCAAATTATTCTTTAAAACTGAAAAGGAGAAAATGTTTCCAAATACATGCAATGGCCCCTGGCCTTGTGATACCAAAACTGGATAATGATACTTAAAGAAAATTACAAGGAATTATCCTCAATGAACACATATGCAAAAATCCTTAACAAAATATTAGAAAATAAAACTTAAGTACGCATTTAAAAGATTATACTTCAAGCATAATTGGATTTATCTCTGGAATGCAAGGATTATTCTAATATCCAAATCAATAAATGTAATATGCCTCATAAATATAAACAAAGATAAAGTCACATAATAATCTCAACAGATGCAGACAAATCCTTTCATAAAATGTTATGGTTTAGAAATTAGATCTCCACCTAAAAATCTCATGTGTTAAGCAATGCAGGAATATTCAAAGGTTAAATGATTAGATTATGAGAGCTGCAACCTCAGAAGTGCTTTAATTCATTTAGTGAATTAATTGAACGGATAACTGTGTGGTTACTGTAGGCAAGTGGGCAATGGTTGGAGAAAGTAGATCATTGAGAATGTGCCCTTGGGATTATGCATTGTGGGAATTATATGTTATCATTGGCCTTTTACACGGACTCCCTCTCTCTTCCTCATTCTCTTCTCGTCCCCTTCCTAGCTGTCATGAGCTGAGGAATTTTTCCCTGCTATGACCTTCTACCATGATGTTCTGCCTCTCTTCATGTCCAGAGTAATGGAAACTACTGATAATGGATTGACCCTCTGATATTGTGAGCACTAAATAAGCATATTCTCCTCTAAATTTTTCTTCTCAAATGTTTTTGTCAGAGCAATGAAAAGTTGGCTAACAAAATTCAATCTCTTCATTATGTAAATGCTGACCAACTATGAATAGAAAGCACTTCAAAAACATAAGGGATATGCATGACACAAACCCAATCCAATATCATACTGCATGAGAAATAACTGAAAGCATTTCCAATAAAATAAAGAAAAAGACAAAGATGTCCATTTTCACCATTTCTATTTAATATAGTACCTAAAATTTTAGCCATCACAATTAGGTAAGAGAAATTAAATGATACAAATAGGAAGAGAAGTCAAATTTTTACTATCTGCAGATGATGTTATCCTACACTTAAGAAAAAAAATGTTCTAAAAGTTCTAATAAAAAGATCTGATAAATTAAGCAAAATAACATGATGCAAAATCCATATTCAAAACTCAACAGTTTTTCCTATACATCAATAATGAATGTGCTGAGAAAGAAATTAGGAGAATAATCACATTTGAAATAGCTTAAAATATGAAGTACTGAGGAATAAAACTGAGAGAACTCTGAGGAAAGAAAATGGAAACACTTGTCATGATGATGGGTAAACATAATTGATAGTATTAAAATGACCATATTACCAAAAATAATCTCAGATTCAATGCACTTCTCATCAAAATACCAGTGATATCATTCAAAACTGGAAAAATAATCTAAAAATTCATATTGTAGAACCAAAGACCCCAAATACTCAAGGAAATCCTGAACAAAAGTAGCAATTCTAGAGATATCACAATACCAGATTTGTATTATGCTACAAAACCATAATAGCTAAAAGAGCATGGTATTGGCCTAAAAACAGACACATGAACCAAGAGAACAGAATAGAAGACACACAAACTCACACAACTACAGCCATCTGCTTCTTGACATAGTTGCTAAAACAAACATTGGAGAAAATACAGCTTCTTTAACAAGCTGTACTGGGAAAACTGGATAATCATGAAAATCAGGACACGGAGACAAAATCTTGGCCAAATACTCCTCTAACAGAAGGCTAGTATACAGCATATATAAAGAACTCAAAAACCTGAATATAATAAAAATTAACCCAATCAATGAATATAAAAACTAAATGAATAAACATTTTTACAAAGAATTACAAATGCCCAACATCTATATGGAAAAATTGTTTTAAAAATTTAGCCATCCAAGCCGGGCGCAGTGGCTCATGCTTGTAATCCCAGCACTTTGGGAGGCTGAGATAGGAGAATCGCGAGTTCAAAGCCAGCCTCAGTAATGGGGAAGCACTAAGCAACTCAGTGAGATGCTGCCTTTACATAAAACACAAAATAGGGCTGGGAATGTGGCTCAGTGATAGAGTACCCCTGAGTTCAATCCCTGGTACCAAAAAAAAAAAAAAATAGCCATCCATAAAATGCAAATAAAAACTATACGGAAATTCCACTTCCCTCCATTAAGAATGGCAAGCATAAAGAATGCACCCTACAACAAATGCTGGTGAATATGCATGGAGAAGGGAACATATAAATCACTAGTGGAAATGTAAATTAGTGCAGTCACTATGTAGATAAGTACGGAGCTTCTGCAAAAAACTTAAAAATAGATCTACAATATAATCAAGGTATTATATTTATCTAAAAGTATTAAAGTCAACTTACTTTAGAGATACATACATACCTATATCCATGTTAACTGAAACACAATCCATGTATTTATTTATGGAATCAGCTGAGGTGTGTATTAAGTAATTGGAGAAAGAAAATATTTTATATATATTTTACATATATTTAGATATAATGTATATATACATATCATGTATACATATTATGTATATATGATAGTGTTTTATTTAACTTCTTCAGAGGAATAAAATCATGCTATTTGCAAAAAATCATTCAGAGAGAAAACCATTGTATGTTTTTTCTCATATGAAGAAGCTCAAAGGAAAAAAACTAACAAATGAAAATGAGACCATGAAATTAGAAGGGCGACCAATAGGACAAAGGAAGTGCATCAGGTGAAGTTTAGGAATGCAGGTATGGAAGGTACTGTGGTGTGAAGTATATAAAATTATGTTTCTATGTTGACACAAATAAGCCACAATAAAACTCATCTTTATGTATAATCTGCACCAATAAAAAAAAATGCCCACTGGAAAAAATAAAATCCCACAAGCTGAACACAAATTTTTCCTGTGAGAATTTTACCTATGAAAATGTATAATAAGCAATGCTATTTTGTGTATAACAATCTATCAAATATAATATCACTGAGAGGTTAGAATAGTAAAATGTCCCATATGGAAAATTTATAAATTGCTTAAATAAAATATAGTTTAGAGAAATGTGGCGTAACAAAAGAAATGTTGTAATGCATATAAAATATCAAATTTATTTTCCTAATTTTCATTTTGGCTGATAACTTTAGTTGTAAGACCTTTTAGTAATTTAATATATCATCCTTATGAGTAAGCTTTATCTTTGTTTTTAACTCTTCTCTACATGGAACAGTTTATCCTTAAACATTAGTATTATTTTTATTGATGATATAAGTTAAAGAATAGGTTTTCCAGTGGTTAATTTTAATTAACTAAATAATTAAATATTTATATTTCCTTTTTCATTTCTCAACCAAGGGAGAAATTGGCAACATAAAACATATTTAGATGATGTTTACAGAGAAAGAGAATGGCAATAAGCATTATATTTAAATTCTAGGTTCTATTTGATACTATTAGTTATGTCATCTAAGAACTTCAATAGGAATTAGGAGTATAATTTAACTATTATATTGTATTAAGTACTATAATTTTCCATATTGCAATAGAAAAATTGTGGACTTGTTCAATAATTAGGAGGATGCATTTGAAATAAATTTAACTTACAACATTAGAAAAAAATACAAAAATATATTTTTACATATTAAAGTGAAACAGGAATCAGAAATAATAATGAATTCTTCAAGTGAATATAAACATTGATTTGGGTTTTTTTCTCTCTTTTTTTCCTTTGGGAGGATAGAACCCTGAGCCTTGTGCATACTAAACATGTGTTCTACCTCTAAGCTACACCTCCAGCCCTGATGTGAAAGTGAATATTTTCATTGCTATTACAGCACTATAAACTGTATTGGAAACATTTCTGACTATATGAGACTCTTTCTTTGTACTATAGGTACAGTAGTTTTTAAAGAATATTTCTTTCTTATTTCAATCTCAAGATTCAATCTGTTTTAAGGTTAGACAGTCAATGATTTCAATAGGCTTTGTTCTTGACAACCATTAGTTGATTCTCACCTACTTTTCATTTGGGCTCATTAAGCTGACTGATAAAGTTCTTAACTCAGGCATAAAAATAAACATATAAGAAATACTGCATAAGAAGTGTTCAATGACTCTTTTATTCCTGTCAAATGGAGCCACTTTCTCCAAAATGCAGTAACAATTGCTTTTCTTTTCCCTCTCATAAGGAAGAAAATTCACCTCTTTCTATACAGTACTTCTTACTGCCATTTTGGAGAGTTTGATTGCACTTGACAGGAAATAAATTGTTATCCTGGATTATTGATCAAGCATTAATTTGAGAAAAGCAAGGAATCACAT
This sequence comes from Xerus rutilus, assembly GCA_028644305.1. Taxonomy (NCBI): domain Eukaryota; kingdom Metazoa; phylum Chordata; class Mammalia; order Rodentia; family Sciuridae; genus Xerus; species Xerus rutilus. The sequence goes on from CM053408.1 coordinate 32,037,363, forward strand.
TTATTATAAAGCTATGCACAAAATATTGTCAGCAATAAAAATGGAGTAGGTAGCTTGACAAACAAGTTTCATTTCAGGGACACTAAAAAAAATGAACATAAATTGTCAAAATCTACTTTATACAAAGTAAGAGAATGTTTAATTTTAAAAAAAATAACCTAAAATGGTAGGAATATTTGCTGCATTTATAGTTGCCCTGTTCCTTTTCCTTTTCCCATTTTAGTGGTAGTGGTAAAGATGTTAAGCCCATGTTTCCAGAAATGATGCTCTGAACATTACAAAACTAAAATGAAAAATTTACTAGAGGCTTTCAAAAAGTAGGCTCTAGTAAAATTAAGGAAGAATAAAATAATTGGAAATTAGGTAAAGTTAAATCATCTAGTCTGATCAGAAAATTTGAATATAAATGAATAAGTAAATAAATAATAAAGCTTATAAGACTTTTGGGACACAATCAAGTATACTATATATACATAATAGTATTTTTCAAAAAATAAGATAAGGAAAGAGGGGGAGAAAATGTTTCAAGTAATAATAACCATAATCTTCCCATATTTGATACTTTCATGAATTTGTTTATCCAGGGAACTCCAAGAAAGACAAAAAGATTTCACATGGAGACAAATTATAATCACAAATTTGAAAGACAGAAAAATAACCTTAAGAGAGAGAATTTCATAAAAATAGAGGGAAGAACAGTAGAGTAGAGGAAGAGAATTGAGCAGGAGAAAAGGGAACAGGAAAGTGAAAACAGCAGAATGAATGTGACTGAACTTCATATGTGTATAGATGGCTGTGGCATGGTGGTTCCTGACATCAGTTTATCCATAGAACACTGATTTAAAAAAAAAAAAAAGAAGTAAACTCTAAATGGATTGAAGAAAGATCAGTGGAGTGGAGCAGGGGTTGGGAGGAGTACTGGACACTGAATGGGATGTGTTCCATGCTTTTGTGATTATATCAGGTTGCATCCTGGTGTTATATATAACTAAAAATAATAAATCAAAAAAAGTTTAAAAATTAAAAAGAAAGCAACTTAAAATCAACAAGAAAGAAAGACTCCTTACAGAAGATATTCTCAATATCATTTGATTTGCAAGTAGATGCCATGAAGGTCAGAAGGCAATGGATTCATAATTTTAAAGTGTTAAAACAAATATGATGCCAATGAAAAAGTCTAAATTACACAATAGTATCCTTTAAAAATGAAAGAGAGATTAAAACATTCCAAGATAAAAGCTATGGGAGTTAGATGCTAGCAGACAGCAGACCTATCCTCTAGGAGGTGCTAAAAGGAATCTTTATGATATAAAAAAAAAAAAGAATTTCGACAATAACCCAAAGTCACATGAAGAAAAAAATAAATAAAACAAGGGTAAAGGTAACTACACTAGTAAATATAAAGCCAGTACTGTTATATTTGGGGCTAGTGTATCATCTTTTTTCTATATGACTTAAGAAAAAGCAGTACCTAATAATTTTATATACGTATTTAGGATGTAATCCATAAAAACAATAACAACATGGGAAAGATGGAACTGTAAGTATAATGTTTTTTGTATGCTTTTAAAGGTATAATGATGTTAATCCAAATTGATTATTCTAAGTTTAAGAAGTTGAGATGTAGGTGTTTAATTTCAAAAAATTTAACACCAAAAAGCCAAATAACCCAATCAATAAATGGGCTAAGGAACTGAACAGACACTTCACAGAAGAAATACAATCTATCAAAAAATACATGAAAAAATGTTCAACATCTCTGGTAATTAAATAAATGCAAATAAAAACTACTTTAAGATTTTATTTCACTCCAGACAGAATGGCAATTATCAAGAATACAAGCAACAATATATGTTGGCGGAAATAAATGTGGGGAATTTGTACACTCACACATTGCTGGTAGGACTGCAAATTGGTACAACCACTATGGACGGCAGTATGGAGATTCCTCAGAAAACTTGGGATGGAATCACTATTTGATCCAGTTATCCTACTCCTTGGTTTATACCCAAAGGACTTAAAATCAACATACTATAGTGACACAGCCACTTCATTGTTTATAGCAGCTTAATTCACAATAGCTAAACTATGGAATCAACCTAAGTGCCTTTCAATGGATAAATAGATAAAGAAAATGTGGCATGTATACACAATAGATATTACCCAGCCTTAAAGAAGAATGAAATTATGGCATTTTCAAGTAAATGGATGGAGCTGGAGAATATCATGCTAAACAAAATAAACCAATCACAAAAAACCAAAGGCCAAATGTTTTCTGATATGTGAATACTAATACTAAGGGGGTAGGAGGTTAGGGAGGAATAAAGATACTTTGCATCTGACAGAGGGAAGTGAAGGGAGGGAATGGAGTATGGGGGTAAGAAGGATAGTAGAATGAATTATGACCCTATGTGCACATATGATTACATGACTGGCAAAATAATACATAATGTATATGTACAATCAAAAGAATGAGAAGTTATAATCCATTTATGTATGTTGTATCAAAATGCATTGTACTGTTATGTATTACTATTTGGGACAAATAGAAATTGTTTAAGGGGTTTATTATAATAATCATGGTTCCTCATCATGAAAATAGTTAAAAATAACATTAAAGGAATAAGAAAAAAAGCACAAAATAAAAATCAATTCAACAAATCATATAAAGAAATTTATTCATGTGAAAAACATCAGAAAAATTGAAACATGCATCCTTCTTTATTATTTATTACCCTGAATTTAAATCGATCATCTTTCCATAAAAAGACAGAGATTTAAAAATGGATAAGAAAGGTCATATAAATGCAGTCTATGAGAAGCTTAATTAATTTAAAAACACAAGTAGACTGAAAGTGAAAAGGTGCAAAATATTCCATGTTAATGGTAATCAAAAAAGAGATGGTATGGATAGGATATAATATTATTAAACAAAATAGACAAAATCTAAAATTGTTATAAGAGACAAAGGAAGACATTACATATCAATGAAAAGCTAAAACCAAGAACATGTAAGAATTACAAACATATGTGAATTGAACTTAAAAGTCCTAAAATACATAAAGCAAACTTTAAGAGAATTTTTTAAAAAGTCAATTTCTTCAATAGTAGTTGTAATACTTCACACGGAATAATGGAAAGAATTGACATAGGTAAATAATTAAATAAACGACTTAGAAAACCCTATAAATGTAATAGGTCTAATGTACATATAAGAAATATTTACCCCCAAATAGAACATGCCTTTAATGAAAGTGCACATAGAACCTTTTTAAGAATACACTGTCTTTTAGGCTATAAAGCAAGTTTCAATATCTTAAAAAATTGAAATGCCCAAAGCATTTTTTTCAAATAACATTAGAATAAAACTAGATACAGGTAAAAGGAAGAAAACTGGACTGTTCACAAACATGTATAATCTTAACACATTCTTAAAAAATAGGTGAAAGAAGAAATGAAAATTAAAATTAGGAAATATTTTCAGGTAAGTTAAAATATAAATATACTGAAATTGATGAACTGTAGGGAGTGAGAACAGGTAGAGTAGAAATTTATAGTTGTAAATACCTAAAAAATAAGGAAGATTTCAAAACAATAACCTACCTATATAACTAAAGTAACTGAAGATAAAGAACAAACTAAATCAGAGGCAGCAGATAGAGGAAAAGAATAAAGATTAGAGCAGAGTAAACTAATAGTAAACAGTAAGGATAGATAATAGTAAAATAATTGAGAAAAACCAAACAAAAGTATTTTTATAAACCCAATTGACAAATAATAACTTGATTTCACTAAACAAAGAAAACAAATGATTTTATTAAATTCAAATGTTATAGTGGGGTCATTATTACAGTTTTATTGAAATAATGAGAGATTGAATTAGGATTGAAAATCTTCCTAACACAAAGGAGCCCAGGACCTTATGGACTGAGTGTAAGAATTATTCAGTCTGCTAATTTTTCAAAAATAATAGATGATGAAACATTCTTTTCAAAAGTTTTTTTTTTAAAACTTGTAGATGAACACAATACTTTTATTTTGTTTATTTAGATTTTTTGTGTGGTGCTAGGCAAGCATTCTACCACTGAGCCACAAACCCAGCTCAGGGAAACATATTCTCAACTTACTCTTTGAACATACTCTTAACTTATTCCTTGAAGCCATCATTACTATAATACAAAATCCATAAAATACATCAAAAGAACTGTAAAGTACAGACACACCTTATGAATATTGGTCAAAACATCCTATTTCTTGTTGCTGATTTTAGGGGAAACTTTTCTTAAGACATGAAAATTCACTTTTACTATTTATATTCAACATAACATTAACAGTTCTAGACAGACCACTTGTGTGAGGGGACAAATAAGAGGCACACAAATTAGAAAGAAAGAAGAATCCTCATTCACATGATTCTTATTTACATATGACATGATAATATATAATGAATTGCTAAAAATCTCATGAAAAAATAAACTTGAATTAACTGAGCTGAATTGCAGGATATTTTATCACCATAGAAAAATCTATTACATATTTCCAAACTAGAAAGCATAAAGCAAAATATAAAAGGATCTTTTTAAAAATTACATTTATGATAATATCTAAAGTATAAAATACCTATGAATAAATTTAACATAAAAGTATAAATGTTGTACAATGAAAACCACAACACATTGTAAAAATAATTTGAATTATCTTTAGAAGTAGAAAGATATCCTATGTTCATAAATTTGAAGTCCAAATACTGATAAGACTGCAATACTATCCAAAATTTTCAGTATGGCTATCTTTTATTTTCTTGTATTTTGGTATTTTTGAAGCATGTTTACAACTTTACCATAGTATAGTTGCAATTATTTTAAAGGTTTTTCTGGTTATTTTTGTAATTGTAGCATATTACGATTAATTTTGGAATCATTTCTATTTATTCCGTTCAAGCAGCTTTGAAGTGATAGATATTTTTTAAATCTGTAAAATTATCAATTAGTTCTCTTGGAATTACTTTTTCTATTGCATTTGCAAAAGTCCTATTATTTTTCTGTTGGTTTTCCCTCAAAACTTCTACGTTAAGTAAATGACATTTCTTTCCTTTTTCATAAATCCTCAGACACATGTCTGGCTTTCTTTTTCGACTGCTTTGGGTTAATTGGTGGATTTTTTTTTAGTTCTCTTTCAATAGATAGATAAGCAACTAAAATCTGTAGTGTCCCTGGAGGGTTCTGACTTTTACTTTTGAATCTTTTGAACACTGAATTACTTCTTTCTTTGAAATGCCATTGCTCAGCCTTCAAGTTCTATCCAGATATTAAACTCCATTAGGTTCACTACTTTTAGCTTGTATTTAATTCTAAAATTGTATACATTTATAGCTAGAATTTTCTTGTTGATAAAATGCAGTCCACCATTGTGCAAAATTATAGAATTTTAATTATGATTATCATTATATTGGTATTTTCTAACAAAATATGCCAGTAGTCTCTGTTGGCTTCAGACTCATGTTGAAATATTTTGCTAGTATTAAAAAAAAAAAAAAAACTCTAATTAACTATTATAATTAAAAATTGGAAGGCAATTTGAAAGGTTAAATAATAGCAAAATAATGTCACAGCATGCTATAATAGTAACCACCACATAGTTGTAGAAACAGGAACTGGTTAGAGAAACTTACTTTATAGATAGTAAATATATATATATATATATATATATTTAAAACACATAACTTTTATTACAATAATATTCACCATACAAAATTTTAAAGTAATTGTTTTGAAAGACAATACTTATTAAGTTAAATCAATGAAATAAATTTTGATATTTTTGGTTTAATAGTGTATCATTTAACTTAAAATTTTGCTTACATTTTATAAATTGAGAAAAGCTATTCCTATGTGAAATTTAACTGATTATAGATTTGCATTAAAATAAAATACTTTAGAAGAATATTTGTAATTTTCTAAGGCCACACAATAATTTTATAAAGCAATGTTCATATTATTCATAACTCTTTTGGTAAAACCACTTTGGGAGTTACAGAAATTCAAATAATCTCGGATAAATTCAGAAAGTAGAAAGATTTAAACAATAAGTATCTAATCATCCCAGGTATTCGTATGTAGCAAATACATGAGGTGAAGAAAAGGGGGTCTGAATTTACTTTTACATTTGTCTTTGTTTTATTGTTACTGGCCTTCAGCCATTAAACACAAGCAAACAAACAACAACAACAACAACAAAAACTTATCCCTCCTGCCCTCTTCTTCTAATGCGCAGACTAATACTATTTATACCACAGAACAGGTTAGTTATTTTGAGTTCATTTGTATGGATCTATTTTAAAGTTTTGTTTGTTTGTTTATTTGTTTTTGGAAGAACATGTTATATGTTTGATATCAAGTTTTAGAATACTATTTATATATAATTTAAGGTTTGTGCATGAATATTCAATGACTTATGACAGATTCTCTTTAGATCCTTTTATTAGTGTGATATGAAAGAGAATGTATGCTTCCAACAAATGTCATCATATAAATGAAATTACCAGAATTATGAGTAAAATGATAAAAATATATATAAATATTTACTTCATGGATATTCTTAATCCTTTATTAAAATAAATTTGAGGAAACTGTATAAACTATGAAGAAGATAGTAAATATCGTCTTTTATGTTTGTAGAATATAAGTGAAGAAAAGGAAGCTATAAGATTATGATATACATATATTTGGGGTTTTGTCCAGTTTCTGGATCATAACTCCCTCCCAAAAGTAGACCATAGAAATTAGTTTCTCTTGTCTAAGGTGGATAATCAAATCTCTAATCTCCCCCAACATATACACCTTGGAAATCGGTTATAAATGAAATCTAAGAGAATTCCATCTCAGAAGGGGTCCTGCTCCCCACAACCATAAGAAATTATTGGTAAAGAGCGTGAAAAAGTGGACCTCACTAGGTTTCCGCATCCTATTAACATTAGATCAGGCTCTTTTTGTCTAAGCACATTTCATGATTTGTCTAAGCACATAGATGATTTCCTATGCTTCAATCTTGCCTAAACAATGAAGTCTCTATGAACACCTGAAAGGTCAGGGTTTAGAGATTTTCAGAATAACTATACATGTGGAGTTGCCTGGAGGGTGGTTCAGAGAAAGAAACCTCTGGTTCCCTTCCCACTTACCTTGTCGGGTACATCTTTTCTCCTGTGGCCTTTGTAAATGCACTTCCTTGAGTTTTGTGAGTTATTCTAGCAAATTAATCAACCCTAATTAGGGGACGTTTTGAATTCCAATTTATAGCCGGTTGGTCTGAAACAAAAGTAAAACAACCTGAGGCTTTCATGTGGCACCTGATGGGGGTCGTGGTTTGGAGGACTCAGTCCTCCATCTGTGGCATCAGAAAAGATAGTGTTTGAAGTAATTTGATTCAAGGATAAACAGGTGGTTTCCATTGCAGAATTAAGTGCTTTCTTCTGGTGGGGGAATAAAACACACGTGTGAGGGTCAGAGAAGTGATCAGTGTTTAGTATATAGTAAAAAAATAATCTGAGTTTGTTTATTCTACCTAAGTGTAGAGTTGATTATTGTGGTGTGAGATCAGAAGAAAAAATTATTTTTTTCCTGTATGGGGCAAACTGATATTTTCCTGAATTTGACACAATTGAATATCTTTTGGAGGAAGGTGTATATATTTTACATTATACATAATATAAGAGTACTAACATAACCTATATAGTATTCCTCAATTTGAACACAAAATTCAGTGAAGGGAAATTACAGTATAGAAAAATTACTTAAATAAGTGAAAAAATGTTTACTTTTGAAGTTTTTGTTTTTTGTTTTTTTTTTTTGGTACTGGGGATTGAACTCAGGGGTACTCAACCACTGAGCCACATCCCCAGCCCTATTTTGTGTTTTATGTAGAGACAGGGTCTCACTGAGTTGCTTAGCACCTCGCCGTTGCTGAGGCTGGCTTTGAACTTGCGATTCTCCTGTCTCAGCCTCCCTAAGTGCTGGGATTACAGGCTTGAGCCACCGGGCCTGGCTTGAAGTTTTAATTGACAAAGAATAAATATAACAAAAAGGAACCTACCACAGAATGCCATACTACAGTGAACCAATTGGGAACTGGATAACAAAACAAAGAGACCATGCAATTTTAGGTGCTGACTTCTATATCTAGACTGTGAATCCAGAGTCAACAAACTCATTTTTAATACTTTACATTTAATACTATATATGTAAATATATCTTCCATGTATTTTATAAAATATTTTGATATATAATCTATTTTTCAACTCCAAAAGTACAAAATTCTAATTTTAAATTATTTGTTATCACCAATGCTACCAGAGATATGGAAAGTAAAAGTTTTTGTTTGCTTCTTTCTTTCTTTCTTTCTTTCTTTCTTTCTTTCTTTCTTTCTTTCTTTCTTTCTTTCTTTCTTTCTTTCTTTCTTTCTTTCTTTCTTTCTTTCTTAGTTTACCACGTGGGAACTAAGCAGAGAAGCAAACAAGAGTGTCTGTAGAAGTTAGATATGACTACAGCAGTTTAGAAATGATAGGGGAAATTCCTAAAAGCTTAGGGGCAGAGGTGAGCAAATTATAACATTTTATTTTCATAGTGTTTTTCTAAAGTGATACTTTTATCTGCAAGGATTTTGTTCTGTATTTAATGATTTTTGTTGTTGTTGTTAAAATAACTCTGCAAAGGCTGAGGGAGTCTGACTAGTAAGTGAATGGCAATGTTCTACTTTTCTCCAAAGACAAACAATATCTACATGTAGATCTTAAATATATTCCTAATGGAATCCACATGAGGGCAAACAATAGAATTTAAAATGTTTAGCTTTTCCTAAGTAGGGAGAAGTCTATCCGTATAGATTTCTTTTTTCTCAATTTCATAAAGTACAAGTAAGAAATTAAGAAATCCCTGAGCAGAATGGCACAAAATTCTTGCGGTTCAAGGTCAGAGAAACTAAGGAAAAATATAATAAAATTAAGGATTCTAAAGAAGAAAGAGTACTGTATTTTCTTAATTAATTTATCATAAATATACATGATCTAATTTTAATTTTAAATTTCCCTAATCATCATTTTCCTGTATTTAATAATGCTACCAATATTTTGTACTTATTTGGATACAAGAATTTAGAGCATATATTCTCACAAAGAATATAGCCTGCTTGTTTATAGTTTTTTATCAATTCACAGTATATTTCTTCCTGTGTGCTATAGAGTAAACCTTATTTCAAATTCCTTTTTCTAAATAGTTATGTGAGTCTAATTTGTTTATTCTTTAACTTTTTAACAAGGGTCATTTCTAGATTGTATGGTCTCCAATTTCAAACTGTGAAGTTTGAGTTATAAGTGATGAATTTTTTAAATATGATTTAGATATCCTTCTCTTACTTACTTCTATTAATATGGCTTCAGAAGCAAGAAACCTTTAGCAAATTATTAAATATTATAGGACTTAGTCATTCAATCTATATCATGTTTTTCATTTCCTTAAGTCACAAATATATTCCCTTAAAACTTGCTATGCTTTTTAAAATTTGAGTTATCTAACACAGGATATTGACTGACTTAGATACATTTTGACAAAATCAGATCTTTAGTTTATATGAATCAGTTGTATATCTTTCTGCAACAGTATATTTTCAACTGAATAATTCCTTGTAATAATTTAATAATTTTAAAGAGTATCTCAGGTCAAGTAATTTAATGAGTAGAATCCATTCTTCAATTTATGATTTTATTTTCATCCAAAATGGAAAACAATATTAATTGCAAATCTGAAACAATGAGTGAAAAAATCCTCAGAGTTGACAATAATTGTATTAGCATACTTTCTGCAAAATCTCCAAGCAAAATAGAAAATAGTGTCATTTTATTGACTAAAATGTTAGTGTTTTAGTATGCACATCAATAAAAAGGAAGGAAGTGTTTAGTCTATGCTTTTCACATACTATTAGAAATGCGTTTGAATTTTCAACTCTGTATTTGATGAAATCTTAGAGTGGAACCAGTATCACACCTAGCATTATTGGTGACTCACTCTGTCTCTCTGAGAATGTTCACACATACTCCCACTTTCAAGTGTGTACTTTCTCTGAATAATAAATCTTTTTCTCTGCTACTCATACTGACATTTCCTTGAATTCTTTTCTGTGACATGATCAAGAACCTGGAAGATCCTAGTAAAAGTCTTCTCTGCTTCTAGAGACCTCCTCAGACTCCTGTATGATGACATCTTCTTTATTGGAGCCATGCAGGAGGTAAACTGCAGACAAGAGACACCAGGCTGCAACAATTTCATGTTAAGATAATGACAACGCAAGGATTCTGATCCATCCCAACTACTGAGACTAGTTTCTCTATGAACCCATTACAGCAAACAGGCAAAAACATTAAATCACAAGAGCTAGAGGCAACACCCCATTCCAGCTGGAAGCATCTATCCCTTACAAGTGATAGATGGACTATATATAGATGGATCTTATATAGATGGACTATCCCTCTTCTATGAATCCTTAAGTATCAGGGGTCTAAAGAGTTGTGTATGAGGAGGTAAAATAGGCATATAGTGATACAGACAGAACCCTGAGTCTCAAAAGAGAAACACTTATAAACTGCTAGAATGCAAAATAAACAACTTATAAACAACCAAGCCCATATCCTTGCACCCCAGTCCTTGCCTGAAGCTTGCCTATTGGCTGATGAAAAAGCAATAAGCCACAAGATAAAGTGAGGCATCTGGAGCATCTGGAGAAATTTGTTCTTTGGGGATCTGCACATTAAAGATTTTAGTGCATGAAAAATGACCTTGCCTTCATTATAATAGTAAAATACACAACCCTATATGGAAATTTACAATGCTAATGAGACATGCACTATAGGAAATGGCATAATTAGAACATGGGAGGACAATGTGAAGTGCAAGATTGGATAATTCTGCCCTGCTTCCATCTTCTGCCCTATAGCTATTGTCCCCCTCCAAACGTTAAAACCACAGACCACAATGAGGCAATTCCCTCTCTCTGAGATCACCTGAATCCCCATTCTCAAGTGGATACTTTCCCTTTATAATATATTTTTGTTTTGCTACTCATATAAAACAAAACCTAGCATTACTGCTTAAAAACAGGTTTATCTCACTTTGCTGTTTTTGTTTATTTTAATACAAAATTATCTAATCTGTAAAACGTGATTTAAAAATAGTAGATGGCCTTCACAAAGGCCTTCCAGTAAAAGTATGCATAATTTGATTATAGCTGATTGAATGGAGGGAGGGGCACCATATTCAAACCCTATTAGGTTTTTGTCTATAATTTGGAGGTGAAAGGAAGAGACTACTAAATTGTTCCTGTGCATTGTTGAGTAATTCTGACATGTAGAATGGAGAATGCGGGGTAGTTATTGCTTCCATATGGAGAACAAGTTTCTGCTAAGAGAATAGTGAGAAAGAAATTCCTATCTGGATTTCCAAAGACTCTAGGGGTCCTGGTTCCAGTCCTTGTTGCAGAGTAGATACAGTTCTACACCATATCTTTTACTGGCTTTATAAAATAAGCCAGATGCTAAATTCTGTTGCCATTGTTGCTTAGAAAAATTTAAGTTGATTTCTATTCTTGGAAAAACAATTATAAATAAACAAAAAATATTAATACAACTATGAAAATTATTGTTATTGTAAACATGTGTACCATTAATTTGAGTTCATCAGAGCAAGGGAACATAGGATATAAGTAAAGAGAAATAATTCACACCTCATTCAATATAGATAATGAATGTGGAATTATGTAACGCATTCACACACATACATACACATACACAGTGCTTAAGGAATAATGGTTAACCTTTGAGTTCTCTTTGTCAAATTGATTCTCTTTGCTTCAAATGTGTCACATCGCCATATTTGTTAAGTTCTGTTAACATAACTATATAACTATGAAATTGCTTATCACAGACGTATACTGCTTTAAGAATTAACCTGCAATATTTCATAGATAACCTAAAAGAATTTTAGACTGCCCAGAAAAATAAAAATGTAATTTTTTAATGCAGAGAATAGCTGACTTAATTTAACAAATATGTAAATGAGAAATATTAATATATCTTAACCATAGATGTCACATACTTAAGTGAAAGTGCATAAATATATAAAAAAATCAATATACATATAATTGTCCTTATCAGTATTCTTGTATTTATTATAATCAAAACTAGAATTCAAGCCCAGAGCTGTGGTGCACACCTATAATCCCAGTACTTTGGGAGGCTGAGACAGGAGAATCGCGAGTTCAAAGCCAGCCTCAGCAAGGGTGAAGCACTAAGCAACTCAGTGAGACCCTGTCTCTAAATAAAACACAAAATAGGGTTGGGGATGTGGCTCAGTGGTCGTGTATCCTTGAATTCAATCCAAGGTACCAAAAAAAAAAAAAAAACTAGAATTCAAAATGCAATGTCAGATTTTTATTAAAATGTTGAGTTCATTATAAACAACTATGATTATTTAAAGCTGCAAACAAAATTATGTGTCTAGTAATTCTTATAAAAAATTAATGTGGAAATGTTCATGGCCTTTCTGGCATTGCCTTCCATTTCTCACCTTTCTTTATTCCTTAAAAATGATATTTTGTGCTTATTGGCCTATGTGAAGAGGAGATGTGTATTTAATCTGGTATCTAATAAATACTAGTGAAAGAAAGGAGAGAGAAGCCACATGGTGTAGTTATGTGTAAGACATCAGGCCGTGGTATGTGTAAGACATTGGCATGAAAGCATTTTTTTTTTAATTGTTAGTTTTAGATGGACACAATAGCTTTATTTGGCTTCTTTTTTTATGTGGTGCTAGGGATTGAACCCAGTGCCTTGCGCATGCTAGGCAAGTGCTATACCGGCATGAAAGAATTTTAAGGATGCAGGTCATTGATAGAAAATTGAGGAATGAATAGGGAAGCTTTTAGTAGTGTCAGTGTAGGTTATTAAACAACCTAGTAGTCGTTTTTCATGCTAGGATCAAGTTCGGAGCCTCATGCATGCTAGGCAAATGCTGTACCACTGAGCTACATCCTCAGCCCGTAAAAACAGTGTTAATAAGAATGATTTTACTTGTTTGTAACAGATGAGAACCACACATAAATGAGCCATATACAAAACAGAGTGTCTCACAATTGTAACTCAGAGTCTAGGGTTGATTCTGTTCTTAGGCATGTCTTTTTTTCTGGGGCTCATCAATGTTATCATGAATATATTTTGGATATACTTTTACTCTCAAAACTGTTTTCTTATTTTGTTATTGTCCCTCTCCCTTCCCATTCCTTCTCTCTCTTTGATAGTCTTTCTACCCAGTGTGATGATTTCAGCTTACTCTAGATTTACATGGGACTTTATCTGAAAAGAGGATGCACTGGTGTTAGGTAGTTGTTAGTAATAAGCAGTGGAATACAAACCAACAATGTAGTAATGTCACAAGATTTCCTTAAAATTCCCTTGAAGACAAATAGTTGAGTAACTTTTAGGGAAACAACAGGTATGCTAATCCTGAGAATATACACATAGAAACAAAGGGAACCAATTAAGAGGTATGTCAAGAAGGAAAGATCGATGAGGTTAACTCCTGAAAGGTTCTACTAAAATTGTAAAGTTAGAATTTATGGTCACAGTTTTCTCAATGTTTATCAAAAGGGAAATTGATTTAGTAGTACTGGCACACAAAGATACAGTTTGCCAGGTCATTGACCCCAGTGCCCACATTAAGATAGGATTGACTTAGAGATAAAGCCTCTCTGAATGGGATGATTGCCATGACATTTCCAGAACTAAGATCAAAATCTTCCCAACCCAATGTGAAGGAAGAGTTAAACATCAAATTGGTGAAAAATTGGTGACGACTGCAAAAGGTAGACTCCAATTCTCTTGGCGAACATAAAACAATAAAAAATTTGGAATAGCATTAAGTTTTCTTTGTTGTTCTCTGCCTAGGGATGATCCTCCTTCTCTTTCTCTTTTGAGAGCTCTTTGCTTGAGTCTTATTTTCACTTATAATAAAATATAATAAAATACCTGTCGAGGTAAAATTGCACCAAATCAAATATGCCTAAGACTCACAAAGTCGTAATCAAACTCTGATTTCTACCACCATAAAAAATCTTGTACCTGTTCTGTACTTTGAGTAAATGAAATCAATCTTACAGAATGTTCTCTTTGTTTCTGAACTATGTATTCAACATGTGTCTGACAATTATTCATGCTGAGCACTAATTATTCTGTTAACATGACAGTATATTCTCAATATCTACTTATCTATTCTCCTGTTAAGGGTTACTTGAATCATTTCCTTCTTGGACCTAATATGAATAAGGCTGCTATGAACAATCCTGGACAAATATTTTCATTTCTCTTGGGTAAATACTGGGTCATACATTTTGTAGTGTGGATCTGGAATGTCCCCCATAGACTCATAGCCCTTAATTTGGGGCTTTTAGAGGGTAGAGGAAAGCTTAATAGGACCTTGTGGAAAGTCTTCAGGTTATGACCTTGAAAGAGACTGGGAGGCTGATTTCTCTCCCTTTCTCTCTCTTTCTTTCACTTCTAAGACTATGAGATGAGCAGCTCATTCCCAATCATGATGTCCTGCCTCACCACGGGGCCAAAAAAATCCCAAAAAAACAAAAAATCAAATTGAACCGGGTGCAGTGGAGCACCCCTATAATCCCAGCACTTTGGGAGGCTGAGGCAGGAGAATCTCGAGGTCAAAGCCAGCCTTAGCAACAAACAACTCAGTGAAACCCTGTCTCTAAATAAAATACAAAATAGGGCTGGGGATGTGGCTCAGTGGTCGAGTGGCCCTGAGTTCAATCCCCGATACCAAAAAAAACGAAACAAATTGAAATGATCTGGATTGACATATCCAAGACTGTGAACTAAAAAGTCATCATTTTTAGGTGATTATGTCAGTATTTTGTTACAGTAATGGACAGCTAACACAATAAAATAGATCCATGCTTAATTTTATAAAAGCCTGCCAAATTGTTATTGAAAACAGCTCATTTTGTTACACTCCAACATGTGAATTCCACATATATCACACTTCAGCTAAATTTTGTTTTTATCATCTCTTTGGATTTGAGGCACTCTACTGGGTATAGTCTGGTGTTTCACTGCGCTAATTTTATTTTTTCTAATGAATAATGATTATGAACATCACTTAATGTTCTTAGACATTCATATTCTCATTTTCAATGTTTAAGTGTTTTGTCCATATCTATGTAACATTCAGTCTGTACTGATTTTTAGACATTCTTGACATAATTCTGTGTATTTATTTAGTCTTTTAAAGATCTCATTCCTTCTTATTCTATCTTACATTTGTTTGATAAGAAAAATCTGGTTTGTACTGGTTTTCTAAAAAAATATTTTTATGTTAGTTGTGTGTGTGTGTCTGTGTATGTGTGTTGTATTATTCTGTGGCTCGCCTATGCATATTAATTTCTTTATTTTTATAAAGTTATATTGTTTTTTTATTGGCATTGCATTCTTATGTACTATGTGCTGTTTTTGTGTTCTGCAGATGCTGACAGTGAAGCTATTTTCGTACACTTTTCCTCTAGAGGCTTTAATGTTCTAGCATTTATATTTAGGACTATGAGTTGAAGCATAGATGTTCTCCCCCTACCACCATGATGATATACTTCTCCAGAGACATTTTTAGATACATTTTCTTTCACCATGTTACTGGAGCGTTCACTTAAATTGTATATGTGTAAGCTTAGTTTTATATTCATTATCATATTTCCTACATAAATACCTATTTTATTGATTTTATTTTGACTTGGAATTAGATACTTTGAGGGTTATATCATTTTCTTCTTTTTGTTTTCTTTCAAAATAGATTTGACCATTATAGTGTTGTTGAATTCTCATATTTTTAGAATCATATTAAAATTTCCATGTCAAAAAATGTCTTCTATAATTCTGATTGGAATTCATTTAAATCTATACATTAATTTGCAACAAATCAGCATCCTTACGACATTGAACTTTCTAATCCATTGTTATGCCCCTGTATCTGTTTAGATTTTATAGAGAAAGTTTTTCACAACTTTTGTTAGATTAGATTTTATTTATTTATTTTATGTTACAACTATTTTATATGCTATTTTATTTTATTAATTGGTAAAAAGTTTGATTAATATTTTTATTTCTCTTCCTTTTTTTTGTAATATTTTTTGAACCATGGATTGAACCCAGTTGCACTTAACCACTGAGCTATGTCTTCAGCCCATTTTATTTTTATTTTTATTTTGAGATAGGGTCTCTATAAGTTGCCTAGGACTATGTTAAGTTGCTGAGCCTGGCTTTGAGCTTTTCCTGCTTCAGTGTCCTGAGTTGCTGGGATTATAGTTGAGCCCCGCTGTGCCAAATTCTTAGAATTGTATCTAAAATAATTATGTTTCATTCTGTCCAACTTTTTGTTGTTATAAATTTTAGTAAGTTTTATAATGGAAATTTTTTGGAAATTATTTTTCAGCTTTTCTCCATCTAAAAGTGTTGTTTGTAATTTACAATTCTTTTTTTT